>JAJKFI010000082.1:3154289-3403837 GCA_029204185.1 Lerista edwardsae | reverse complement strand
TTATTATTATTATTATTATTATTATTATTATTATTATTATTATTATTGCTGCAGACCTCACCCCAGTACAGTGCCTTTTCTAGTAGCTGTATGTCCTGTTCTTCTGCATTTACTAAAAAAATTATGAGCTGTTTTGGGATAGGGAGCCATTTAGTTATTTTATTTGATTTTCTCTCTGTAAACCACTTTGTGAACTTTTTTGTTAAAAACCAGTATATACTGTATTACCTGTATTGTTGTTATTAATATGCAAAAATGCATATTAATATGTTATTAATATGCTAAAATGCATATTAATATGCAAACAATGCAAAGGGGAAGGGCCAATGAGTGTGATCTTGCTTCCCCTGCACCAGATTCAATGTATACATGCAGATTATGTGAATTTAGGCCCCCCCCTGTTCTGGAACCACAGATATTTGAAAACATCTTATTTAATTCTTATAAAAGCACAATAGAGGAAGCATGTGGGCAAAATCCTATCTAACTTTCCAGAGCTGATGCAGGCGTGCCAAGGGGACACACGCTCCATCTTGAAGTTTGGGGCAGTCACAGAGGTCTCCTCAAAGTAAGGGAACAAATGTTCCCTTACTTCAGGACTACACTGCGGCTGGACTGGCACTAGAAAGTTCAATAGGATTGGGTTCTGTGATATACATCCTATTTACATTGCTGTGGCCAAGAATAGTGTTGCATTATACAATTTAGAACCATGCATTTCCACTTTTTGGTGTGTAATGCCCATCAGAAACTGAGTGAAATTATGCCCCTCAAATCTTAATAACATTTGTCTGTGATTCTGCTGAAATGACCTCACAAAGTATTAAAAATCTGGACTTTGAATTTAGCCTTTAAGGAACATAACATTAATATTTTACAAACATTTAAAACCTTGAAGATTCTAGAAATTCTGATCAAATGGACCCAAGTACTGGTTATCTCCCCCCCCCCCAACCTTTTGGCAGGAGTTCATTTCAACCCCTTTGCATGGTTTTTCTGGCTATAAAATTGGGAGAATAGTTTCACGCATTTCACTAATATTATGGTTTGTATTAACTTTGCAAAGGGAATTTTTTTTAAATAAAAGTTCCTACATAAAGCAAAAATACTATATTACCTGATATATGGACCTTCTTCCTTTTACTCATCTTAGTGGCTTGGTAGATCTAAAAAGGCACAACATTCAAAATAAATCTGGATTAATGTTTATTCTTTAAAACTATTGCTTAGTGGATACAGTACCATATATGTTCTGATATAATTAAAGACTATGGTTAATTGTATGGTTTTCCAATAAAACTAACTAATTAATAAACTAATGATAACATAAGCTTCATCAGATTCAGGAAGTTTATAACATAAGAACAGCCCTGCTGGATCAGAGCAAAAGCCCATCTAGTCCAGTTTCTTGTATCTCACAGTGACCCACCAGATGTGTCAGGGAGCACACATTTAGTAGTATCTTAGCTGGCAAAACATATACAATGTATACATACCCATGTGTGGATATAAAGAAAAAAGTACTGTATATATAAAAGGTAAAGGTTTCCCCACAACCAAAAGGTCTAAGTCGTGACCGACTGTAGGGGGCGGTGCTCATCTCTGTTTCTAAGCCAAAGAGCCGGTGTTTGTTCTAGGTGGACAAGCTTCGTGGTCATGTGGCCAGCATGAGTATACGCCAAGGAGCACGGAACACCATTACCTTCTCATCAAAATGGTCCCTATTTATCTACTTGCATTTTTAGGTGCTAGGTTGGCAGGAGCTGGGACAAGCGACAGGAGCTCACTCTGTTGTGTGGTCTCGAACTGCCAACCTTCCAGTCAGCAGCTCAGCAGTTTAATCCGCAGGGCCACCACGCCCCTTCAATATATCCATTCAATATATACAATGGAGCTTAACAGCCATGAAATGCAACAGCTAATCTATGGCAAGTCTATGCAAAATATGAATGTGTATAAGCACAGTGACAATTCAATATAGCAGTAGTTGGTGACAACAAAAGCAAAGCTCAGTAATTGTTATAACAAATTACCACTATTGTGAATTGTCACTATGCTACATCTTATACCTATTTCAGTTTTATACAGAATTGTTGAACATTATACTCTTGCATTTCATGGTCAGTTGGCCCCACCATTTCCATGTTTCCTTCTTTTCCTCTCTATCAGAGGTGGCCAACCTTTCAGCTTTAGAGCTCCTGGATATTTAACAATTGTGTAGAAGGGGGAATTTCAACAGGTCCTCACAAAGCTGAACCTGCTGAAATTTCTTCCTAAAACTTATCCCTTAGTAAGTACAAAGGCAGAACAAACCCGTGCCTGTTTACCTGGAAAGTATTATCACTGTTCAACTGTATTTACCCCTGGAGTAATTAAGAGAGCATTGGGTTGTAGGGTTACGCTTGCAACCAAAAAGCTTGTGAACTAACTAGTTTACTGAAGTGAGATGGCCTGTATAGCTAACAGCAGCGTTCTTTATTAGATTTCTGCTTCCTGAGTCTATCTAACGCTTAAAACGACTCTAAAGAGCGTCGAGCAGAGCAGATCCTAACACACCCATTCCTTTAGAATCTGGTTCTAATGAAAATCACCACCTCAGAGAAAGCTACTCGACCAAACGACAGTTCCCGCCAACCCTAAGCCACGCCCATCGAGCATTTTCCTGCCAATAGAGATAGCACGACAAGAGTGACAAATCCATGGTACAAGTTCCTTTTCACGCACTTTTCCCTTCATAAGCGAGAATTGTCCATATAATAGAAAACAATTGAGAAAGGCAAGATTCTAAAATAGCTGTGATCGGGCAGCAGCTTGTCTACTTAGTAATGAAGAGTAGCAGCAAGAAACGGAGTTTCTGCTTTTTTAAAAACTCAGGGCGAGGATGATTTTTTCTTTAAAGAAAACGGTTTTAAAGATTAAAAACATGTCCTGCCAATGCAACTCATTATCCCCATATTGGGAAGACGAGCACGAGAGCCCTGCAATCAAAAAGGTTAGATTGACTGGAGTCGGCATGACGTCATTTTCTTGAAGCTTCTGGGGCACACAAATATGGCTGACTCAGATCTTTCCCGCCAATGAGGATTGCCGCGAATTCACAAATAAAAATCTTCCTGCACGTGTGTAAAAGTTAATATCAACTTTTTTAATCATGCCTGCGTGTTCTGCATACAGGTGTGCGAATCGCTTTACGAAAAATGGGATTTAATTTCCACGGAAAGGTTCATGTATTCACATTACATCGGTATGTAATATTTCCCCGCTCCTTTTTCCCCCCTTCCCGTTTACACTTTTTTCCCCGCCTTCCATTTTCTACTGTAATATTTTCGAAATTCTGAACATTAACAGAATTTGTTTTATTGGGGGGGGTGAGTGTAGAAGTTTTAAAAAATACTCTTAATAGTCTAGAAGTAAAAAAGAATTACTCTCATATTGACAACTACTTGTGTCATGAAGAGATTTTAATGTAATTTTCCTATATATTTATCTGATTTTTGCCCACCCTCCCTTTTTTCTTTCCTTCCCATTCACACGTTATTTCTGCTTGTGTAGATTTCAAAAAATAAGTCTGTCAAAACAGTGCAATCCGAGTTTAAATAGACAGCAAGTGGCATTTCGTCCGGTGTGTTCAGTAATATAATTACGCGGAATTAAACCTTGGAATTGCATATTAACTCATAATAAGGTTACCAATGATGTTTCTCCACGATCACACGTTGTTATTTTCGTGAGTTTTTATTTCAGGAGTAAATTATTAAGTGCTAAACATCATGCGAAAAGCAATCTGAAATGCTTGGAATAAAGATTGTTTGGGGCACACAAACATGGCCGCTAAGCCCGCCCCCTGGCTTCACTCGATTCCTATCAATTCAACAGGGATGCCGACTCCAGTCAATCAAACCTTCTTGCCTGCAATGGGTTAAACCTGTGCTGTGGGTTAAACCGCTGCTGCTGGGCTTTCTGACTGGAAGGCTGGGAGCTCAAGACTGTGCAACGAAGTGAACTCCCAGCTCCTGCCAACCTAGCAGTTCGAAAGCACATAAAAGTGCAAGTAGATAAATAGGCACCACTTCGGTGGGCTCTGGGCGTATTATATAGTCATGCTTGCCACATGACCACGGAAACTTATCCTCAAACGCCGGCTCTTTGGCTTAGAAACGGAATTGAGCACCGCCCCTACAGTCGGTCACGACCAGACCATTCGATCGTGGGGAAACCTTTACCTTTAAAAAAAACAAAACAAAGCCAGCGCATAATCTCCTTGCAGAAGTGTTCACTGTCAGTGTTTAAACCAGTTCATTTCACTGATTTGTGGGCAGATGCACGGTACTTTTAAATTTTTTTATTTTTAAGGAAAACCTCCGAGATAGGCTGCAATCCATACACACTGACCCGACAGACCTTTGACATATAATAGTGTTATTTACTTTTGAGGAAACATGCATAGGATTGCAGTTAGACAAAGTATAAGGTCTAGCGTTTGCTATTATTGTTTGTGGGGGGGGGGAACGTAGCTGCCCCACCACAGCTGCGCTAAAATCCTGGATTTCTTCGTTTTCTGTGGACCGTTGTAGCTTCTGTTCCCTTTATAAGACCAAAAAAATTCGTATAAAGGGAACCCGGAAGTTAGACATGTACGAGACTCTATAAAGTGAGTTTTGAAATTCAGTCTATATTCCCACACAGATTCCCAGGCATACAAGAAATTAAAAAGACTAGCAAGCAAGCCCAGGTAGCCAAGAGAATTTTATTAAGAGCGCAATATGTCCGAGAACAAGTGGCTGGGGCATTCTGTTCCAGCTGCACCCTTATCACCATGGGGATAACAGCACTGGATGGACTTATAGGGTATACACCACTTTCTCTAAGCCTCCCTTCCCAATTTACGACCTGGGAATAACAAAACTTGCCGACACCACCGCGTTGTTCCAAACCACTTTTTCGCTGCTCTCCACCATGCAACATGGGAGAAAATAAATCTGAACTATACCTGATCTGCAGTATGGACGTAACCGATCTCGGACTTCTCCCTCGTACCCTCCCTTTCCACTTCCAAACTGGGGACAATAACAGCTTAAGACTTCTCCTTCTAGGGCTGGAAGCATTTTCGGGACACAGCTTTAAACTTTTGAAAATTCAAAACAGCTACAACTTTCCTCCAAAGAAAATCTCATAATTTTATGCATGACTACTCAGAAGTAAGTCCCCTCAAATTCAATGGTACTGACGCACAGGCTAGATGTGTATAAGGTTGCATCCTGAACTAGAAAGAGCACTGCCGCGCCTTCCAAATGAGGCGGGGTGGAGGGACGCGACCTCGACACTGCCAAAAAGTAATCAAATCGCTGCAGATTTCTCCTCCGCTGCAACTATCACCTTTACCACTTCAACAGGTGGGTGGCGCCAATGCTTCAGAAACAATTGAGGCCCTATAGAGCTTCGCACGCAAGAACTACTCTGGACAACGACTGAAATTTCTTGTACCGATCTCCAGAAGGGAAAGGCTATCGTAAAGCAAGGAAAGTGTCGCGAATTCAGTGTCGCATTTTCCTCCAAGGTAGCGAGCGCGAGCGAGCGAGTCCGGGAGAGCCGTAAAGCAAGGCGTGGTGTTGACGGCAGGAAAAGCAGGAAGTGAGTATCGATTATGGGGGAGGGGGTTGAAGGACGCGGCCCTCGCGCGGCGTGGGAGTGGGGGGGCTTGAGTCAGTGCTTGGAGGATTCGCGAGCTGACCACCAAGGAGGCGCCCTGGGATTTGGTGCAGAGCAATGGCTAAGACAACAACGCAGTCCTGTGCACGGCGGCTCACTGCCTTATTTGGGTCTTACTTCCCGGGACCGTGCACGGGGCTGCCACCAGAGCTAGAGCCATGCCAATCCTCCTCCCGCTGATCAGTGCAAGGCCTCCCTTATTTCTTATTCATTTGTTCCTCATTTTCATTCCACTCTTCCTCCAAGGAGCTCAGGGTGGTGTGCATACATCCTCCCCTCCTTTTGTCCTCACAACAACCCTGTGAGGTAGGTGAAGCTGAGAGATGGTGACTGGCCCAAGGTCACCTAGGAAGCTGAGTGAGGATTGTGGGCCTGAATCTTCCAGGCCTTAGTCCAACTCCCAACCCACTACCCCAGCAGTTCTCAACTGGCGTGCCCCAGCACATTGCCTTGTCACATGCCTTGTCAATTATCAAAAAATTAATGGTGTGCCCTGAAAATTTTAGTGCCTTGTCAGTGTGCCACGAGATTGACATGGCTCTCTTACAGAAGGAGTAGGATTGCAGTTCTGATTGATGTTTTTCCTGGATATTTCCCCTATATGATGTAATGTTGGAAATTTCTAGAGGCCCTGTTAACGTCTCCAGGATTTCATTCATTACCTGGAGAGTGATACTGCGATGTCTAGGGACTCCAGGTCTATCCTGGAGTGTTGACAGCTGTGCATAGGGATGTTTTAAGGATAGCAAAGTGATCTATTTGAAGTAATGGGAGTGTCCAAACAACAACAGAGAGGAATAGTGAGCATTGGGGCTTGGAGTGAGAAAGGGAAGGAAAAGCTGAGTGGTGGAGGTTGGCCTACACACACACACACACACTTACCTACCTGGGAGTAAGCACCATTAACATACTTACTTCTGATAAACATGTACCTGTTTAGGATTATACAATTTGAGTGGTTTGTGGATTAATAGAAAATATGGGCTTAGCACTGTAGCCATCTGAAGGGTGTAAAGTACTGGAAGGCGCGGGGGGGGGGTGATTAACAGCAAAATCCTATACACATTTATTGGGAAATACTGCAAGTTCTGCTTGGGGCTTATTCCCAAGGACTACAAGTGCTGTGAGTCAAATAAGACATGCTCCTAAGTGCACTACCCTTTTGAAATCAGTGAAATTTGTTTCCCAGTAAACACTCATAGGATTTGGTTGCATGGCACTGAAAGGAAAGATTAATATGACTTTTTTTGGTGATTCACTTAACTTGGCAATTTTTTAAAACTTTTTTTTTTTTAAAAAAAAATTGCTGTCAGGAATGTGGCCTTCTTCAGAAAGGAGTTTGGGACTGGCCACAGGCAGCAGAAGGGCACAAGGGAAATGGGGACAAGGTCTAACTGATCTTATTTAAAACTCTCAGCTCCATCTGGCCTGATGCTTTCTTGTACTGAATGAGAGCAGAATAAAGAGAAATGAACAGAAACAGGAAGCCATTGCCACCAGGAGGCAAAGACACTGCTGCACCTAAACAGGTGAGTCCCTACACCCTTTTCTGTGTTCTGCTCTTGTCTCTAAGACCTTTCTCTTCAGGTACAGTATTTTGTTCTAGTGGTAACAGTTTATTCAATGCTGATATGGGATGAACATGAATGTAGACCCAGGTGCCTTAGAGTTAGAGGATGGAGTTGAAACTAGAGGTGAATGCCTGGTAACAAAGCAGTGAGGAAGGGTTAACTGGTGCAGGTGTGGCAAAGATGAAGTTACGTCATATTCTGTTGGCATGAAGAAGTGTTGTGTAAAATGTTTCCTTGTAGCAATGGCTTTAAAGGTGTGGTTTCTGTTTTGACAACAGCATCTTCTTGTCCCTCCCAGTTCATCAAAGATTAGTGCAAGGAGCCTAGTCCTGCTGGACTAGGATATATATACTATTCTGATATATGGAGAAAGGCACATAAAGAAGGGTATTAATGTATTTCTCTGTAGGACTCCTCTGGATCGCTGAGCACTGAGAGATTCCCTCATACAACAAGCACTTGCTTACAGCCCCAAGGTTCTTCACAATAAAATAAAAACCTAGTAAATGGAACAAAATTTACTTAAGAGTTGAAGCACACACAGTTCATAGAATATCTTCCCTGGAAACCCCAAGTAGTTCTGTGCTCAGTGGCCAGCAGAATAATATCAGTTCTCTGGGCTTCTCTGATTTTCTTGTTTTTATTGCTTTTATTGTTAACTGTTATTCAGGGGCATTGCTGGGGGGGTGCAGGATGTAATCGTTGAACAATTAAAGGGGTGACACCATGGAAAAAACCTGCTGCATTTTCAGCTTGCTCTGAGCAATGCTTACAAGAACATGAAGAAGCAACTTGACTTTCAGGATCCAAAGATGGCCAAGCAAGGGTGTCACTCGTGTACAGCAGCTGCTGGAGCTTTTCTTGGGTAGTCTTTGGCCTCTCTGAGCCACTCTTGTGAGAACACGAAGAAGCAACTTGGCTTGCAGCGGCTAAAGATGGCCAAGTAAGGGTGTCGCTCCTCACAGCAGCTGCTGGAGCCTTTCCCACAGTGGTCTTCTGCTGCTGAGAACCGCTTCTTCATGTTCTTGCAAGCAATAAGCTGCTTTGTGCTCTGCAGAAGTTTAGCAAGCTTGAAGTAATTGGTGGTGGTGATATGTCACCGCCAATTACTTTCATGTCTGTGCATTAGATGGGTGACACCACAAGCAGCTACGCCACATGAAATCAAAGGTAGCGATGCCACTGCTGTTACTGTTTTTAAATGTTAAATTCTCCCTTGGGTGCCCTTACTGGGAGAAAGGCAGAGTATAAATGATGATGATGATGATGATTACTGTGTACAGGTGGAGCCTTTTTATCATTGGCTTCCTTCCTTCCATTAACTATCACCTAGGAACCATCACAGATGCAAAAAATCCAAATGAAATCATGCTGTTAATTAGCATTCAGCATTTTAAAAAGCTTATCTTACAATGAGGTCTGCAGCCAATCTCATTAGCTCTGAGATGACCTCCTCCCCAGATTAATCGCTTCCATTTTGCATTTTTAATTGTTCTAAGCTCCTGGAGAATGGCTGCAATCATGGTTGAGATAAGCTTTTTAAAATGCACTTGTTTGTTTAACAAAGAGCCCTTCTCTTCTGTGGAGGTGGGTTGGGTGGATGTCACTGGGTTGGGTGGGTGTCAAATCTGCTGGGCTTTACATGGGAAAACCTGTGGATGAGAAGGCTCCACCTGTTATAATAAAAGGAACATTAGTTGCCATAGCTAGACCCATAGATGTTTCATTAATTGGAAGCTGTCAACTATTCTTTGCGAATAATTAATGTGGTTGAATTAAGGAAATGGAGTAAAAGCTTCATGAAGTTTTAAGCAATTTTAGGCATGCCATACCCAGAAATATGAACACAGGAAAGGAACTTTTCAGACCTCATGATGCTACACTGAAGCTTTGGATCACACTTTCATCCATGACTGCAACTTTTGCAACAGTGATGAAACTTCTGAATGAAAATTGGCTTCATCAGATAGAGTGAAGATTTATGGTGACAAGTTTTTGATCAGGTTGTGGTCCTATTAGTACAATACAACCATCAATTTAAATTATGACCAGCATCACTGGAACTTGTAAAGCAAGAATTAATATTAATAGCAAACAAGTCAACAACACTTTTTGTGGGCATCTCTTGTTCCCTGTAGAGGATGGGTTTGCTGATGGATTTGTCTCCTGCAAGCATGATGGCTGGTGATGGGGAGGATGATGCTGACCTGGAGGCAGAGTTCCTGGCTATTGTTGGGGGACAACCAGATAGAAAACAAAAACCAAATGGAAAAAGTAAGTGGAGTCTAGACTTTTGTGGTATTGGATATTGCTTAAGACAATGATTATAAAGGTATGCATGGTGTGCACTCAGGAGTGGTGCATTTTCCTAACCCCTGACCCATGGAATCCTTAAAGTTCTTCTTTCTGACTGTCCTCAGAAGACGGGAAGGGGATAGACTGTTGCTTGTGATCCTTCTTGTCTCTGTGCTTTCTCTGTCTCTGAAGATTCTTTTCTCTTTGGCATCTCCCTTTCTCTTGGTGGTTATGGACAGCTCTAGAAGTTGCAGCCACTTCCTGTTCAACTCCTGTATTTGTGACCCTGAGCAGACTTGTCTCTACGTCCGACTAGAAGAGCCACAGCACAGTTTTCCTCCTGCAGTAGCTGCTACTTTCCATTGCTGGGCCACATACCCTCCAACGGTTCACCCGCTGACCCACCCTTGCCATCTCTTCTTAATAGATTTATATGCTGCTATTAGATACAGATATTTCTAGGGAGGCTTAGAAATCTTACAACCACCTGCATAAAAACATCTGAGGAGTTAAAAGCAACAGAAAACATTACACATGTCAAAAGGCCTGGGAACATAAAATGGGCTTCGAAGGCACCAAGCCATGAGTGTTTCCCTGGCAAGCCACATTCCAGAGGTGAAGAACCTTTGCTCTCTCCTCTGGCATGGACCCTGTAACAGCTGGCTGGCCAGCCATCTCCATGTGTCTCCTCATTTTTAGGGAACTGTCAGCTTTTCTCACTGCCTGCTTTTCCTGTTTGGCACCCGTGGATAATGAAATACACAGATGCTAAACCTGCGGATAATGCGGGTGGGCTGTATAATCTTGCAATTAATTTAGCTTGTCCTCCAGACTTGGCTTTGAACACCAGCAGGCTGCGGTGTCGGTCCATAAGCTCACCTGATAATACTCGGTAGATTTTGCTTTGCTGTATACTTTGTTTTAGACTTAGGAAAAATAAAGTATTCTTTTTGCATCCTCACCCTGGACGGAGCATATTTCTTCTTCTGAATCCGAAAACAACACCAACCCACGGCCAGAGCTGCCAGCTGGAACAGACCCCCTGAGTTGGGCCTTAGTGCAGTGATGATAATCCCCTTTCAATGGTGTCTTTTGTAACTTGTAAGCTAAAGCAGTAACCATTTGCACTAGTGCACAAGGCACTAGACATTTGCAGCTACTTCCAAGGTCTTGATGAAAGGACCTACTTAAATCTGACAAATGTCCGGCAAGTACAAGCATGCCCAGTATCCAGTGATTCAGTATCCACAGTTTCAGTTATCCACAGATAACATGGATACTGGGACTCCTATCAAAAAGGTAGGGGAACGTTAAATAAACCTCTTTTTCACCTTGTTGTAGCAAAACCACTGATGTTCCCCTATCTGTAAAAAGGTGTCCACAGTATCCACACTTTCAGGTATCCATAGTAGGGTCCAGAACCCTAGCTGATATCGGGGCATGCCTGTAGAATCTTCCCATCTCTTTACTTTTCCTAGCTTATGTTTGCCATCTGCTCTTCTGATGGCTTTGTGATTATTTCTCAGTGATGAAGATTACATTTATATTCTAAAATATATCTATTCAGGTTTTCCTATGAATGTTCGTATATATTGCAAAATTCCTCAGACCAACATGGAGTTGATATTGTGACACAGAATAGTAAATTGGCTTGTTGTTTCTTTCTAGCTCCTCTGCCAATGGAAGCTATTGAAAGAATGGCTGCACTTTGTATGAAGGATCTTGATGAAGAGGATGGGGGAATAGAGGACGATCTGGAAGATGATGATGAACTGATGGTAAAAATGTTTTGGGACTGGTCGCATATGGACTGAAAATGCACTCTTTAGGGCTTTTTAGCTGCTATGGTGTGCTTATCAGTACAGAAGTGACATAACATGCATTAGGCTGATGCGGAAGAAGAGGCCAGAGACTGATAATGGTGAAGTGGGGTTAGGAAAGCGGGCAGGAGGAATACCAAATGGCAAAAGTGGGGCAAGTAAGATTAGGTTGTGATGGATCTGGAAAGGTTTTGTTTAGGTAGTGGGTTTTGCAATGGAGCAGAAGGAAGCTCAATGAAGTTGCCTTTAAACAGCTCCAGGCAGCTCTCTGAGGACTGCAGATGCTGCATGCAGGTGTGCTTGCAGCTGGAGGGAAAATTATTAAAAATGGGCAGCTTGGAATGAGCCAATGTCTGGAAAGGAGCAGATGAGAAAGCAAATTACTTGGTCAGTGGATCCTGATGCAGGAGGGGAGAGAGTGGCAAATGAAACAAGTTTAGGGAGTTCACACGATGAGCAGAGGGGAAGTTATAGGCAAAGAATAACGTTCAAGGAGGAGATCAAGGGTGTATCCAGAGTAGTATGGAGGAAGAACAATCATAATTAAGGAGATG
The DNA here is from genome assembly GCA_029204185.1 of Lerista edwardsae. Classification (NCBI taxonomy): domain Eukaryota; kingdom Metazoa; phylum Chordata; class Lepidosauria; order Squamata; family Scincidae; genus Lerista; species Lerista edwardsae. Next base: position 3,391,888 of record JAJKFI010000082.1, on the reverse strand, counting down.
GCGAGAGAGATTAAGGTGTCAGTGGGATCTCCAGTGTGAATATTGATGCCTCCAGCAATAGAAATACTGTAGGAGAATTATACTTGGCTATAAATATTTTCCTCTTAAAGTTAGAGGCGATAGGTGTGATGAGCCATCAATAGGGCAGTAGATAATAAGAGGGGAGGTAAGGAAGACTTTAAATGAAAAGGTTGTAGGTTTGAAGTACTCCGGGCAGACACATTTGGATTAAGGATGGAACTGGAAACCTCCAGCCTGATAATTTTCTGGTTAATTCAGATCAATCTGACATTCATCCTCCCATCATTTCATCTAGTTGTGTGTGTTTTTTTAAAAAAACTGACCTTACTGTTTTGCCTTTACCAGGCACACATACATTTATCAGATGAAACTCTTCTTGGCAGGCAGATAAGTAGTGGGAAAAGCTTTACTGGCTCAGCTCTTGTGAGCTACTGTAGTTAAAGCCAGAGGAACAGGGCCAGGAAGAGAGAGGACAAACCTGCTTGACCCTTGATGCCTTGTTTGGTTTGTCAGAATAGATCACTGTGCTGGAGTGTTGGTAGCAGCCACTGCTGACAGAACTCCGTCCCCTCAATTCTTCGGGTAAAGTAGAGGAGTCTTCACAGGATTGGAGCCTGGCAGTCATGTGACTCCCTGGGCCTGTAAAATTCCCACCCCGGCTCTTCTTTCCTGCGAATGGCACACATCCTTCTTTGCCCCTGGGCTTTATGTGCTCCAGCCCCACTGACTCCTCAGCCCTCCTTTCTTCATCCCATGCTCCCCCACTCACTGTTCCCTGAACTGCTTTTCAGGCCACTGCCTCCTTTTGGTCCATTTTCCTTTAGCCACCTTGTCTCTCCGCCAGCCTCCCTAGCACTTTTCATCTCTTCCTCCCAATAACAGAGACATTGTTTCTCATGTCCTTGAGCCTAGTGTAAGATTTTAAAACTTTTTCCTCTCTTGTGTAGGCCGAACTCAACGAAGTACTTGAGGAAGAGGAAGAAGCCAAGGATGCCACGATACCTGTTGCTGCTAAGGTGCAACCCTCCGTTCCAGCTCTGGTTATCTTGCTCTTGCTAGCCACTCTTTTGATGGCGACTCATATGGAGAGGATAGGGGAATGGACTTTGCATGTTTCTTTGCATGTTTCGTTCCACCACTGATTGATAATGCCATGAAGAAGCAGCCAGTGATGCAGGATCTTGGGCATAAGTTATTGGAAAATTCAGTTCGTTCAAGTTCTTTCTTCAGTAAATACAAAGGAGCCGAGAGCAGGATTTCCACCCCTTGCATATTCCATACACCACTGTCTCCGCTTCCTCTGTTCGTGTGTGTTGTACTGCCTAAGAGAAGAAACTATGCTCTGGGAAGCCCCTGGCTCAGCTTGCAACCCAGCCATGAACTCACTAGGTGGCCTGAGGCAAATGGTGATCTTTTAGCCTCAGCCCCACCAATTGGTCATATGGTGCTAACAACAGTGACATATCTTATTTGGTGGTTCTAAAGATTTGCTGAGGTCATGTGTGTGAAGCATGTTGGACACAAAAGCACTGGGCAACCATTGCCACTAGTTTAGTAGTGTTTTTATTGTGACGTTGAGTGTTCCAAAGTGTTTTGCACGTTATCTTAGTAATCCTTACAGAAACCCTGTAAGGGAGGTCCAAATATTGGTATTATGATAGCAAGAGTTGAAGCTGAACTAGTAGCTTAAAATGCTGGGAGATAATAAAATTATGATTTTCTTATAATCTGAACTAATTGCAACTGGCAGTCCAAATTGTTTTTTGGAACACAGGTGGGGGATGCTGCTGCAGGAGAGTAATGTGGTCATCTCCCTATCTCATCTCTGCAACGGTTGGGTCAGGGCTGAAATGCACAATTTAGCAAAATGTCTCCTCTACAAATTAGTAGCAGACAAAAGTAGGGGGGGTTGTAATTTGTCCTGCCCCCATCCCCTCTCCACTCCCTATAATGAAGGGTTTCGGTTTTCCAGATAAATGATATCCCAACTGATTCTAGTCGGACCGAATCAGTTTTGCTTGAAAGGCTGGACACGTATAAGACTGCAATTGCAAATGCAAAGCAAGCTGGGGAAAGTTCGAAAGTACGGCGCTATGAAAGGGGCCTCAAGGTAAGCTCCTGAACTACTCACTGGAATATGCTTTTGTAACTGGGTGGGCATTGCCAAATCTTCCAGGATTTATACTGTATTAAAAATGAATGGGCAAGAGCTTTAGAGAGCTTCCCTTTGAGAGGGGCAGGGGTATGCAGACTGCCATATCAGGCACGCAAAATCTACATTTAGTTTAGTATCTGTTCACAGCTCCTTTTTCATTTTAGGGGTTAATTATCTAGGTAGTCTTGGGCTTGGGAGTGTAGAAGTATAAGAATGCTCTTCTGGTACTCCCTATAATTGTAAGATGTTGGATAGTATCACGTGCCATGACTTTCTTCTCTTTGGTGTAGTTATGGTTTCCTAAATGGAAAAAAAACAGCCTTATTCTGCTTCCTAAGTCAAATAAAAGAGAACAAATCCTGTTCTGGTGCTTGCTGAAAGCAAGGGGCTCTGAGAGCTCTCATACAGAAAAAGTCCAATCAGGTCGTTGCTCCATTCTGGCATCAGAGCACTGTCTTGCTTCATAGACATGGGAGAAAGACAGGAAGGAAGAGGCAAGAATTGCATTGCATCAGGTTGACTGCAGTTGAGGGAATTTTCTCAGTGAATATATAAAGGCTTAACTGTGCTTTTGAGCGTGGGGCAGACAGGTTCTAAACTTGCGTACAAGAGCATGGTAAGGTGAAAGTAATGCATAAGCCACTCTTGATCCATAAGCTATGGTTATCCATTTCATGGAATCATGGAAGTGATCTGCAAGGTCATCTAGTCCAACCTGCTGCCTGTAGCAGGAAGTCCTCCTAGAGCAGTGGCTCCCAACCTGAGGATTGGGACCCCCAAGGGGGTTGTGAACCAATTTTCGGGGGGTTGCTTGGGGCCGCCATCTTTAAAAGCTGGGCACCACCACCTTGGAAGCTTCATTTTGGTTAGGGAAGAGGCTTCACCATTAAACTTCCACTTCCTCAATGCTTGTGGCTGCGAGGGAAATTAGTCTTCCTATGGGCCCGTCTTGGTGTGTGCATATGCATGTGATGAAGTCTCTCCCAGGTCTCTTTCTGAGCGGGCATGTCACGCCTTGCCTGTGCATGCCAAATTGAGTCTCAGCACATGGGGAAGAGGAACGTAAATACTCCAAAGGCTATCTAAAATTTGACTTTACCACCTTGATCAGCAATGGCATATAGAAGCCACAATGCATTCTGTTCTCAGTGCTGAATCAATCGCTGAACTCAAATGTCACTTAGATACAAAGCATTCAGAACATTCTAAAAGGACATGGAGTTCTTTCGACTTTCAAAAAGTGTGATTCTTTAAAAACAATGACTTCATTTCCTTCTTAATGACATCACACCCAGTCCTAGGTCTTAGGGGAGGGGGTGTCCCAACATGTACCTAAAAAGAGGGTCCCGGTGCAAAAAAGGTAGGGAACCCCTGTCCTAGAGCATCTCCTACAGGTGTCTGTTGAGCCTTTGCTCATATATCTCTATGTACACACCACCTCCCTTAGTAATTGGTTCCACTGCTGAACTGCCCTTACCATTAAGAATGTCTTCCTGAGCCCTTCATGTTAGAATTAAAGCCTTTGTAGAAGAAAGAGGCTGCAGTGTTGAGAAAGAGGCAGTAATGTGGAACACAAATTGGTGCCTTGTGTTGAATTAGGTAAATGAGGATCGAAAAGTTACTAAAAGGTTTGAGCAGGCCTTAGAAGATATCAATAACAACGTGGAAGTAAAGATGGATGTTGAAGGCTGTCAGGGAGTGTGGGGAGATGGGTCTGCTGTCAGAATAGTAGGTGAGGGGTTGGATCCAAGCCCTGCCTTATGCAAGCGCTGCCTCCTGCTCACTTGGGAAGGGAGTGGGCCACAATCCTTTAGTATCCCCCTTCCCTTTCCAGCTTAGGGCACTGCATACTGTCTTATTTTTGGGGATTCCCTTCAGAAACAGATTTTCATGGGACTGGAGAAGAAAGGAAGCATCAGTGAAAATCCCCACCCCTCTCCCCTTTGGCCTGAGTGAGAGCCAGTGCTTGTGCAACACGGGTTGGATAACTAAACAAAAGAAGCGTTAGTGTATTAGTACTGTGACATGGGACTTGTTTCCTTGTTGCTAGATCTTATATTGCTCCATCATCATCAGTAAGGGGCTGCTGTGGAGTGTGGGTGAAGGACACAATTCCGCCCCATCCCACTTTCTCTCTGGAGGTGTACTTGGAGATCTGACTATCTTGTGTTAAGCACTTGCAGTGTGCTGTTGCTCTATGATGTTTTTGTCTATTTTTCAGACCCTGGAAAACTTGTTGACCTCTGTGAGGAAGGGCAAAAAGATAGATGAGGATGAAATTCCTCCACCAGTACCTACAGGAAGGAACAGTACCGGTTCTCAGCAGGCTTCTCCCTTGGAGCCTGCTTCAGTTTCTCAGGCCTCCACACCTGATGAAAGCATCACTTTATCCAGCCACCTTCCTGCTGAGTCAACCTTGGCAGCCCCTGAGCAACCACCTGCTGCAGTCCCACCTACATCTGATCAGTCCTCCAAGCTGCCACCACCGGTTCTTCCAAAACCAAAGATGCCCCCAGTCCCTGCTCTGCAGCTTAGATCCCCAGAGGCAACACAGGAAAGATCTGTGCCATTGGCACCCTCTCCTCTTCCAGGTTAGTATGAAATGCAAAGGGCCAACCTAAAATGACCAGGGGAGGGGAGTTGGCAAGAAGGAAAGACATATTTAGCCCTGTCTTGCTTGCCACAGCTGTTTTGGGTGGGGGGCAGGGGACACAGCAAGTAAGGGTAGTAGATAAATGTTGGACTTAGGCTAGCGAGACCCACGTTCAAATCCCTCCTCACCCATGAAGCTCATTGTGACTAGTTCCATGGTGACCTTTGGCCAGTCATTCACTCTCTGTCTAACCTACCTCACATGAGAGGGAGTAGGTTAGTAGTACTATTAATGATAATAAAATGAAACTTTTTTGCTGTTCTCTGAGTCTATAAGCTTCCCAAGGATTTGCAAGTATTTCAGCAACTGATTGTAGTTGCTGTAGGTTATGGTATCTCCTCTCATGTACCTGATTTCATTGCAGGCTACTTTTCCTTCAAATCCATTTTTTGTGTTCCTTTAACACATGAATTCCTTGTTTTAGTTCTTATTGACCTTAAATATATTTCTGTGTAGCAAACATGCTTCCTCTCATTTTTAAAAAAAGACCTTTTCTGGCCAGGACAGTGCATGTCTGTCTGATAACTCTGGGTATAGTTCAAACATTTACATTGGTTTTGGTCACAGTCATGGTAGCCAATACACGATAGTCCTGCTTTCCTTCATGCCAAGGCAGATGATAGGGAGAGAGTTCTTTTCTTAAAGATCATATCTTTAAGGTCTTGAAACACATTTTAGTCATGTGTTTCTCTAATGGCAGTCCCTCATGCCATGTGGCAAGGTGCTTTTAAAAGCAGTTGGTGATGTGCCTTAAGGGTCTGCTGTTCAAAGGCACAGAAGATCCCACAAGGGTATATAAGGCCTTGAGTGTGCCAAAGTAGTTCTCCAGATCCCAGTTTTGTAGATAATTGTGGCAAGGATATACAGTACATGACCTATTCTCTCTTTGTCCTCAGGTTCCCAAAGTACTGGTACCCCGGAACTCCTGCAAGCCAGGCAGCGAGAGTACAAGCTGGCAGCACTGCGTGCTAAGCAGGAAGGCAACATAGAAATGGCTACCAAGTATTACCGCATAGCAAAGGTAGGCGTGCTTCTGTGGCAAGAAAAACAGTAGTCATTTTTGCAGAAGGTGAGAAAGTTTTCCCACTGAGTCCTGTCTTCTCCAAAGAAGCTGTCACTTTCAGGGCCCAAAACATCATATTCCTCTTTTTTGCTCTCCGTTTCCGTTGTTGCTAAACCCTGCTGGGTGAGCAAGTGGTTCACTACTTGGAGGATTTTTCTAAGCTGTTCTGCGGCACGCTAAGCTGTTTACATGTGCAATCGTGTGTGTGTTTATATGTCTGTCACTTGATTATTGAACTCTTGATAAATTGTAGCTCCTTAACCTTTCCCCTGCCAGTCCGCCTCCATCAAGTTACTTTCTCCAGATGTGTACTTGCAACGTCATGGGGGAAAAGTGGCTAGGGCTGAATTTGAGAGGGGGGATAGTGATGGACAGGAGGAGGATTAAAATCTGCTGCTGCTTTTCATGGCAAATTGCTTTTTGCCTGTTGCTTTGCAGCTCCTGCAGTAACTCGCTTTGAATAGGTTAATAATTTTTTTTCCTTTTTCCTCTGCTGTTCAGTTGTCAAACTTTGTAGTTAAAAATCACATTGGGATTTTCAGTGGAAGGATTCAAGCAGAGCAAACTCCTGTTCTTTATGTTAATGCTTTTCAGAGCCTCGATCCTATCTTGGAATCCGTGGGTAATGGAGAGACTGTGAACCTCAGTCATCTGCCTCCACCTCCAGGTGAGGATGGTAATTTGACAGAGCTTTCCGAAGAGTGCCTTTTTTTGCATGACCTTATTAATATTTCCTGTCCCCTTTCAAGTCTATCTTATACCTGATGGCAACAAAATGGATTCCATTTTTTTCATGAGACTTGGTCTGCTACTTAGTTTGTTACCATTTTGCTGAGAAGCATTTAGAGATATTGAGAATCCAGGCATCATGCTGCAACAACTGGGTGGTGAGAGAGTCATTTTTTTTTGCATAGTTGGGTCAGGGTAGCCAAATACAATGGAGGACAGCGTGCCTCCATACCTTTAAGAGTGGTTTAGAAGAAGAATTTTGGTGGGTGCAGCTCAACATGGGAGCATTGGAAAAAGCTGCACCTGCCAGAATTCCCTCTGCTATACCATGCTTTAAAGGTATAGGCACCCCTGTCCTCCATTGTGTCTGGTCACCCTGGATTGGATGAAGGAGTGGAATCGCTGGGATTCAGGATATTGCGGCTCTGGCTCAGCAAAAGAGGAAGAGAGAGGTTTAGTGTTGCAATAGCCTCTGTGCTGAAATACTTAATTGGTTGGGATGCTGTCTTCAGTGCTGTCAGGAGTTAGCAAAAGAGAAGTCTGTCTTTTGGTTTTTTGTCGTGCTTTAACTAGCTGTCTGTTTCTTCCCCACAGACCAACTGCCCAAGGAGATATTGCGCCCCTGTGTGCAGCAGTCTCCTGTCGCAACAGCAACACCACTTGCTCAGACTGTAACCCCTCCTGCAGCAGGTTCTGGAGGTAGGAAATTTCTGTGGTGTCAGAGGTTGACTCTTCATTAGATCAGACATTCAGTTCCTTTTGCTGTAGGTCAGATGCAGTGAGCTGTGAGACTCCCATCGGTGGAGTCGATCTCCTGATGTGGGTTACTCCTCACACTTGCTGGGAGAAATCTACGCCGAACCACTTCAGACAGGGCCTTACAGGATGGAAGGCTCCTTCTCCCAAATATTTCCTGCATGTAGAAAACTAGCGCAGGAGGATAAAAATCCCAGCCTCACCTTTTCTCTGACAAACTAATCTTGTATGTAGATGGATTTTTTGGTTGTATAGAGGAGCCTTCCAACACATATGTCATTGTAAAGCTCAGACACAAGTTTATCTTCTCAGTAATAACTAGGCCCCAGTGTCATATTGTTGGTTCATGGTGTTTTTTTTTGTTTGCTTTTTCAGCCGACTATGTAACTCCTAAAACTATGGGCAGTGTTCGCTTCTGCCCAGTTGCCTTTCACCCATCTTACATGCACATATTTGGTTATTTTCTCTCACTTTTGGTCATGTTGAAGTTAACTCCTCCCCCCCCCCACCCGCAGTCCTGTTCGTTGAGATCATAATGCATTTTTAGTTCATCCTCTTTCAAGTGCTTTTAGTCTGTCATCCACAAACTTGGTACATGTGCTGCTCATGAATACAGATGTTTAATTGTGCTGCCCCCCCCCCCCGCAGTGACCCCTGTGAAAGCAAGAGATACCTTGTTCATTGTATGGGTAGAGTTACACAGTGTTACACCCTTTGTTTCCAGATATACCCCCACCCCCTCGAGATATGATGGAGGCGCTGCAACAGAGAATGGAGAGGTACAAGACAGCAGCAGCTCAGGCCAAAAGCAAGGGAGATGACAGGAAGGCCAGAATGCACGAACGGATTGTGAAGGTGAGCAGCCTGCCTGTTGGAAGCAGAAATCCCTGCATCCTTCAATGTTGTTTCTTGCTAGCTTTCCTGTCAAATTGTTAGGCAGCGCAAGCCTTGGAGCACAATTTGGCCTAATGGTTTCCTCCCTAACCAGAATAATTTGAGCTCAAAAGTTGCTTTTCTGATTAAATGGTACACTAAGTCAAAAGCCAGAATGTTCTGATTTACATTTTCCTCTTGTTTCACTAGGAAGGGATGTGGTAGAATTATAAATTTGTCAAGTGTGCGTATACTGGAATCTTGTGTGATTTGCAGCCCAATCTTAACTTGCGCTGGCGCAGCCAGGCTTCATGACCTATTCAGCACAGGTTAGGTGACTAGCGGTCACCTTGGTAATGAGTATCCATTTACCCCAAGTAACACCCCAGCCAGCTCTATGGAGCTACTCAGATCACCAGCTGTTTAGCTTGCAGAAAGTCCAAGTGGCCTGTGTAAGGCTATCTGACTTGGGAAGGGGGATAGGATACAGTAGCAAGAGGAGGCCTCTGCTGATCCCACCCCCCCCTCTTGGGTCTGATCTATCCCCTGTTCTGCCGTCTCCATGCCCAGAATTGCCCCCTTCCCATGCCCCTGCACTGCTTGGCACCTTACCTGTCTGTGCCAGTGGCCAGGGTCTTTGAATGCCGTGTCAGCTGGGTGGCACAAGTCTCCCCACCAGTACAGCCTACTTTCCAGGTGCCGTGAAGTACTGTTGGCATGTTTGCAACACCTTCGGCCAGCGCAGCAGCCACTGTGCCAAGCAAACACGTAAGATTGCATTTTCTGCCTTGTTGCAGAGACAAGCTGGAAGTTGGTTTATGTAGATACTTACATAAAACGTTGAGCTTATTTCCAGTTAAACACTTGAACATTGTGTGAGATCAAACTGACCACTAACAATATCAACCATTTCACTTGTGTACCTCTTTTTAAAAAATGTTGGCCCTGAGAAAATTCTCATGGATCGTCCCCACCACTCACAAGTCATCACATTCTTCCATCCTCTACCATGATAGTTTCTCAAGGAAGGGCAGAAACCTTCAGTAAGCTCTGCCTGTAGGCATACAATGTTCCTGGCTATAGATTTGGTCTTCAAGCAAACCAAAGGATTTGTCACTAGAAAGCCTCCATTGACTAATTGCAGAACAGCCTCAACAAATTTCAAGAGAATAGGTTAAAATCTACTCCATACTGTAACCTGAGAAGTCTTGTTTCCCATCCACACAGAGCCCAATGGGACTTGCATGTTAATAATGTCAGGTGGGGATTGTTGACGTTGATGCAGGACAGACTCAAGACAAAGCCTTATTTTAATTTTGGCCCCGCAGCCTCTTCATTTTAAAAAGTACTCCTTGTGCTCATGTCCAGTTTGCATCACGAAGAGCGTTCTTATTCAATTCTGGGCCACAGAAATCCCAAGGGCTTTCTGTTAATGGCATGAATAATGAAAAGCGTGAAATTTATAATGAAGGAGCTGGTGACTTTTGAAAAGTCTGTACATCTTTTTAACATGTTCCATACTTGAAAGTGAAAGTGTTACAGCATGAATGGTATGAACGAACAGAATGAAATGAAAAGCAAGATTCAAATGCAAAGTACTCCTTGGGAGATGGAAATACAGGCTCCAAATTTGAAACTATTCAGTTCCAGTTCCTGAAGCTACCCACTGATGTGATCTGTGGATCTGGATAACCTGGGTTCAAACTGTCCTTAGCTAGGGTGCTGCCCCCAGAGTCCAACAGTAAGAGATTATCAAGTATGCACTTGGTTTATAAAAAAGTATTATAGAGACCATTAGTTTATGATTAAACTTAATTGCTTTGATTAACACTGTTCCTGATAATAAATTGTTTTTGCAGAGTAAATGCATGCATGCACAGACCATTTTTAATGCTGTGATTAGTCAGAAAACAGTGGTTTTACCAAGTCCTTATCCTCAAAGGCAGGTAATTCAAATTAGGATTTACAGCTTCTGTTTCTTTTTTTTTTTCTAGCAATACCAAGAGGCCATAAGAGCTCACAAAGCAGGGAAATCTGTTGAGTTTGCTGACTTACCTGTTCCCCCAGGTACTTACTTCTTGAGGTCATATTGATTGCTTTGGAGCTTCCTAAACCAGTTTCCAGACTTCAGCTGCCATGAAGTAGGCACACATAGGGTAATTTAAGCACGCAGCACCTCCCCCCCCCCCCCAAAAGAAAAAAAATGGGAAGAGGAGTGAACAGTTTAACACCAGTTTAGGAGACAAGTGGAGAAATAACAAAATCATTAGTGATGTGTTCATCCATTAGATCCACAGTCCAAAACAGGATAGTGCCTTTATTAAGACCAGCCCAAAAGTAATAAGGTATCAAAATGCAAGCTTTCAAATTCTGTAGGATTCATCCTCGGGCTGTGTTGTAAGGGGAAAAAAAGGATCATGTTTAAGTGATTAGCAAATTTAATGAAAACGTTCCTTAAAATAATTTTGTTTCCCCCAAATAGTAAACGTTCACCAAATTTTAGACCACCTAATAATCCTAAAGTGATAACCAGATATTGAGTTCTCGTTATTTTTGTAAAGTATTTGACAGTTAAAAAATGTGTTTATCTCCCCAAAATAGTAAATTTTCATAACATAACCCTAACCCCGCGTTTGGGGCATATAATTCTGCTAGTTAAATAATAGTAGTGTTGCATAAATGTTGTGTTATACATTTGGTGAACATTAACTAGATTAGTGAACATTTACTAAATTTGGTATAACCATGATTTGTTTTTGGACCACAGTGCTAGGGGCTCACAGTTTAATTTGGTAAGCATTTAATTTGTCTCCCCAAAATAGGGGCATGTAGTAGATTCCCCAACAGCCTGCAGTTTATAAAATCACAAGATGGCATTTAGATGGGCTTTTTTTTTTGAAGACTTGAGTGATCCTGGAAGATGTGGTTTCATGAGGAGAAATGTATTGTTTGAAGTGGATCCAGCCTGTAACATTGCTCTTCATAAGCAGTCGTTGCTGCCACCTTGTGGCAGCACCATGTGATGTCAATTTAGAGGAACTTGCTTGAGTTTGTGGGTGGTAAATGGTGTTACAGTATTTATTTTCCTGGTTAAAGGAGGCCAAGAATTCATTCACCCTGAGTAGCCAGGCTCGGAGTCTCCCTGTATATTAGGCAGCAGCTGCCGCCTTCTCAAACGTGGTTCCAACTGCCTTTTCCATTGTTTTGGCAGGTTTCCCTCCAATCCAAGGAATGGAATCTTCATCAGGTGATCAAAGTGTTGTGGGGATCCTTGAAACAGCTATGAAACTAGCCAATGAGGAGGATGAGGACTCTGAGGATGCAAAGAAGGTTAGGTTGTGTGCTACTCAAGATCCTAGAAGAGAATCTAGGGGAAGACTTGCAAATCTGTGTGGGCTGAGTATGCGTTAGAAGAAAATCCTAACATATTCACAAGCTGGAACTGTGACTGCTCGGCAGAATATAGTGTGAATCAGAAGTGGCCAGAATCTGCTAATCCCCCTTCAGAGAAACTGAATCTATCTTGGTTGCAGCCCCCTCCTAGAAGGATTTAGGAGGAAAGTTGGCATGCATATTTTTAATTTAAATGTAAAAATTTATCTCCCAATTTAGTGGCTCCTTCAGACTCTTGAAGCAATTAACTGTCAAAGTTTTGGCTTGGCATCCTAGCCAGCCAGAATTTGTGGCCACCATCAACTCTTCTTTTGAAAGTGATTTCTCTTGTTCACATTGGGCTTTTGCAGGAAGTGTCTGCATATCATTGATGTCTCCTCCCACAGGGGACTATGGGAGGAAGTCCTGCTTCCAGCATGTGGATTTGTGGAACTGTAATAAACTCTGAAATGGTGCATTGTAAAACCAACCGAATATGCAGTGCAATAAAAGCCATCCTCCGCCAGAGGACTCAATATCGCTCCCGAACAAGAAGGCCTTTACAAGAAGGTTGTAGTCTAAACCAGGACTAGCCAGACTCCAACCTGTGGAGCAGATTCAGCTTTCCACAAAAGCCCTACCCTTCGTGAGCAGCACTTACCATTCCACTGTGCTGCCTCTTCTATTTCCCCCTATTTGTGTATAGGGACAGACTGAGCAGTTGTGTCTGCCTGGAAATCGGGTTCCAAAGACTGCTGGGATAATGGGCAATAGACATGACTGCCCAGAGTGTCCCTATGCACAGATCATGTGAACAGAAAAACGATGGTGTAGCAGTAGTAGTAGCAGAAAAACGATGGTGTAGTGCTGCTCAGGATGGGAAGGGTCTTTTCTGTGCACAACAGCCTCTGGTTTGTAGACCGCTGGTCTGAACTCTAGGAGAAAGTCGGGCATCTCTAGGAATGTAAGGTGGGCCCTACTAGGGCTACAGAAGATTTAGCCGAGAGGGTTAATGCCTCCGTTTGCCCGAAGATTCAGCTGAAGATCTCAAGGTCATGAGCTCGGGACTGCCGGAAGTCTCTGTGAGCGGCAGACCTTGCAACTGCGGCTGATTAGAAGCTGAGCTCCAGCTGCCTCGTGGGAGGAGGAGTGTGCTGAGAGTCAGCTGCGTCTCTGGTGAGAGCAGGGAAGCATCAGCCAGCAGAAGACAGACGGGTGGCTAAAGAAAGAAGGCTAAATCCAGAAAGGAAGATCTGAATGTGTGTAGTTCTTGAAAGATAGAACATTCTGTAAATTGTAAAAACCTTCGGGTTTATGAATAAAGTCTGCCCATGTAAACCACCTTGAGTTACAGTCACTAGAGAAATCTAGTGATCTTAAGAAAGGCAGTATATAAATACATGCATTATTATTATTATTATTATTATTATTATTATTATTATTAGGTCAGGATAAAGGTTCATCTAAACCAGCATCCTATTTCCCACAGCAGCCCACCCAATGCCTCTGGTAATTGGTGGGAAAAAATGTACTTCTCTTTGGCAGCTAGTATTCAGGGGCATAGTGCTGCTGAACATGGGCATAATTTCCATAGGCAAGGACCCATAATAGAAAAAGCCCTTGGAACTCACTGTTGTCCCACACCTCCTCCAGTGAAGGCAGACAGAGCCTCACCTTGTCTGCTGATCTTAAAATATATGGGCAAACATATAGGAGAAGTCTGTTCTGTTGCAAGATGTGGAATTAGTATTACAACCTTCCTTTGCAAATGCAGAGCACCTTTATGGTGGTCACGTCAGCTTTTGGGATTGAATGCTTTGTCACCTGTAGGGTTAGAGCTTCTGTAGCTACTGAAGACCCTGTGTGCTCCACTTGCACGTGTGTGTTGTGAAGTATCTTTACAGATGTGTCTCCTCGCTGTTTGCAGACTGACCTCAGCCCTGCATCATCCAAACCAGTCACCTCCCTGCAGCCTAAGCTCCCGCCCCAGCCAGGCTCACGGGCTGCCCCTGCCGCACCAAAGGCAGCCACAGCCGGGAAAGCAGCCTCAAAGGTCATCACAAGAGGTACTCCTGCTCCTTACTTTGCTTCCTATTTACAGCATTTAATTCTTTCCTTCTGCTTCATATATACCACCTTTTTGCCAACACCCTTGGGGCCATTCACAATATAAAACAATGGCTTATGCTAATGGGCAGAGTACAAAAGGGAAGAGAAAATAACCAAAATCAGGTACATAGGCTGCATTTTTTTTTCCACTAGAAAATAGCAGGACGTGACAGCGTTAGCATGCTTTTTTTAAAAAAAAAACCCTGACAAAACGGCATCATTAGACTCAGATGCATGGAGGCCACCATTTTGTACTGTAATGTATGGGGGCTGCCATGTTTCTGCCAGTAAAAAATCAAATGAATGGAGGCAGCCATTTTTATTAGCTTTGAGCTCAAAAGACAGATTGCTAGTGTGGTGAACATGCTACAGGCAGAAAAACATATATGACCCTAGCGTGTTAGTTGGAGATTAACCAACTTCTAGCCTTGTTACCACTAGGAGCTGAAAAACAAATGCAGCCATAATTTTACTTAGTGCTTATGTAAAGACCAGGTGGAATGGCTGCTTATGGAGAGAGCACTAGGATGGCAGGAACCAAGGAGCAGTTGTCCCTCACCAGGCTGCTGGAGAGGCTCTTACTCCCCTTTGTCTGCTGCAGCCAGATGGAATTGAAAGAGAAGGTAAAAAGAGTCCAATCTCTCCAGGCTGCTTGGAGGCAATCTTAGTGGAGGTCCAGCAGAAGTCTAAACCACAAAGAAAGAAGAGCTCAGCCAGGTCCAGGAAGGTGCCTGCATGGCTAATGAGTAACATTAGAGAGGCTATAAAGAGCAAGGAAACTTCCTTCCATGGTTAGAAGTCTTGCCCTGATGAGGACAATGAAATGGAGCACAAACTGGCAAAAGAAATGTAGGATGATGTGCCAAAAAAGACTTGGAGGAATGCATGGCCAGCAGCATAAAGGGGAATAATAAAAGCTTCTTCAAATATGTTCAAAGCAGGAAACCTTCCAGGGAGTCAGTTAGCCCACTGGACAGTGAGGGAGGAAAGGGAAAGTCATATATGTTTTAAATGGAGATTGCAGCGAAATTAAATGAGTTCTTTGCATCAGTCTTCACGGCAGAAGACCTCAAACAGGTACCACTGCCTGAACAGCCCCTCCTGATTAAGTCAGGTAGAGCTTAGAAGAAAATACGTTTGAGACCTAATTGACAGATTAAAGATCAATAAATCACTGGGCCCAGATGGTATCCACCCAAGAGTTAAGGAACTGTAGAACAAAGTTGCCAATCTCTTAACTGTAGTATGCAACTTGTCCTTTAAAATTTCCATGTTGCCAGAGGGTTGGTGGATAGCAAATGTCACACCAATCCTTAAAAAAGGAAGGAGCGGGGACCTGGGAAATTACAGGCTGCTCAGCCTAATTTCTGTTTTGGATAATTTGGTAGAAAATCTCATGAAAGATAAAATCTTAAAATACACAGAAGAACAAGCGTTACTGAAGGAAAGTCAGCATGGCTTCTGTAAGGATAAGTCTTGCCTCATAAACCTTTTAGAATTCTTTGAAAAGGTTAACAGGCATGTGGATGTGAGCAAACCTGTGGATATTATATATCAGAAGGGGTTTGACTTCAAAGGCTGCTGAGGAGAATTCACAGTTGGGGAATAAGAGGGCAGGTCCTCTTATGGATTAAAAATTGGTTGGGTAGCAGGAAATGGAGAGTGGGGGTCAATGGGCAATTTTCACAATGGCGAGCGCTGAAAAGCAGAGTGCCCAAAGGATCTGTCTTGGGACTGGTACCTTTCAACTTGTTCATAAATGACTTGGAGACAGGGATAAGCAGCAAGTTGCCAGACTTGCAGATAACAGTAAACTTTTCCAGGTGGTGAAAACCAGAAGGGATTGTGAAGAGCTCCAGAGGGATCTCTTCAAATTGGGGGGATGGGCAGCAAAATGGCAGATGCGTTTCAATGTAGTCAAGTTTAAAGTGATGCACATTGGGGCAAAAAAAAACCACCCCAAAAGTTTACATATAGGCTAATGGGTTCAGAGCTGTCTGATGGATCAGGAGAGAGAGTTTGGGGTGCTGGTGGAAAGCTAGGTAGAATAACATTGATCCTTACTAACTGAAATAGAAAAATCAGGCAATAGCAGAGTTAGAATGTTTGGCACATTTTGTATCAGTGCTGGGTCTCTTCCTACCCTCCACTCCAAGTCCACTCCATGCTCTGGGATGAATGTTACTATGCAAAACCAGTATCGGTTTAAGTAGGCATATGAGCAAATCATTGTGATGCGCTTCTTTGACAGACACTTTGAGTGTCAAGAGCAAAAGGAGACTAGGCCATGGTTTGACTCCATTTTGTCAACATGACTCCATTTTGTGGGAAAGAGCTGAAGCTGCTAAAGTACCAGCTGGTGGTAATCAGCTCACTTCCTGATGTAATTGGGAAGTGTAATTTCCTATCTGCCTTGTTTTCTACAGAAAGGTGTGAAGTCATAGCTAAGGTCAGGAAGGAATAGCTAATCAAGAAGGTTCCATCCAGCTAGTGCTGCAGTCAAGAAGATTCCGCACAGCTGAGACCCATCGCTTAGGTTGTGTATGTAACCTTTTCTGACCATTCTGTGACCTCCGAACATTCCATCATCCCATCAGGAGATGACCAACCTTTATTCTGATTGGATAATGGATCTAGAGGGGTATAACGATACCCAGTTTTGGGGGGGGTGCAGTTCAACACAGACCATCAGACACCTTCAGCTCATCATCAGAGACCATCAAAGAAGATAATCAGATCTCCAGACCTGGAGATCACCTTCTCCAAGCCGTCCAAGATGTCCAGCCTGCATTGGACTGAAAAGAAGATGAACCTGTAAGGCTAACTACCTTACAGGTACTAGGGCCTAGTCTAGAGCTAGGCATATAGTTGTTTTCTTATTTTAAGGTGTATCTTAGTTAAGTCTCTGTTAGTTCTTTTAAGCCTTTCCTAGTTTTGTAACTGCTTGTTTTCTTAATAAATTATAGCTAATCTATAAGCTTTATTTGTGGTTACTTGGAACCGGACTAAATTCAGTTTTGCTGCTTGGGCACCCTACCAGTTAAGCTTTATAGCTTTGGGATAGGTCCCTATAGACAGGGCAAGTTTAGCCTGAGGATTAAAAAGGTTAAGAGGCTGTTGCTCTTAACTATGGTCCCAGGCTGGTAGCAGAGGACGTATGCCTTGAATTGGAAGTGCTTAAGGACACACTCTACTGAATGTTCACAACTCATATGGGCTGGTTATAGGGGATATGAGCCTGTGAATTACAGAGTTTCAAACAAGTTGGATCCTGGTCCCTTGCAGTATTTTCTCTCTGACACCCCTGGTCTTCCTTCAACTGACACAATCTTCCCCCCTGCTCTGCTATTTTCCATGGCCTGTCATGCTAAGGAAAGCCATGAAACTGGGGACCAGTGCAACAGGAGAAAGGCCAGGTTGCCCTAATGCTATAGAGGCCAGTCTCTGGTGCTCATGGAGATTAGATATGAAAGCAAGTTGTTGTGCCATATCAGCCTACCTGCCTGCCTAACAATGGCATTTCTGTATTCCCTTGGTTCTAAGGTTGCATTAGATGCAGTCACATCTGAGCAAATGCCTCCTCTTGCTGTCAATATCCTACTTGTAGGTGACTCTTACTCCACGATCACATAGGTGCACACTTGCTCATGCTCTCTGTAGGCAATGTATCTAGACGTAAGATCCTTTATCTCTCATCTGTTTGGGAATCTATTAACAGGAAACTTGTCAATGGTGTGATGAGTTTCCTCTCCATTTTTGTCTTTCTGCAGCCCAACAGCAGTTGACCTTCCTGGAAAGCCGGAAGAAGCAATTAATGCAGGCAGCTCTCCGGGCAAAGCAGCAGAATGACATCGAGGGGGCCAAGCTATTCTTGCGTCAGGCCAAGGGTCTGGACCCCATGATTGAGGCATCACAGAATGGTCTCCCAGTTGACATAACTAAGGCAAGTAGTCCTCTGTGCATTTTTCAGGTGATCCACTTGAAATACGAACATTATCAGAACCCCAGTTGATTAGAACAATCACCTGGTATCACAGAAGCTCCTGCCCAGAGAGGTTTACTATGAGCCACATTTGGGGCATCACGAAGAATGTCTGAGGGGAGGGGGGAGACAAACCTGAACTTGGTAACAAACCATGGCTTAGAGCTGCTTGTTTGTTTTTGGTTTCTGTTCATTCTGTTTCATACAGTCGCTCTGGACTTCATGGTGCCTCCAGAAGTGGAGTGGTAGTTGTAAATACAGTTTTTCAGTCTATACTTGGCAGAAAGTATGATTTTTGCAAGCCCACTTCAAACTATGGTTTCTGTTCTCTGATTTGCCCCTGCGATTGCGCAGGCACTGGGGTAACGCCATACTTCTGCCTTCCCAGCCTTGAATCTCACTGCACCCAATGGACAATAGCATGGCTTTTGCAGGGGGTAGTTCATTCTCATTTTGTCTCTTCTTCCAGGTGCCTCAAGCTCCCATGAACAAGGAGGACTTCACACTTGTGCAGCGTCGTGGAGTCAACGTCTCCCCAGAGATGGCCGCCCAGTACACTGAGCTTGTGAAATTGATGAGGCAACAATATGAGGTAGTGAACCACAGGCCTATGTGGGAGTCTTTCCTGCCCAGGAATAGCAGGAAACCAGAAGAGCAACTTGCCTTCAAAATATGAGGCTTTCTTGTTCCCCTTCCTGGGAGATTTAATTGATGCTCTGAGAGTTGTACTAGAATTACTGGTGTGACTCAGCAGAGATCTTCAGGTCAAAGTGGATGTGATGGCAGAAGTCACATTTGCTGGTTCACATTCTGCACTTCAGGTTGAGCCTAATTATCCACGGATTTTGCATCTGCAGATTTTCCTCAAAGTGGGTTCCCTGGACCTGTGTTGAGCCAGAATAGACTCAACCTGAAGCTTTTGAAAGCAACCAGAGCCATGCTCCGGTTGTCTCCAAAGGTGCTTCTGAGGCTTGTGGAAGCTGTGAGGCCTTGGCGTGGCTGAGAATGGGGGGTAGTCACCCCACCCTCTGGAGCACATCTCCGTTATTTCCAGAGGGCAGGGTGGGAGGAATATCCCCTGTTCTCAGCCACGCCAAAGCCACGTTTGCACACAGCTTCTCCGTGGCTGAGAATGGGGGATTTTCCTTCCCCCACCCTTTGGATATGGGGGAGCACTGCTCTATTGTGTGCGGAAGGTGAGCTGGGTAGGGAATCCCCCGTTCTCAGCCCCGGAGAAACTGCGGCTTCCATGCAGCTAAGAATGGGAGATTCTCCACACGCTGAAGCCACATGCTTCGTCCTCACAACAACCCTGTGGGGCAGGTGAGGCTGAGAGATGGTGACTGGCCCAAGGTCACCCAGGAAGCTTCATGGCTGAGCTGGGGTTTGAACCTGGATCTTCCATGTCTGTGTCCAACTCTGAACCACTCCACTATCCTGGCCCTTTGTTCCTTTTCGATAGAATGGTCTGGATCGGGTAGGCAACGTGGGGCTGGTGAGCTACTGGCAGCTCGCGACCCTTTTTGGTTCCGAGCAGCTGCAACCACCAAACAGCCAGAAAGGATGGGGCTGGCCAGC
This sequence comes from Lerista edwardsae, assembly GCA_029204185.1. Lineage (NCBI taxonomy): Eukaryota > Metazoa > Chordata > Lepidosauria > Squamata > Scincidae > Lerista > Lerista edwardsae. Next base: position 3,372,597 of record JAJKFI010000082.1, on the reverse strand, counting down.
TCTGTGCTCTTGCGATAGCCCTGGAGCTCAGGAGAGCCAAGCCAGCAGCCTGGCTCTTGCGAGAGCACAAAGCAGGCCAGCCTTGCCCTTTGCGGATGCTGCCCTGAAGCCCGTGAGCTCCTGGCCAGCATGCGCTCTTGCTCAGAGCAGGGCTGGTGACTGTGGCCAGACAGGGCGGTGGGGAGAAGTGTGGAGGGAAAAGAAGTGGAAGATGGCTCCCTCTCCAACCTGGAGCAGCATGGGTGGGGCACTTCCTTGGAAGGTCTCCTGCCCTCCAAAGCACACCTTGGTGACCTTCCCTGCTCCCTTGCTCAGTTTTCTATATTTAAATATTGGAGGGGAGAGAAACCAGGACTGTGTGAGTGCTCTGCTGCTCAATTTGTGTGTTGCTTCTTGGAAGGATCCCCCTGCCCTGCTGCCTTGCTCTGGTGACTTTTTTTTCCCCCTACAGTTCAATATTGGGGGATCACAGTAGCTCTTTGGCAGTTAGTCATTTTGTTAGCTCACGTACATCCAATGGTTGCCTACCCTGGTCTGCTCTCTGCAGAGGGTTAAGAGCACAGAGGAGGGCATAGTTTGCTTTCCTAGCTGGTGCTCGGAGATGGGCCGCGTGTCTCCTGACTAGTAGGTCATTTCCCCACTCCCTAGGGAGAGAGTTTGTGCCATCACCAAGGAGGCCTAATCCCTGAGACCGACCAGCTGAACCTCTGTTAACTATAGGCTGCAAAGCTTATGCCCTTGAGAAATGCACTTTGCCCCTGCTGTGCACTCCCAGTTTTTTGGGAATGTCAGCCTGATTTCACCATTGCACTTCATTTCTGTGTCAGCCTCAGGAAGTACTGGTAAACGAGAGTGGGGAGCCTACCTGCCTAGAGAGACCCAGTTCAGATCTGCCTGGGGCACTCTGTCTGTGTCTGCCATTTGCTCTAAGGGTTGGCAGCAACTGTAACTAAGGCTGGCTGCCCATAAAGGCATGTGTATGATCCAGAATAGGAGGCTCTGTAGCTATCCCAGATCTTGAGTCAAAAATGACCAGAGGGGTGGATTACATCAGGAAAAATGCAGATAACGTTAGTCCTCGTTAGGAGAGGGCTTCGTGCTCTGGCCGTGTAAGGGCTGAAGCATGCATAATAGTTTGGCTTATTAAAAGGAGGAATGCAAGCTTGGCTTTGAGGAGTTTAGTTGGGAAGGTAAAAGACCCATGGGCATCAACTAGTACCTTCATGTTCCTGGCTGCTTTTCATGTGGCTTCCATTTTTTGTTCCAGATGTGCATGAGTTACTCGAAGCAGTTTACCCACTTAGGGAACATCACAGAAACTACCAAGTAAGTGTGCCAGTAACATGCAGAAATGTTTTCCTTCTGGATTTCGCTGTCCCTGTGTCCTACACCATGTTGGTCCTTTGCGCACAATGCACATAGACCTTCTAGTATGCAGTTTGATGAGATACAGTCAGTGTGTGTGTGTGTGTGTGTGTGTGTGTGTGTGAAATCCCAAAACAACTTGTAGGAATGCATCAAATTAAAAAAGTACGAGTGCATTTTGCAAAGTCCTTGAACAAATTAACATTACTAGGAAGTTGAGAGATGAGACTGGAGATGTAGCACCTTAGTAAGGCGATAATCTACTCAGGTACTTAATCTGGCAGTTTTGTAGACTTTCATACTTCTATTGCCTCTGGAGCATGAGATTGAGGTTAAGGGATGCTTATCCCTTAAATCTCATCTGTCTCAGTACAACTCTACAACTGTTGGGAGTTGGGAGGGGAAACTTGGGCTTCTAGCTATTTCCTCACAACTCCCAGATTATAGTATGGAAAAGAGAAAACAGCAGACAAATAAGGCAGTAAGAAATGTGGCCATTTGGCAGGTAGGACAAGTTCCAGCTCTTTGTGCAAAAAGGCTGCTCAAGTTCCTTCTGTAAGGGACATAGGATAAGATACCCACCCCACACATCCTCCCTCTTTCCCCTCTTAAGATCCATTTTCACATACTTTTTAATTGTACAATATAACACATTTGTGCACATGCTTATTACATTACTCAGTTCATTGTCTAATTTAGTTCCTCCACTGGCTGATGAAATCCATAATTGACCCTGACACAGAGCTTGCTGTTTTGTGGAGAATGTTCTCTTGTCTGGAACTCTGTTCTCAAAACACAATTAACTTGTTCCCAGACATCTGTGAAATTGCCCCTGTCTCAGGGTCTATGGGTTTGTTATGATTGGAAATCTTCCAGTTTTGGCTGTTTTGTTTAAAAAAAAAACTGCTTCTGTTTGCCAGGATCCAAGTGTACTCTTTGACACTTAATTTTTTAGATAGTTGCTCGGCCAAACTAAAGTTCTAAACAGTCATTGAAAACAGCTTTTCAACATAGTTTGCCTGTTCCTGCTTATTTCTTCAAGCCCAGCAAAGTTCCCCCAACCTTGAAGTTATAACTCAGAGCCACCTCCATATGCAAAATTAGAGGTCTATAAAAATTATAACCAGGTGGGAGACAAATGAAACTTCCTTTTCCTCCCAAGTACAACAGCTTGACATCACCCCAAGATACTACTGACTATATAATAGCTTCAGGTGTGTGACCAAAGGAAGCATTTTTTTCTATGTGCCAGGATTGACTGCCAGAAGATGTGGTGACAGCCAGTTGTTTAGATGGCTTTATTACACAAAGTCTAAAAGGAACTTCCATGTAAAGTAGTGGTTCCCAAACCCAGGCTTGCAACGCAAACAAGGGTCATGGAAAGGGCCGAGTCTTATTAGTTTTCCAGGCAGCTGCGTACTGAGAAAGAGAGGCACCAGTCTCCCCTCCTCCTGACACCTCTGAGCAGGCAAGAGGTTTGCACGCTCTCTCTTTCTCTCTTAGTATGCAGCTGGAGGGAAAACTGATAACCCACAGCTGTTGCCATGAACATCTAGTGCAGTTGCAAGCCTGCAAATTGACACTCTTGCAATCAGGGTAGGGGGAGAACAAAATGGGGAGGAGAGGGGGCAGATCCAACAGTTGCAGTGGATGCTGACCCCTGACCCCCTTCCCAGGCCTGATCTGCCTGCACGGATCAATGTGGACAGTGGTATTACTGGCGCAGGTCTGAGATGGCCCATTGTGGCTCCTGGGACTTACCCCAGGGCAAGGGGATAACTGTCTTCTTACCCCAAGGAGACCTCTTGCCGTGGAAACTGTGCCGGTGCCGACCCCTCCTCACGTGGAGATTTAGGTAGGACTGGGCTGCCCGTTGCCCTAACTCAATTAGCAAATCCATCTCTTTGCATTTGGCAATTTGATCTTTTGAGTAGGTATCCCATCTATATCCCACCATTTCAACAAAAGCTAATGGGATGTCTGCTTTGCTTCAAATCCAGCTGTCACTGCACATAGTATAGCTCACACTCAAAGGAGCACAAATTGCGTAAATAAGTAACCAACTAATCTTCCAGCCAATTGATTATGTGTTATATTTACAAGTGTGGCACAGGGTAGCTTGTCCAAGAGTGCAATTCTAACCTGGAGTTAGGCCGGCACAGTTAGGTTTGACTAGCATAAGGGCCACCGTAAAGCACGTTTGGACCACTCTTGGAGTCAGGGAGGATGGTGCATGTCTGTGTGCTGGCCTCTCTGACTCAGAGCACGGTCCAAGCATACTTTATGGTGTCCCTTGTGCCAGTCAAAATTTGCTGTCCAAACTCCAGGTTAGGATTGCACTCTAAATGACAGAGGCCTATACACAAACCTGTAAACTATAGATCTGTTTTGGTCTTCCTTTCTCCAGGTTTGAGAAGATGGCTGAGGATTGCAAAAAGAATATGGAGATCCTAAAGCAAGCTCATGCCAAGGGATTTCCACTGCCCAAATATCATTATGAGCAGCGGACATTCAACATGATCAAGTATGTGCAGTACTGACTTGCAGAGAGCTTTGTAGTTCACCTTTCTTAGTGTCAAACTAGGCAAGATTATGGGAGATTGATGAGTGGATCTCATGTTTTTCCATAGTCGAGCAATTCATTCTCTCTCTTCTCCCTCTCTCTGTGTATATAACTATCTGGATTTGGGAGGGGGAAGTTAATCTTGTTGAATCCAGTATTTTGCACTCAAACATAGGTTTTTCCTATGTGCTGTATTCTGGCTAACCACCTGCCCTCCCAACCAAAAAACAGCTTCTGCTTGTCCTTTTGGGCAAAATATAGATGCCAAATGTTTTTCAGTCCTCCCCTCTATTCATTAGTCAGAAGAAAGTAGGCTAAAGCTCTGCCTTTGTAGAGAGAGTTTCTCTTGGCTCAGCAGCAGCAAAATGGAAAATGGACCAGACCAAGTTTTATGAATGGATCCCTATCCATTTCAAGCCTGAATCTTCCTTGAAGCAATAATTCTTACACAAAGACATACCCACCCTCCAGTCACATGAACTCTAAAAAGAACAGCCTCCTTATAATGAGGGAGGGAGGGAGGGAGGGAGGGAGAGGGAGAGAGACTGTAAATGAAGTAGGGGATGAAGGCACTGGGCAGTTCACTTCTTTGTAGAGAGTGCTTCTCCTGGAATAACAGTGGCACCCTGGTTACGCTAGTAGTGCCTGAATTCTGTTAAATAGCAAGGATGGCCAGCTGATAACCCATATGCTGACTCTTGCTAACATTAAACATTTTAATAAGTTGTTGTAAGAAGTTGTGTCCACAGTTCCATTTGCAAGGAAAATAAAAATGTGTGCATATGTCAGATTCCACATGTGATTGTAATTTTTCTCTTTAGGTGTTACATGTAAGGCCCAGCTATGCCTGAGCAAGTGCTAGATGGCGCTAACCTTATTATTATGAAGCCTCCCCATAATGGCAAGGGGTCAGTTTGTGGAGTTAAGCACACTTCTGGCTCCCAGGCTGCTATGTGGCTCATGGCTTTCCTGATGTCTCTGCAGAAAAGAGCAACCATAATGATTATTGAGCAAGAGCACCTTCCCTATGAGAAAAGACTGAAGTGTTAGGACTTTTGTAGTTTAAGACAATAAGCAGGATTTGATGGAGGTTTGCAAAATTCTGAATTTTTGCAAGGAGAGAATTTCCCTTGTCCATCATCTTAGAACTCGTGGCTACCCTGTGAAATTCATTGGCTTGGAGATTCAGGATAGACAAAAAGTGCTTTTTCATACAGCACTTTAAGTTATGTAATTCCACAAGATGTGGAGCTCCCAGCTTTGATGGCTTTGAAAGGGGTTATTCAGGTTCATGGAGAATAGCAGTTGCAGAGGGTAGTGGAGGCAACAATGGAGTGCTGCTGCCTTCATGCCCTGCTTCTAGGCTTCCTAATCTCACCAACTGCTGTTGGAAACAGATGGACTTTGGGCCTGATCCACCAGGGCTGCTACCTTTAAGATAGCATGGTGTTTCTTGCCATGTAAAAAGGGAGAATCCCTTCTTGATTTTTGCACTTCAAGTTTCCTACCACTAATTTGATATTTTTTGAATTGAAAATGTGGTGGGAAGATCTGTTTAATTTGATATAGTTATGTGGAGCTGACAGTAATTTCCAGATGGCATCAGCAGGTGTTGCTGAGTGACCTTTCTGGCTTTCAGTTCAGTAACTGGTGCCTGCATAAAATAACTGCTGTCTGCAGGTGTTGGCTGGAACTTGTTTTTCTTGCAGAATCTTTCCCGAGCTGAACAGCAATGATATGGTTCTTTCTATAGTGAAAGGAATCAACCTTCCAGCGCCTTCAGGTAAAAGAGCAAATGCTTCCTGTTCCTGAGAATGTGGGAGGAAGGAGTCATTCTTCTTTACATTTCCTTCAATAAGCCCAAAGGAAATGGCTGACTTGGGGGCAAAATCGGAAGAGGGGAACCCCAACTGATTACTAGAAATGGTGATGAGTTCCTACAGTATTCAGCTGTTGAGTTGGGAGAAAGAGTTCAGTGTTTCAGCATTTCTTATCTAGGTTTGTCCGTTCCAGAATGTGCCTTCTGCCACCAATTAAGTTACGTAATGTATTATGCAAGCGAAACTTCCACATTCAACGAACATGATGTTCTACTAGAGCATCTGCAACGGAACTCCCTCCCCATCTCTCCTTTCTTGTGACCCACTCCTCAGAATTCCCACACCTCCCTCCTCTGCCTGGTTTGCCTTCAGAGACAAAGAGGCTGAGCGTGAAAGGGAATCCCTGAAATAATTGTTTGCTTTTGCTGCAGTTGCAATTGCAGTTCTGTCAAAGGACTTTCCGCCCCCCCCCCGGTTCTTTTCATAGCATCAGCAGGCGCCTGGTTCTAAGGGCAGTTTCCCAGGAGGGCTCTTTGCTCTCAATTAGCCTCGCTGTGGGCTTGTTCCCACAAGTTTCTCCTGCTGTACATGCCGCGGGCTGAGGCAGGCATGGGAAGGCAGCACTGTGCCCCAGACTGTGCAGAAAGCAGGCTCTGCACGAGTGGCTTCTCAAGCACCCACAGGGGCACGCACGGTGCCAGTCTGAGCAGACTTCTGTCTGTGGCTTCACCCTTCGGGTGACTGCCTCAGCCTGGAGCATTCAACCTGAAGCAACCACCACTGCAGGCTGAGGCAGCGGCATGGAGGCCATTGTGTACGGCTGGTGCCATGCTGGAGGTGCTTGAAAGAACAGCTACTCTTTGTTCTCCTTTAGGATGTAAGGAATCTCTTAGATTAAAAACTAACTCTTAACTGGTATGCGTCTGTTTTCTTGTTCAGGGGTTGCTCCCAATGATTTGGATGCCTTTGTGCGCTTTGAGTTCCCCTACCCCAATGCGGTGAGTTACCCCCAATAGGTGAGCCTATTGGAGTTTCTCAGCATTAGTGTGTGTGTGTGTGTGTGTGTGTGTGTGTGTGTGTGTGTGTGTGTAGTGAAATAGACCCATTCACGATTGTGGTAATATGTTCAGAAAAAGTACCGTGTGTGAAGCTGCGTTTACGATTATGGAGATGGCTGCTTGGAGGTCCTTCAGGGGTGTGTGGGGAGTTCTGGCTCTCACTCTTTCTATTCTGTGTTTGCAGGAGGAAGCTCAAAAGGACAAGACCGGTGTGGTTAAAAATTCCAACTCTCCTGGTAAATTCTTATTTGTGAGTTTTTTTTTAGACTATGCTAGGAAGAAGACCATGAGCTCACTACAGAGGTTACCTGTAATCACAGAATCACAGAAATACTCCTTATGTAATAGTGAGAACTGTTGCTTCTGATAGTGCTATGAAGCCCCTAGAATACTGGTTAAAGGCTTGTAAGTCAATTATGTGGGTGGGTGGGTGTGGCGACTTGCCCCTTCCCCCACCAGCCTGCTGTCTGGTCTCTATGCCTGTCCCAGTGGCTGTGCTGAGATCAGAAGGCAATGTGGTTGTCCAGAATGGAGTGTGGCTTCACTAGGTACATCCAAGAAAGGTTCCAAAAGTATCAAGGAGAAGCTTCATAGTTTTGATGTGGCCTGTAGACCACCTGTTAAGGAACAGAGCTGAACAGTTGATATGACAGAAGTCAAGTCACAGGAGCAAGTAAGACTGGAAGAACTAGTTGCGAGCTTGGGCTGCGTCGCCAGGCATGGTTCTTGAAAGGTTGGAGCTTATGGACTAATAAGCTTCTCCTGGCATGAAGAAGTATTGGCTCCTTCCTTTAGATTCAGCTGGAGATTATCTTTTTTTGGGGGGGAGGGGGAGATTGTTTCTATAGAATTCACAGCTTGCATCTGAAAGTTGAGGAAGCTGTGATCAGTGCAGATCTGAAGGCATCTTCTTCCCAGGAAGAAGTGAATGACAAAGGGAGGGCTGGGTGGCAGCAGCCAGGAGATCCTGGCAGTGCCCTTGGAGCACAGTTGGCAGGCGGCCCCTGTTGTTGCCGTGGCAATTTCCTTATTAGCTTGGTTTGAAAGTCAGTAGGCATGAGGTGTTTGGGGAAAGCTGGATAAAGCATGAGGCTAGCTTTGTCTTCGTCAGAACTTGCTGACAGTTTTTGCTGATGCAAATGGTGGACTAAATGCAAGTATAGGAGGGCTATTCAGAGTACTCTTGTCCCTACCAGTGATGGATCACTACAGCTTGGGTTGTCTGCATGCTGTAGTCGGGTATCATGCAATGTTACAGCCTGGTCCTCCCAGGAATTACAGAAGAAGCTGCCTTCTGTTGAGTTAGACCATCTAGCTCCATACTGTCAACTCTGACTGGCAGTAGTTCTCCAGAATTTCCAGCAGGGATTTTCCCCTATCCAGGGATGCCAGGAGTTGAACTAGGGACCTTTTGTGTGTAAAGCTTTGTCACTCAATTGTAGCCCCTTCCTTTCGCAATGCACATACTGTAAGTGCTTGAGATTAGGGTATACCAGCATCTGCCCCATTACAATGCTGCTCACCATGATACTGCAGTAGTGTCGCAGGAAGGTAGCCTAACGCAATAATTTGGGAGTGGGCACGAGCCTCCCAAGCTTTATGAAGAAAAACTGATCCCAGTCCTTTTAAGAACACAAGATTGGTTCTTCTTGGGTCATATCTCCACCAGTGAACCTGGTTTGGCATCTTTCTCTGGCAGAATTCCAAGAGCAGTTCAAGCTGTTTATTAATCGGGGGCACCGGGGGCTCAAGAGAGCCATCCAGACAAAAGGCATCAAGTTTGAAGTCCTCCATAAAGGGTGAGTGAGTTGTGCTTCTGGAACTTGCAGGGCAGATTTAAATGTCACCAGCAGAAACTGGTGGAGACCTTGTCCCTAATTCTGCTTATGACATCGTCAATTTCACTGGTAATTCACAGGGAAAGTAAGCTGCCTTCAAAGGGGAAGCTGGATGACACTGGGGAACCTATTGGGACCCTGCAGCAGTCCATTTGGTTGGGTTGTTTAAAAAAAAAACCCCCACCAAGGGGTGACTTTGCTGAAAGGGGACATGCAAGACCATAGTGGAGCCTGGGGGTAGGATGGGGGGAGTAAAGCCTGTGATTTAATACTACCTTTTTTCCTAGAGGGCTGTTCAAAACTGATCGTTTGTTAGGAACTACACAGCTGAAACTGGAGACGTTGGAGACAGCTTGTGAACTTCGGGAGATTCTGGAGGTCAGCTTAATCAAGTCTTCAAAGTCAGTATACAGTAGTACAGCCAGAGTGCTGAGCTAGCAGCATGTGACCCAGGTTCAAATCCCCTCTCAGCTGTGGAGCTCACTGGGTGATCTTGGGCCAGTCACTATTTTTTGGCCAAATGTGTTCCATAGAATTGTTGTGAGGATAAAATGTCTCAGCCATTCTGAGCTTCTTGGAAGAAGGATGGATAGAAATGTGTTATGTGGAAATTTATTTAGTATTAGTGGTGTTACAGCCCACCAGATGGTTGAACTCTCCCCAAGAGTATGAGAATTGGTGAGATATTACCTAACAACAACAATACAGGTAGATTATCCCATATCCAGGCTATTCTGAAATCCAGGCATTTTTGTCCAAGACTTTTTTTTAAACTTCCTATGGAAAGGAGGTCTTGCGCTCATTCCCACCTACAGGCTGTAAATTCTATTCTCTGTGGTGTGTGCCATTGTTGAAAAATGCCAGAGACCAGCACACACCTAAATGGGTAACAGTGAATGAGCAAGAGGAAGCATTTCTCATATTTATGCAATTATTCCAAAATCCAGAAAAATCCGGACACCTTCCTGTCCCAAGCAGTCCAGTTAAGGGATAATCAACCGATAATAATAATGGGTCAAGATCCTGTGGGATTCAAATGAGTCCTGTGTGCAAATGCGCGCATCCTCGGTGGACCTCAGAAACCCCCGTGGACCAGACCGGAGCTGTGTTCTGGTCAGGGGCAAAATCCACGGGTTCAATTTACTGCAGATTTTTTTTTTAATTTGGTTCTGGGAACAGAATCCTTGTGGATAAAAAGGCCCCACCTGTAGTTAATGGGTCTGGGGTAGTGTATTGTCCAGCTTCCTGCTCAGCGAGCCTTGCAGTGTGGCAGAGGTTTCTCCAGGCAGACCAGGTTTGTTGTTGGTAGGGGACTGGAAATGAGACGTACGCCCTGTTCATCATGCTAACTCTGAACCATTCTGTGAGACACATTAAGTGGTGTGGGCTGACAGAGAGACCCAGAAAGTGCAGGAGAAGGTGAAGCTCTGTGGTTTCGTTCTGATGAGGTGTTTCCTCAGGTCTCTTTGCCATGTTTATCATTTCCTTTCTCTTGCTTCTCTTTCCCCTACCCAGCTCTTGGATGGTCGACGGCCCACAGGAGGCAAGTTAGAAGTAATCGTCCGCCTCAGAGAGCCACTCACTTCCCAGCAGCTAGAGACAACCACAGAGAAGTGGCTGGTCATTGATCCACAAACTATGCCGCCAGTAAGAACCAGGATGCTGTGTGTTTCAAGGACTCTCCCTTGAAGGCCAGGCTGAGCACACTGTGGCTTTCTGCAGAATGCTAATCTCTTGTATACTGGATCCAGCCTGCTTGGCGTTCCTCCTGCCACTACATTGGTTTGGTTCCCTTAGCTCAGTGGGAAATAGATTCTAGCTTGTTATCAGGGATCAAACTGGTGCTGGTTTCTTGGAATTGGACTGAAAGCTTGATTAAGGACAAGGTGCCTGGTTTGCCCTTCTGCTGGCTCCAGCAATTACTTTTATAATGCAGCTGCTTTCTTTCTACAGGAAAGGGACAGATTTCATCTAAGTCTGTATATAATGGGTGCTTTAAAAAAAAAAAGAATTCTGCACCAGGTTAATGTGAATTGTATGGTGCTTACTAGTCATATGAAATAAACAAATGGGTGCTGTTGATTTTCCACATAATCTAGATTGTCCCTCTTATTATCTTGCACATTCTGTGCTGATTTTGCTAGCAGTGGTTGGGGCAGTTTGTTCTACAAGCACTGAAGCCCCTGGAGACTTCACCCTAGGTAGTTGCTTCCCCAGATGTATCTTTAACAGTTATATACGGACTAGAAACGTTTTTTCTCCCCCTAAAATGAAAGTTGAGATTTTTATCTGAATTCTGTGGGTAGTGCCAGTTACTGATTTTTTTTTTTTCTGTGCTTCTGCAGAATTGTTGCACATGTGCTTCACTGATGGTGCCCTTATCTCTGTTGCCAGTTATTTTACCCTCTCTAGAAAAAGGGCTGATGACTTTGGGCTGCCATACATCTTGAGTTGTGTGTGCGTGGAAGTGAACATTGCTGCATTAGATGTAATAAGATTCTTTGCTTTCCTCACCCAGGTCGTTCTTCCCAAACCCAAGCCAGCAATTGTTCCTGTGAAGGATGCAAGCGGTAGGTACGTATGGTTGGGTAGGCTATGTCTGGGTTTGAATCTTGCACTTAAGAAGCATTGTGGAGAAATTGAGCTTCACAAACTCTGTTCTTAACCACTTTTGTAGATTTTGTTCATTCTTACTGACCTTCCACTTTGGTTGCTCATCTCAGCACAAGCAGGTGAATGCAACACCTCTGTTGAAGAAGCAATAGGGCAGAAGTGGCCCTATCATGAGGCAGCAATTTTGGATGTCATTAAGGACAACAAAGTGGGAGACGCAAGACAATTTGAACTGGGGTAAAGATGGTTAGATAGTGTCACCGAAGCAATGAACATGAAATTGGGCGAACTCTGGAAGCTAGTGGAGGACAGGGAGGCCTGGTGTGTTGTGGTCCATGGGGTCGCGAAGACTCGGACACGACTTAGCAACTGAACAACAAAAGATCCACTAGAATGTTCCCCTGTGCAAGCCCTCTTGACCCGAATGAGAATTGCACAAGGGCCCAGTAGAATTCATGTTCATGGGACATGCGCAGATCACCTCCCTGCTAGGTTGTACCTGTGGTCAGAGTGGTCTGTTTCTGTGATCTCCTGACTGCTTGTGCTGCATCAGATGGCTGGGCTTTTTGACCGGATTGCTGAGAAACAGACCAGCTTTAGTGATCATGGCCAGGATTGTGAAATGTTCTTCCTGATCATCAACAGGTGATGTTTTTCCCGATCATCAACTCATATACCGCTTTTCAACGCAAAGTTCATAAAGCGGTTTACAGGCAAATAGTGATAATAAAGTTAAATGGCTCCCTGTCCCAAAGGGCTCACAATCTTAAAAAAAAAAGGCAGACCACCAGCAACAGCCACTAGAAAGACACTGCACGGGTAAAGAGGGACAATTACTCTCCCCCTGCTAAATATAAGAGGAACACCACTTGGAAAAAGTGCCTCTTGCCCAGTTAGCAGGGCAGAGTAAGAGGTACCTATCTACTATTCAGTCATTCAGAGACTGTGCGTAGATATAAAATGGGATTTGAATGGCCCAGATGCTGTCAGAAAGGGCAGCAAGGTTCTTGTGGGGGGTTGTAAATGACATACGTTATGCTATGGAGATGCTTCTTTGCTCGGGTCCTAGGTGCCCAGGGACATGTGGTGGTTCAGAATTTGGTATGCACTTCATAAATCTCTTTCTGAATTTCATGTCAGCTGCTGCTGGGTGGTGGTGGTTTTGGTCTGTTTCTCAGACCAGTATTTTCAATTGTGTTCACTGTCAGGATAATTTTTCTCTGCAGCAGTGGTTCTCAAACTGAGAGTCTGGACCCACCAATTTCAGGTGGGTCACAAAGCACCTAGAGCAGCCATATTGAAAATATGGGAAGATGGGATGCTAGAAAGGGGGAGGGCTATGTGGTGATTTTGCTTGTATCAACATTGTAAATAAGCTTTTTTCTTTCTGATTCACTTTGCTATTGGAAAATAGCTGAGGAATAACCCAATTTACTGCTGCATTCTCAGGAAAGCAGCAGGCTTTAGTGTCACAGCGATGGCATTTCCGGCCATGACATCACTTTTGGGGAGTCCAGGACAGACTGTCATTCTAAAACATGGATCCTGGTGCTAAAACATTTGAGAACCACTGCTCTATAGCATTGGGAACTGATTTGCCTGTCCACGTGAGTCAGTGGCAGAGGCAGAATTTAAATCCAAGTCTGCCAGATTCAGCGGTCCCACTTTATCCACGCAATCATACCAGTTTTCTTTACCTTATATTACATTGGGGCTTGGGAAAACTGGGGATCTGTAGACAGCATGAGGCGAGGTTGCATCATTTGCATGTAGGCGGGTGCCCAGGTCAGCACTTTTTGCTCTGCAGTAGCTGCTGATGGTCTCCTTCTAATTTCCTTCCAGAACATCCATCTGCTCACTGCTGTAGCCAAGCCAGCTCTGATTGGACTTCCTTCTCTTGGGCCTTGGACACTCACTTGCGCAGAATGTTTTGTTCCTGCCAGCCTTGGACGAGAAAAAACGTAGGGCAACCAGGGAGGGCAGTGAGTTCTGGATGGCTGTATTGGAACAAAGGTTTAGTGGTTCATGGCAGGAAGGCAAAGCATTTCAAACCCGCAAAGAGGAGATACTGTTTCACAGTGTGTAGGAAACCCAGATCCCACCTGAGACATTTGGGTGGGCTCTGGGTTAGTTACTTATTGTGTAAAACAGTGCCTGAGGCAGAAAATATAAAAGGAACTGCGTTTCCCATGAGTTAACATTGGGCGATAAGTTGTCAATCTTGGGCAGATTCCATTCGGGGAGGAGAAGAGATGCCTTCGAATGCCAGATATTGGGGGATTAACAGGAGACAGATAGTGGCAGCATGCCTTATTTATGAACCTCTGTGCAATCTGGATGACTCTACCCCATGTAGATAGGAAATGGAGCTGGATGGATTGTTGGTCTGCTCTAGCATGGCATGTCCTGTAGGGCTGAGAAACAATGCAGGAGGGAGGGGTAGAGCAGTACAGCACACTTTTCACAAGGGCAACGTTCCTTGTACACAAGGTTAGCACCTGAAGTGGAAGGAAAGTTGGGGCTGGCTGAGAATGAACAATGGAATTGGATCCCTGGCTGTGTGTTAGAAGGCCACCAGAAGCCAGTGTGAGCACGATGGGAAGCACTCTGAAAGGAAAAACTCGAGCTGGGGCCAAAGGGTGAAATGGGTACTTGGTTGCCAAGGGTTCAAATCTCCATTCAGCAATGCCTTTCTTCGCAGGGAACTTGGTAGCCTCTCTCTTACCTAAGATCTACCAAATACTAAGCTGTGCTAAGGGACATGATGGCAGTAGATTTGTCTTCCCCAGCATTGGATCCATGTATCCAGCAGAGCTGGACATGACACTCCAGGGCCCAGCTTGGGCTCCTTGCTCCTCTGAGTAGCCAATCACCAATCCTTCCCCCACTCCTAGCTCTCTTCCTTGTGTTCCTTTCAAACCTTGGCTGCAGCTTGCAAAGGAAGAATACCAACAGGGCTAAGTAAAAGTGATGGGGAAGTCACATTCATACAGTGTCCCAGCATGTGGCCTTCTGGCCGCCCTTCCTCTGCAAGGTGCTGGGGACTAACCCACAGTGAGTCTTGTGTGCCATTATCAGTCTCTGGTCCCTGAAGCAAGGGAACCCTACTGCTGTGGATGTTCTTGGTCCTTGTCATAGATTGCCTTGCCTCGCCTCATCCCTGGGTTCTTGTTCTTTGCCTTGCAGGAGCTAGGTGTGCTAGTAGCTTTGAAGGGTGCCATGGTCTGGCATGCTGTCCTTGACTTTAGGCCCTCTGTAATCAGTGCATGCTTCTTCAGAAGTTGTAGCATTTCTGCCTGTGTTTCAGTCTTTATACTGTATGCCTGTTTCTGTCCCTCTTCTGAGATTAACCATTGCTGCTTTTTTCTGTCTCTGCAGCAGGCCTGTCCAAACTCTGCACAGCTTCAATGTCCTAACCTCTGACAAGGAGAGGCTGGAGAGAAAGGTCAGTGATGAAGATCTGGGCAGTGGTGGTTGTTACTCCAGCACCATCAATGTACATGGTGCTTTATAGTGTAAAATCGTGCCAAAGAGAGTGGTCCCTGGGCCAAGGAGCTGACAGATGAAATCTTCACTATGCAAGAGGTGACAAAGGGGTGAGAAGTAAAGGGAGAGACAGGGTTAACAAGGGGGCCTTCTAGAGAGATTCTGGGTTGTTCAGGTTTTGAACTGTTGCAGGACTTGTCCCAGGACAGAGCAGGGCCTTCTTGGAGCAGAACTGCAAACCAGTCATGAACCTTGGTTCTCATTTACTGTACGCATGCAGAAATGTGTTCAGAGTTATTCTTGGACAAGGATATTAATGAAGGGCACCAGGCATATGTCTATAGCAGCAGTCGCCAAACTCGGAACCTCTGTGTACTGTACTGAAAAAATGGTCCCCATTAGGTCCAGCGCTGAACTGTTCGGCCGCGGAGTACACCAACAGCCCACCTGGACTCTGCAGAGGGACACTCTAGGCAGTTGCGTCTGTAGCCAATTGCCCTAGCAGGCTTTGTGCCCTGATGCCCAGATGCGACTGCCCAGAGGGTTGTTCTGCAAAGGCTGGATGGCCTGCTTGTGGAGCAGCACTGCATAACGGTAAGTGCTTCTCACTGTGAGGAGGGATTCAGCATTGTGTTGGATCTGGCCCGTGGGCTGGAGTTTGGTGAATGCTGGTCTATAGTATAAGACAAGCTGGTTTACAGTCAGGAGGCCAGGAATCTGTCTCTGTCCTGGCACAGTTTGCATTAGTGGTGCAGTAGGCAACTGAAGTGCTCTAGGGCAGCAGGTTCCTTCTAGGTCAGTGGTCCTCAAACTTTGTAGCATCAGGGCCCACCTAAAAAAACGTTTAACTATCACCTGCTCAAACCTCTGTGGCTATGATGGTAATGGAGCCACAGCTTCCGCCCCTCCCTCCCCATTTAGCAGGTTAACCCTTGATGCATATGGCCTGATCTGCCTTGGCAGTTTCACTTGTGGGCCACGGACCCAGTTTGAGAACTGCTGCCCCAGGTGATCAACAGCAGCAGGTGCCTACAGTCTTTTGGGCAACTGCCATGTTAGGTACCCTGCAATTTTGCCTGATTAAGGGCTCAATCCTATCCAACTTTCCAGTGCCAATGCAGTCCCGAGGCAGGGGAACAAATGTTCCCTTGCCTTGAGAAGGCCTCCATGACTGCCACCACATCACAGGATGCAGTGCATGCCCTTGGCACAGCTTCATTAGTGCTAGGAAACTGGATAGGATTGAGCCCTCAGTTATTACTAAAGATGTTTGAAAATGGTGTTATTTATTTTACTCGGCCCATTGTGTTCAGTAAGACTTAGGGCCTGATCCTTTGGGCTTGGCGCGGGTGGAATGAGCGTACTGCCCGCACTTCTGTCATAAAGCCTCCGTAAAGTGCCTTCACCGCCAGCAGGAAAGCCTCTGGAAGTTATTACCACTGGTGCCATGCTAATGCTGGCCCCCACTGCCCAGAGACAGCAATGCAAGCCAGCAAGCAGTAAGTGCTACCACCACCGGCATTGCGTTGGTTCCGGGCAGGGCGGGAGGGCAATCCTTGGTGGGGGGAGAAGCGGAGCAGGGGGTGTGATGGGTGGTGACCTTTGCCACTGGATCCAGGCCTGACATGGCCCTCACATCTGTTCCGGCTATTTAACCGGGGCAGATGCGAGGAGCCCCATAGGCAGCCCTGCACCCTTATTTGAGGGAAGGGGATGAATGTCCTCGTCTCCCGAGGAGCCTCCAGGACCTGTCTGGCAGCGGTGGGATGCAGAGGTAGCTGCTTGCTACCACTGCTCCTATGGGCAGCCAGGCAGCATAGGATTGGGCTGCCGTCTGTAATCCTATCCTGCTCACTGCACACGTCTAGTCATTACCAATGAAATGCCAAATTTAGAGTGACTTTCCAGGAACACAGGAATGATGCTACACAATGGAAATGATTGAAAAAGATTTCCATAGCATGCGTGTAAATCTTGGGCTCTGCTTGATACTTACATTCTCAGCCAGTGAAGAAAGGCAGTTTGCCCAAGTAATCTTGTATCTCATTTTAAAATAAAGGTAGCCTTATTAAATACTTATCTGAACTTTAGGCTTATTATTCAATGGCAATCTGCCTGGCCTTCCAAGGTTTACAGATTCCATGCCAATTTAAAAGGAAAAGTAGTCTTCTTAGGTAATCACTAATTATCAGATCTGCTATCACTAGTTATCAGATCTGCCCTGCCTTTTGCATTCCTTACCAGAGTGTTCAGGTGATTTTGGCCTCCATAGCAGTGTCTTGACCGTCTCTCAGCCACTGGTTCCAGGTGAATTGCTAACAGGTATTCTTGCTCAGAAATGTAGATGTTGCCTGTGTGTGTGCTTGGAAGCCGGATGGATGTTTGTCCCAGAATATGGTCAAACCCTGGGGTTTGCTGCTCTCCTGTCCTTGCCTTGGGAACCTACATTTTTTGCTTTTGATGGCAGATGGTAATGTATAAGCAAGCTGGTCAACGACTCCCCAATGAGCTCGTGGAGCAGCACCAAGATATCGTGCGGAAGATCCAGTGGCAAAAGTCCCAACTTCAGCACGGAGGCCCTGCAGTTAGGAAAGGTAATTTGACAAAAAGGTCCAGCCTCAAGGACCCCGCTCCAGTACTCCAAGTGGTTGTGCAAATGAACACTTCTTCCATCCAGTCGTTCACACTAAGGCGTGGTCTTACACAGGCAACAGAATCAAAATGACAGCATGCCGAGGTGGTGGCAGTATCAAGGCTGGTTCACCTGGGGTGTCAAATGCACCACTGAGCAGCCTGAGGCCAGGTCTACCCTTCAGGGTCGGTAGTCGTGGCCTCCACTGGGGGAACTTGAGGTGGAGGCCAGCTCTGCCCATGGCTTTGAACAGCCCACCCTGGTTGTCAGATACCCTAGATGTGCCACTGGGAGGTAAAGTGGACTGTGTCACTTCAGATGACAGATGAACAATTCTGTTTACCTGTGTTTAAGAAAAAAAATCCCTTCAAATAAAGACCTTCTCAGCAGGCAAATGGGCAGCCTTTCTCCCTGCTGTGCTTTTCAGTTTGCGGAGTGTGTGTCTTTTTTTTTAATGTGAAGGAGTACTTAAACTGGAATTCTCCACCTGTGGATCTGAATAGCCCATTCTCCCTTCTTATTCTTCTACATGGGACATTGTCCAAGCAGGAGTTAGTGCTTGTTAATGCACTAAAGGGGGGTGAGGAGGAAACACAATATTCAAGCTGTTCCCCAACCATCTCTGATCTTCACCCTACAGAGTACCTGATGCAGTTGGAGCGGTATCTGCTCTTGTACACAGAGGCAGCACGGCGCCTAGGCAATGAAGGCAAGCGGGTATGGTGCCACCAGCCTTCCCACTCTGCCCTCCTTATCTGGGAGAAGGGGAGACAGATTCCCTTCTTAAAGCCCTTGAATCCCTTTTTAGGGCTTCTTGGTTGCACCAGTGCCTGACTACGTAAAGAGGGGGAGGGTTACAACCTGAGCCTGGGTGCCTGCCCAACTGGCATCTGTTCTGTTTTGTTTTTTGCAGGAGGCCGCCAAGGATGCCCTTTACAAGCGCAATCTGGTGGAGAGTGAGGTGAGTGCTTCCCACAGGCTCGGTGGCAGCGGCGGCTGCTGCTCCCTGCAGTCAAGGCAGAGCGAGCCAAGCATGGCCACTGGCGTGAAGCCTTCCTTCCCCAGACTTTGTCCCTCCTGCTCAGCCTTTCTCAGGGGGAGGAGGCGTGTGACTTATGCTGCTTTCTTTTTCCTTGAGAGAAGCAGTCGGGATGGAGACACTGACTGGGTTTGCACATTTGTCTTCCAGCTGCACAGTTTTCACAGATGAAGGAAGGACGGTGGCAGAAACGTTGAAGCCCTCAATTCACCCTGCAAAGCAACTGCACTCTCATGTGTGGTCTTCCCTCCCATTGTGTGTGTGGGGAGGGTTGGAGGGGCAGGAGAGCTTTATGCTGGTAGGGTGGTGATGCTGCAAGGTGAACCCTGGCTCACAGCAACACTTCCTGATTTTCACTGATTGACTAGGTAATGATTTCCATAATTCCCCCCACTGAATGGCAAGTTATGCACCACTGCCAGGAGATAAGACAATCCATGTGACCATTGCTTTGGCACTGCCCTCTGAGGATCGACGGCTCAGCCCAGCCTCCCCCTGGGGATGAATGAGACCGTTGCATAATTCCTCGGCTGAGTTAGGCTGCTGGACTCCAGTGGAGAAGAGAAGAAATTCTTCCCTGCATTCTGCAGGCCACATCCCTAACACAAATTGCTGCAGGTCCGAATATGCCAGACTCCAGAACCATAAGAGTTCAGTGGGCTTAAAACCAATTTAAACCTGTGGTGTAAACATGCCAACAATGTATTTATCTTTTCAGTTGCAGGGATGGGAAAACCTCATAGCACTGAACATATGTGATATTTGACTCCCTTAGGAAGGAATTGGGCACCTTCTGAACACTAAAAGCATTGTCCTAGCATGTTTCCACATCCCATGCAGTGCATTCAGTTCACTTCTCCCTTACAAGCTACTCCTACCCTTGCACCAGGCACTTTGTACGCGCCTCTCTGAGTGCTGCTTGCTTTATCCTTTGTGCAATTTCTCCTCATAATCATTTTTAGCTCTCCACAGCCTTCAGAGATGCAAACAATTCATTGTTTTTGACTGATCTGATATGTCTTGGGTGGTCAAGATTGCCCCACTTAGATGCTGTGTTTGAAGCCTTGCTTAGGAACCTAGCTTCTGAATCTGCCTCAGTCCCTTCAGATTTCCATTATGAGGGAAAGCCACCTTCTTCTCTACTTACACCTGGCTCCATGGTAATCACTGCGGTCTATTTAGGGGTGGGAGGGAGGTACAAAGCTCAAGGAAAGAGGCAGAGTCTCGCTCTCTGAGGTGCTGACTCCAAGGATGCCTTGGCTCCTTCCTCCATAAAACAGGAGAGATTGCTGTGGGAAATTCTCCCTAAGGACTGCAGAGCAAGCTCCCTGCCTCCAGTAGTTGATTGAGCCATCAGCTCAGTGTTAGTACCCTAATGACTTGTGGGATACAGTCACTGCTGCCTCCTGCAGTCTGAAGCTTGCACTGGCTCATCCTCTACCATTTACTTCCTGTTTAATAGAGAATAGTCTCTCATAGTTTCCCATTTCTTGACATGTCGAAGGAGAAGCTCACGTCCCATCTATACGCCTCCCCTGTTTTTAAAGATGGGGAAAGTAAGTTGCTGTAGCCCTGGGTGCGTGTTTTCTGAACTGGAGCACATCAGTGTGGTCTTGTGGGAATAGCCTCCCCTTTGGCACCCGGAAGTGTGACCTTCGATGGAAGTGTTCTGTTTTCCTATATTAGGTTAAAGGGATTTTAAAGTATAAATTAACTCAGGGTTGCTGGCATTGTGGCTCAGGATGGATTAGGTGACTATAACTGTAACTTAAATCTTGGGCTGCATCTTCCCTGCTCCCATTTACATTCCTTTTTAAAACCAAAATGTAACTCCTCTTCTCGCTGGATAGTGAGATGCTAGAGGAACAAATGTTCTATCCAACCTCTCTTCCTTTTGTTCCCTGACCCACATTTACACAATCCCCTCTTGGGTATTAGGGAAATCTGATTTGTGTACAAGTGCCTGCTTCTGAGGTTGTTGCTCACCCAGAGGCCTTGAAAGTCCATGTTAAAAGCAGAGGCCGTGAATCTGTTATGGCTTTATTTTGTGCTTAGAGTGATATAAATATATAAAGTGTTTAAGGAAAATTTTTTTAAAACAAAAACCTCTGTAGACCCACTACACTGGACTCCTGCATCAATAATAAAACCTTGTTGAAACCTCCTTTTCTTCTGCATTGAGTTCATTGGTCTGCTCAGCAACAGGTGTAGTCTTAGTGGCATTTTGCAAGTTCTTCTCTTATTGTTTTTAACTAGAACACATCTCTCTTCCTAGCAAGTGAAAACGAGGCAGCATTGAGAAGGCAGGCTCAGTCTGTTATTGCTAAACTAACATTGCTTTTAAGTGGAATGAGATGGTGTAAAGGGGGGAGAGAGGGAGGAGTGGCCAGAAAGAGGAGGCTGATGCTGGTTTATTGGGGAAACAGCCCTTTCACGCAGGGAATTCTGGGTTTGCATATATTCTTTGGTTCCTTGGATTTATCCGCCTTATTCCAGCTGTGACTCCTTCCATCCCAGCTGATATCCCGTGTTCTTGCTGCAGGGAAAGACAAGGCTTGTGCTTAAGATGAGATGGTCAACTAATTCCTGAACTGTGGAACCTCTCTTGTCTGTGACCTATTCAAACCACATGGGGCATTCATAAAGCTGCTTCTATGCGATTGTGGGACATAATTCAGTTCCTGTTCTCCAAGAGAGATGGCATTGGTGCCTGGCCACAAGAAACAACATTGCATTGCTAAGGGATAGTACTTCCTTAGCCACCTAGATTAGATAGCAGCTCCATTAACAAATCGCTGCTGTTCAAATTCATCTGAGGAGTGATGCAGAAGGCAGAATTGAGCACAGGTGCTCTGCTGGCTGCTTTAGGTCCTAAGCAACTCAGTCTCCAACAAGCTTTAGCCACGCAGATGAGCGTAGATGCACAGCTTTCTTCAGCTGGTCTTGCTTGTCACTTCAGCACCATTCGATGCTGACTGGTTCATTCATGAGTAGAACAGTTAACCTTAAGGTAAGCACAGACACACACACACACACCCTGAAGATCAGTCTAGCAGCTATAGCCAAAGTATTCTCATATCATGACTCTTTTTTCTTCCATCTTGATGTTGTTGTTTTTCCAAACTGGATGGTTGTAGCTGAGTCCTGCTGGGAAAGCAGACAGAGTAGTCTGTAGTCACTTGGCTCTGTGCAGCTGAGGCTAAAAGAGCAAGCATTAGGCAATGCAACACCCTCTGTAAGCCTGGCCTCAGATAGGTGTAGGATGTTGGAGTCATCTTAGCCAAGAGGCCTAAGGAAGCAGTGTGACACCAAAGGAGTTTAAGATGGTGAGCTCTAGGAAGAGAAAAAGGTTCAGTTAGCTGAGCCTCGTAGCTCAGAAGTCTGGTCGTGTTTGCAGCTTGCAAGGAGATCAGTGCAGCTGTAGAAAAGGCACAAAGAGTGTGCTTGTTTGCTTCAATGGAGCCCAGAAGCCTTGCTGTGCTTGCGTAGCTGGAGGGCACCAGTATATGCTCCTCCCTTATCTGAGGTAATGAAGTACCAGTGGCCTTTAACCATTTTGTGCCATGATCCTAATAAAACAGAGAGGGGCCCACCGCTGATCTCATTCCCACCACCACCACCATCCTGGGACCCAATCCTTTTGCCCCAGCCTGGCCCTTCCTTACTGGCCTTACTTCTTGCACCTTTACAACAATCCTCTGGGGTAGCAGCCTGAGCAGGGCTGACCTTAGGAGCTGTGGGGCAAGACAGTGAGAAGAGGCTGTGCAGGATTATATCTCTCTTGCACTGGCTTTGAAAGGTTGCTGCGCCCCCCGATGAGGCCTCATGACCCCATTGGAGTAGTGACCCACAGCTTGAAGAACAGTGGAGTAGACTACTAGCAGCCAGCAGTAACAGTGTACTGGTGGCCTCCAAGCTGAAGCTGCCCAGGGATGGTGGATTTAATCATGTTGAGTGAGGCAGATGAGTGAGGCCTGTAAAGCAGTTTTGGGAGTTGGTGGCAGCAGAATTTACTCTGAATTTTGTGGACCGTTGTGCAAGAAACCTGCAGCGGGCCTCTTCCCGGACAACACTTGCTTTCACAATCCTCAATCATGCTGTTCTTCAGAGTGCTGAGGAAGTAGTGAGGAAGGTAGACAAAACCTATATGCGGCCTAAGGCAGCTACTCAACCGTATATAATATAACATGAAGCTAAATACAACAGGATTGGTATCCAGGGTCACTAGCTCTCACTGAGGCAATAAGCTTGTATCTGGGTTGTTCAAACTGCAGCCAGGTCATCAGCGATTGAATGAATGGTCCTCCATGGGCAAAATATCTCATGCAGAAAATGAGTGTGTGGGAGTGTGGGCCACACTGGGTGATGCACTCGGGGGGGGGGGCGATTACACCACCTGCCAAAGTTGTGAAAATCTTCGTATTTTCAAATAATACCATCATGCTATATATCATTCAATGAGTAATGCAGAATGCAATGAAACAAACCGTATCAAATTATATTTTATCAAACATTATGGCCAAATAGCCAGAAAAGGAAAACACAACTGCCTTACGTAACAAAAAGTGAATTTTCTTACTGATTGTTTTGAGAGCCAATGAGGTGGTGTTATGACACAGCAGGGAACCAATAAGTTTAGGGTTGACATTCTGATTTCTAAGCCAAGCAAATGTTTTTGTGTACAGAGGAGCATTCAGTCATATGAACTCCTAGTGGCAGTTTGAACCCAAGTGGTGCACAGAGTGATGAAGGACCTGTGACAATTGTGTCCAGGAAGGGTGAGTGATGAGTCCTCCGACAGCCATGACTAATTTGCAAGACAACGGACAGATCCAAGCTAGTTTGTCCAGCCTAGTCTTAGACTCCAGTTGTTCAGCGGTTATCTGTGAGACTGCTAGAGCTGCTCCTAACTAGATTTTGATGGAGATAGTTTCAGCTTGTTCAAACTCGCAATGGACAAGACCAGCTACATGCCTGCTCAACCTCTCTGTTTGGTAGTGCAATTATTACCTGCGCAGGAACAGGCAGGCTGGTTTGCCTCCGCTGCATCCTATGCAGGGTCGGAGGCCGCTGGAGCTCACTGTGAAGCAAGGGGATGTTTGTCCCCTTACCCCAGGGTAAGCCCCAGGCAGCCTGGTGGCCTAAATAGCAGGCACAAGTCCGAGCAACCTGGAGTGTGAGGACAGTGGTTAGGATCTGGCCTAATGGCCAGATTCTGGCTCTTGCCACCTCCCCTGCCCCAGTCCATCTCCCCCACCTCCCTCCTGCCTTTCCCCACCTTCCAGAGTCCCCAAACCCAGCCAGCGCAGGGGTGGCTTACCTGCAGCTAGCTACCTGCCACGTGCCTGGGTCAGGGGCGGACCTAGTCAAAATGGCACCCAGGGCACCCAATAGAAGTGCCCTAGAGGGAGCCCAGGTCTACCCATTAGAAATCCAGGTCTACCCGCACAATGTTGCGGGAGCCACTGGCACCCCTCTAGACGGCCCCAAGACGGCGCCCAGGGCTCTTGCCCCCCCCTGCCCCCCCTAGATCCGCCACTGGCCTGGGTCATTGTGCCAGCCCAGCACCTCCTAGGCTGCCACAGGCATGCCTTACACCACTTTTGTGCCAGCCCTGGGCTGACACAAGCAGCATGTGTCAGCCCAAGGGCACAGTTGGATTGTGCCCTGGGTTAGTTATAACAGTTGGATGGGCTCTGGTTGGCTGAAATAATGAATACTTGCCAAAACCAGGTCTAAGGTGCCAAGCCAAGACCTGGCTCCTGTGGGTGACGCTGACTTACAACGGTCTTAGATCTGTACTGGCAGTGATGAGACGTTTTTATGCCCTGCAGCTTTCTTTTTCTAATGTTTTGTGGTTGTGTTCGTCTTGCAGTGCTTTGAGTAATTCTGCTTTTATTCAGTTTAACGCTTTTTAAAGCTATCTTTCTTTAAATAAAATAAAGTGGAACCTAATGTTTTCACACAAATCATGGATCCACTCTGAGACTTGTTTACCACCTGAGTGAAAATAGTGATTTGCAACTTATTGTTAACATGGGCCCTATTTTGAATTGAGCCTGGAGTTAGGCCAGCACAGTTAGGCCAGCAAAGTTTGGCCGGCACAAAGGACACAATAAATTATGTTTGGAGCACTCTTGGAGTCAGACAGGCCAGCACACAGATGTGCGCCATCCTCTCTGACTCCGAGAGTGATCCAAATGCACTTTACGGTGGCCCTTGTGCTGGCCAAACTGTGCTGGCCTGACTCCAGGTTAGGATTGCGCCTTTAATTACTTCTCTGTAGCCCTGGATCTCAGCAAAAGTTGAGAACTAGGCAGATCCCTTTGTGAATGCAAACTTCCACATTTAAGCCGTAGTAGACTCGAAGTCTGACCTGGTCTTGGGTCCCTTCCTAGGTGCCCACCTGGGGGCGGACCCAGTGTTCAGCTTCCAGCAGAGAGATGGTGATGGACTCTGGGTTCCCTGTTGTGTCCACTACCTCCAACAGTTTCAGGTCTGTAAATGCTTCTTGAGACACATTGGCCGCCAATAAACGATTAGATCTAGAAAACAAAGAGAGGATTCGTGTGTAAAATGGGGCAGTTTCTAATTTGCAGACACAAGAATTAAGTGAATTTAGTACTATTATTTCTTTTTTTGAAGTTCCTGAAACTTTGATATGGATCCAGATGGTGGGTTTAATGTAATTCAAAAGTGTCAGGAATTCGGTTTTCTTACAAGCCAACTTTATGTCGGACTTACAATCCTGTGAGTGCCACTTGGAAGTGACTTTACAGTCACTCTTCAGTTTTGCACTAAGCCATAAACATTCCATTAAACTGCCTTTCTAATGTCTAAACTGCTTAAATTCAGACTCTAATACAGTAGCAATTTTTACTTAACTAATTGCCTGCTTTACAAAGGCTTTTTGAAATGGACCTGGAGGTAGAGGAATTATAGGTAGATTGGTTTTCCTTTCACATTGCATTTTCTGAACGTGTATAGACATTCCAGTGCATACTTCCCCAGTGATGTGATCCACTTCTGGGATGTAAATTGCAGATATGCTAATCGGCATCAGTCCTATCTATTGTTATCTCTTGCCAGCTTCAGTGAGTCTTTCTACCTTTTTATTTTCAAATTGCTGCATGTTTACTTATTAAAGATGCATTCATCTATTTTTTTAAAGCACATTCTATTTTGAAATACTGTAGTTGAAAGACTGTTCTGGAGAAGAAGAGTTGATTTAATATCACCAGTTGCAGCTAATCTGAGCAGTGCATGACTAGCTTTCTCTTTAAACACACAGAACTGATTACTCTGAAGTCAATCCAGGAGAATAGATGATATGTTTTAACAAAAAGCAGTGAAAGCGCTTTCACTGCAACTACTCCAATACTCAAATTATGTACATTATGTGTTGGCTGGGATGGAATGTGATTATTGGAGAAATAACTTAAGCCATTACGTGACATATGAAACAATTACTATGTCATGGAGAAATCTTTACATTTACAACTTGTTCTAAGATGCAGGATTAGAAACTGAATGCTGATCAAATTTTGTATGAAGGGGGGTTAGTGAAGTGGCCTACTGTATATCAGATCTTTGGAATTGTATCTACAGAGCATATAATCACAGTATGATTATAACCTTTGATTGTGGAAACTCATGATTTTTTAAACCATCTGCTTCTAGTTGCAATGTCTATATATAGTATATTTGTGTATCTGATCATATGTTAAAAGTAAAGTTCTGAAAATGCAATGGATGTTGTTATATGCAGGTGAATATGCAAAGATCCATCAGTGAAAACGGAGAGGTACCTAATTGTGATTGTAAGCGTTCAGATATCTATTTATTTTCCAACATTTATCAAATTCATCTGGGATTCTCTGTATTCGCATGTGTATGTTGACAGCCCCCAAATTTTGAACATTCACTGTAATGTATATATGCTTCTTGGATGCTTTTCTTTTTGTCCTATGTGCTCTCATTTTATAGGGCTCAGTATGGCTTGTTGTTGTTGTTTAGTCACTAAGTCGTGTCCGACTCTTCGCGACCCCATGGACCACAGCACACCAGGCCTCCCTGTCCTCCACTAGCTTCCGGAGTTCGCCCAATTTCATGTACATCGCTTCGGTGACACTATCTAACTATCTCATCCTCTGCCGCCCCCTTCTCCTTTTGCCTTCAATCTTTCCCAGCATGAGGGTCTTTTCTAAAGAGTCCTCTCTTCTCCCGAGGTGGCCAAAGTATTTGAGCTTCAGGATTTGTCCTTCCAGGGAGCAATCAGGCTTGACTTTCTATAGGATTGCCTGATTGGATCGCCTTGCAGTCCAGGGGACTCCCAAGAGTCTTCTCCAACACCATAATTTGAAAGCATCTATTCTTTGGCGCTCTGCCTTTCTTATGGTCCAGCTCTCACAGCCATACATTACTACTGGGAAAACCATAGCTTTGACTATGCGAACCTTTGTTGGCAGGGTGATGTCTCGGCTTTTTATTGTTGTCTAGGTTCGCCATAGCTTTCCTTCAATATGGCTACAAGTGCCCTAATGGCAGTTTCAAAAATGCAATTCTGACATTCTTTTGTGAATGTCTTTTGTGACATTCTCAAAAAAGAAAGTTTTTTGAAGTGGGGAAGATTCTGTGGGCTAGGCATCAACAGTATTTGGGAAATACAAGTGTGGTGGGAAATAATAGGGAGAGTACTTCATACTAAGAGGTACTACTAAGTATTAGTAGAAAAATAGTACTTCATACTAAGTGAGACGTTTTTGGAGAATATTTAGATGGTTCTAGGTCTCCAGACCAAACACCACCTGACAATCAACTGCATACACGTTGAGTATCCCTTATCCGGACTGCTTGGAGCTAGCCCAGATCAAAAAAGGGATATGGTTTCAGTGCCACTTAATAGGTCCTTGCTTTTTCCCTTAGTAAAGAATGCTAAATACTAAAAATTGTTCAATAAACTATGTAATGTAAACATTTAATTTGATCAGTGTGCATCTTTTATGCACAAAGTCAAACTTTGCTGGTTTTTGGTTTTGGGAGTTTGGGTTGCCTGCAGGCATGCTGTTAATTTTTTAAGTGCAGAGCATGCTTTTGAATCAAAGACCACCTGTTGTTTATTGTTGTCCTTTTTCAGCCGCACTCCTCTTAAAATACAAACAAGCATTAATTGGACCACTTAAAGAAGGAATAAAGACACACACATGCATGTGCAGGTTAAATCCATACTCAAGAACTGAGCCTTTTGTAAAAAGCAGCCCATTGTCAGTATTCTTTACCTGAGAGCGATGACACGGATGTTGGGTGTTGTGAGGAAAGCCTCAGCTGTAAGGACAGCAATCCTGTTATGCTGCAAGTACAGATACTCGAGTGATTCTGGAAGGTCCGGGGGCACATAGGACAGCTCATTGTAGCTCAGATCCAGTAGCTGGGAAATCAAAATAGGGGAAATGTTGGGGACCCAGAAACAGCTGCCACAGGCATGAGATTCTGGACATTACGAAGGATGACAGATAGATCTGACCTAGAAAGGAGACACAATTTCCTGGGAAGTTGGCTTCCTCTGCAAACCCCACTGACGTGAGCATGTCCAAAAACACAGCAGCATTAAGAGATGCAGAAGAACTTCTTTGTGGACTGTCTCATTTTAAGACAGTTTTGGGCCTGTGAGAGGTGCCGTCTGAGATATCTGGATTTTCTGATTCAGGCAGCAACCTGTTTTAGGCCAACCTTATAGGACCTACAACTCTTGCATGTGCCAAGACAGGTCATTGAAAGAGGCAAGGCGGAGCTGGATGGTTCACATTCACTGTGGAAACGTATGAAGTCCAATTTTCAAACCTATTCTGAGGCTCCATAACTCATGTTTCTCTCAGCGGGATCCATGATGGGAGCTCAACATCAGTCACTGAAACGTGTATTCACAGCACCAAGCTGGAAACTCAGGGCCAGAAAGGTTGCTTTGATTGCTCGGGTTAAGGTAGTGGTCTCTTTGTACTTGCAGGCATCACTGGGTGCTCACAAATAGGGTAAGAAGGTGATGGCCTTCCCCATACATATTTACTGCCAGCATCTAATATTGGAGACTGTGGCCCCAATCCTATCCAACTTTCTAGTGCTGATGCAGCTGTGCCAACGGAGTGTGTGCCATATCCTGCAGTGGGGAGGGCAGCAATGATCCTGGGAGGGTCGGTGACTGGGGGCACATCTCCAGGGATGTGCCCCCCCCAAGCAGGTGCCGCCCGTGCCCCTTCCCCCCCCCCAACACCCATGGGCTCGGACTTGCCTGAAGGCACCGCGCTGGCTGATCTTCCCTTCCCGCTTGGCGTGCGTTTGGGTAGAGCCGCTGCTCATCGTTAGGAGATAGGCCTTCCCAGCCTGGAGAAATGCCACCTTCTGTGCTGCCCGACTTGCAGCACTTCCAAGCTGGAGCGGTGCAGTTAGTGGTGGGGGGGGGCGGTGGCAGAGACCGGGCGAAGGGGCAAGGGAGGGAGCGAAGTGGGCAGAGCAGGAGCGCATCCTTGCAAGCGGAGCCGCTCTGTGGGGCTCCCGGGGGCTTTCCTCCTCCGGGCTGCGCAACTTCCTTTCGCTCTTGCTCAGCTTCTCCCTGTCCAGAGGACAAACAGGCTCGGGAAAGAACGAGGAGGCAGCCCGGAGCTTCCTCGGGAGTGGAGGCAAAAGAAGGAGACCAGATCGGCACCATTGTTGCTGTACCCGAGGAGATTGGCACCATTCTTGCCTACTCAGGAGCATGGGGGCAGGCGTCATTGCCGGCCTCCCCCAACCCAGCGCCCAGGGCATTTGTACCCCTTGCCCCGCCTCAGGTCTGCAACTTGGCGGAGGGGAATCATTGGAGGCCTCCTCAAGGTATTTGTTCCCTTACCTCTGTGCTGCATTGGCACTGGAAAGTTGGATAGGATTGGGCACAGTATTTGTACATGGAGGGCCCACTGACCTCATGACTAATAGCTGTTGACAAGCCTATCTTCCTCCATGAATTTATCTAATCATTTATCTTAGTGGCCACTACCCCATTTTGTGGCCAGGAGTTCTCTAAGTTCATCAGACACTGTGTGAAGTACTTTCTTTAGTCTATCCTAAAGCTACTGCAAACCTTATCCTGGACACAAATTTTATTGGTCTTTCTGCTGGCAAGTAAGAAAGAGATCATCTGCTTTGCTACCCCCTCCTTTTCCTCTTTTACACAGCTGGAATGTGCATGTAGGAGTGAAGGGCGTGAAACTGCTTGCCACTGCCTGCGCTGAAAAAAAAATCACATGGGCAGCACTGAGCCACTTTGCTACTCCCTCCTCCAATTCATTTCTTGCATGGTTTCTTTAAATTTAAAGCAACTGCGTAAGGAAGAAGGGTGGATGCACATCTTTGGCTCCTTCCTTCTCTCTAAAAGAGAGCAGTGTATGCTGGGAGTTCTCAGTATGTCCGCACTTCCTGTTTTATCATGAGAATCATGCTTGAAGGAGCTGCGGTCACTAGCTTCTTCTTTTAAAAGGTGAGGAGTGGAATTCCTCTGGAGCGGAAGCCAGAAGCCACCCTTGCTTCTCAGCCACCCAAATGCAATGTATGGAGATTACACCACCACCCCGCCTGCATTT
Organism: Lerista edwardsae; assembly: GCA_029204185.1. Classification (NCBI taxonomy): domain Eukaryota; kingdom Metazoa; phylum Chordata; class Lepidosauria; order Squamata; family Scincidae; genus Lerista; species Lerista edwardsae. The sequence goes on along the minus strand of JAJKFI010000082.1, from coordinate 3,342,571 downwards.
CTCACCTTAAGCCCATGGAGCTCCTGCCAAGTGCCTGGAGAAATGCTGCTGATCTGCAGGCGGTTGTGTGCTAGGTGCATCTCCTTGAGCATGGTGAGGTTGGCCAGCAACTCTGGAGAAAGGGAGTTGAGCTGGTTCTTTTGCAGGTTGAGGACTTGGAGGCTGGAAGGCAGCCCTGCAGGCAGGAGCGTCAGGTGATTGCCTGAGATGTCCAGGGTCTCCAGGCGCCTCAGCTTACGGAAGGCCAGGCGGTGGATGTGGGCACTGTAAAGCCGATTGTAGCTGAGATTGAGCTCAGCCAAGACATAGGTGGTAGCAAAATCATGCAGCCCAATGTGTGTAATTTGGTTGTGCAACAGCATCAGGGAACGAACTCGCCGTGGAAGTCCAGGCGGTATGCGGTCTAGTCGGTTGTTATACATGTGGAGTGTGTGCAGGGAGCGCAGGTGCAAAAAAGTCTCCGGGTGTACTCCTGATGCTGTCAACACGTTGCTCTGGAGCAGGAGGTACTGCAGGCCCCGCACGCGGCTCAGGCGCTCAGGGGGTAGCGTGCTCAAGCTGTTCCGGCCCAGATGCAAGATAACAATGTTGGCAGGGAGGCCGGCAGGAACCTCTGTCAGGTTATTGTTGGAAAGGTCCAGGTACTCCAGGCTCTTCAGCCTGCTGCAGGGAGGCAAGAGCTGGGCATTAGGACCCACCAAACCAGCATCCTCTCCTTTGCTTTTCTGAGACCTTCCAGCTCCCCCAATCCCAAAGTGGGCCAGGAGCCCTAGCTCCCAGCCTCAGCAGTCCTACCCATGGAGTAGCCCCATCATTTACCACCATTACCTGAAGGTGGAGGCGTCAAGGCCATCATTGGACAGGTTATTGTTCTGCAGGTAGAGCTCACGGAGGCGCCACTGGTGGTTCAAGGCCCCTTTAGGGATGCGAAGGATGTGGTTGTTCTGCAAAATGGAGCCTTGTGGTCAGGGAGGGAGCCTTCCACTGTTTCATCCCCGCCCACCCCCCAGCCTTCACCAGGAGAAGGTGGCCTAAGGAAAAGAGTGCAATCCTGCCACCAAGCTGCCCAGCACGGCTATGATTCATGATAGAGACAAAGAGACATGGTAGGAGTCTCGGCCAAGGGATCCTGATATGGGCCTGGTTGTGATTTATGTTAAGATAGAAGAATGAGGCCTCACATCACATCTGGCAGCTTTCTTTCACTCTTTTAAGCTTCTCAAGGCCATTTTATCCAGAGAAACCAAATGGCAAAGCTTTTTGGTTTGGTTTTTTTGTCGCTTGCATGTTTTAACACATCCCCATAGCTAAACTTCTGGAACACAGAAAGCTAGCATGTCAAGTAAGCAAGGTTTAGACTTTTCAATGAGCAGGGACATTTTTTTCTCTTGGGGGAACATGCCTACATGCTGAACTCCACATGCGCCTTGAAGCAATACAGTCCAGGAACTGCTTTGCCATGATTCCACTGATTATGCAAACAAACTCTCAGCTGCATTTTTTTAAAGGGCTGAAAAATAAACGTAAAATGCACAGGTGATTTCTGTCAAATATTTGGTACCAGAGAGAGGATCTGATGGAGATTCTGTGATTCTCACCCTTGACTCTGTACCCATCCCTCTGCTTTCTTCACTCTCTGCCTTTTTCTACTACCGGCCTAAATCGTCCTTGGTTCCCCATCAAATTACCCAGCCCCCACAAATGTTGAATATTTAAAAACAAAGTTCCAGGTTTTGTCAAAAAGAAAATATAGTCACAGAATAAAGCCTGCAGGTTAAACAATTCTAACCACAGTTATTCTAGAGTAAGTTTCATTGAATCAAGTACAACCGATATCAAAATAAATGTGCACAGGCTTGGGCTGCGTGTGTGTTTACACATTGATACAATGGCATAATATATTCCAAATGCACAGCTGTGAGATTACGGAAACTGCTTTTAGCACACAGTTTCATGGTTTTTTGTTCACACTTCCAGACTCTGCTCTTCGGGTCTGAGTGAAAAACACAGGGTTTCCACGTTCCTTTTCCCCATAGCTCTTTCTCTTACTGCACTGTGGTCACTTGCAGATTAGGAAAGAACATAGCCTGGAGACTCTCCCCAGGGAATTTCAGTTGCCAACCTGTAAGTGGAGACGGGTGACGGCAGGGGGCAAGTTCTGGGGCACATAGGTGAGCAGGTTGTTGGAGAGAATCAGGGTGCTGACGGCAGAGGAGCCACGGAAAGCATCAAAGGGCAGGCCTGAGTTATTCAACTGGTTGTTGTGCAGATAAACAGACCTGTGCGAGAAAAAAGATAATGCAACAAATTAGGAGTGCAAGGGGGGGGGAGTCCCAGGAGAAACCCCATACCTGCTTCAAATGGGAGCTCCCCTTTAGGAGACTAGGGTGAGCATCATTCACATACTGCATTTTTGTTCAGTAGTGCAATGCAGAGTCAAACTGCACATCAGTGGCATAGCTAGAGGGGTGGAAAACTGTAAGTCTTTTACAGCTCCTGACCAAGCTATGTAAGCAGCTCCTCCCCCTCACAGCGGGAGCCAGTCAATGTCTCTTCTGGGCTGTTTTCATCTCCCTGACTAGCTCCGGTGATGAGTGGGAGGGACTGGCTTGGCTTGGTCAGGAGCCATAAAAGGCTTACTGTTTTGCACCCCACTAGCTATGCCCCTGCTGTACATTACCCGTTCTAGGACCCCCCCCCCCCCAACTTTTTTTATTGCAAGGAATATATGGTACCAGTTGTTTTGAAGTTGAATAGAGGGCTTGGAGGTGGAGTGAGGCTACTTAACCCTTTGCCCATCAGCTTTTGTCTGCTCACATTTCATGTTTTCCATATCCACTCATCTGCTTTTTTCTCTGTGGGAATCCTGCTTCTTTTTTCCTCTTTGTGTTTGCAAATATCTGTCTTGTACACCTACGCTCATTAGGGAGCCAGACTGCAGTGCAGTTTTAATGCTCAAACTCCAAACCCTTACCCATTTAGACCCCCACAACCTGTTACTAGTAGGTCATGGAGAAGCATGATGAAATTGGAGGGGGTTGGGATGGTGCTTGTAGATTACATTCAGGTACCCCCCTACCTTTCTGTTCCCTGAGGTACCACCAACCTTACCGGAGGCCAGGTTTCTGTCCCAAGGTGAGCGGGTAAATGCATGTCAGGCGATTGGCAGCAAGATCCACAATGCGTAGAGTGCTGGGTAGGAGTTGTGGTGCTACTGACAGCTGCAAAGAGGAACCAGGTTAAGAATGTTAAGTAATCTCAACTGCCTACATCTGCAATCCACCCACCTCTGGCCTGTCGAGAAAGGCAGTACCTGAAAGCATAAGAAGGACCAGGTCAGGTTAAGCTAGGTCTTTTGTTTGTTCTTAATGGCCTACCAGTTTCAGAGAATGATGGTGAGAGTGAACAATTGTCACTGCAGAAGGGATATTTAGAATGATTGGCTCAGAGGATAAACAGAAATTTTTGGTTGCTAACAAACATTAGTTCCAACTATTGACGTACTGGAAAGCATACTGGATTCAGTGGCACCCAATTTATGTATCCAATCACATTTAGGAAAGGTTGAGTTAAAACTACAGAAGTGAGAAATGCAAGCAATTGAACAGTGACTGAAACTAATACACGCTTTAGATGTGGGTCAGAATTACTTGCCCCAAATGTGATAAAGAATCATTTATATTCCATTTTTTATTTGTACACAACTGTATCCATTGATGTGCTTTTTGCATTGTCATCAGAGACAAAATTAAAGCATGTCAGGGTCTTTGGAGACACAGTTTCCATTTTATGGCTTGACTTGGTATGAGGGTCCAAACTTAAGGCTCAAAGTGGGACAGATTCCTAGCTCTAGCAAGCATCCAGTTTTCTTGCTGCCAGCTTCATGGCTCCTCCTAGTGGTATTTCAGGGCATTTCAGGTACATGTTTAACTGAAGTATGAGCATCTTTACCAAACTCACTGAGATAGGAAAATTGCATATTCTGAGGTAAACAATACCTGGATTCTAGACACATTCCTGTACCACACTTTTTGTGGGGCATACACAAATATGACCTATTTTACTGCGTTAATTAAGCCAGTATGACAATTATCCCCTCATTCTTTACTTCAAACTGCTAATGTGAATTAGAATCCTTATTTCATCCTGAAATATTGCTAGGAAAATACCCGTAGTATCCTTTGGCCCTACTGGTTATGGACATAACAAGGAAATTAAAGGATGTTACGAAGTATCTAAGCATTGGGGGACGTGATGGTGCTGTAGGTTAAACCGCTGAGCAAAGCTTGTCGACCGGAAGGTTGGCAGTTTGAGACTGCATGACAGAGTGAGCTCCCGTCGCTTGTCCCAGCTCCTGCCAACCTAGAGGTTCGAAAGCACCTAAAAATGCGAGTAGATAAATAGGGACAACTTCGGTGGGAAGGGAACACCTTGGCATATTGTCATGCCGGCCACATGACCCGGAAGCTTGTCCTTGGACAAATGCCGGCTCTTCGGCTTAGAAACAGAGATGAGCACCGCCCCCTAGAGTTGGTCACAACTAGACCATTTGGTCATGGGGAAACGTTTCTTTAAGAAGTTTCTAATCTGATGCATGAGCTCTCACTACTTTCTCATGGGAGTAAGAAGGAATGGTTCTGGGTAGAACATTCCTTGTCAATACTATTCCTGACAAAACGTAGTGGCCTCATATGATCTGGTGGTTTGCATTTCAAAGCCTGTGAAAATTAAAGCTAAGTCAGCCCTTTCTCCAAACACACTCACCTTATTATTGGCCAGGTAGATGTATTGAAGCAACTGCAGGGCCTCAAAGGCTTCATCCGGCAGACCTTTAAAATGGGACACACTAGAAAATGGCACAGATTTTGAATTCTTGCAAAGCTGCTGGGCTAACTTACTTTGCTTGTCCTTGTGCAAGCCTCTCTGCAACAAGCAAAACCAGCCTCCATCCCTGCCAACTAGATTTTATGCCTAAGAAGCAACAAGATTAGTTTCTACTCTTCTTCAGAGTCCGGTGCAACCACTTCTGGGAAGGAGCAGTATTTCTAGCCTACAGCCCCTTCACATGCAATAACATTCATTGCATGGCATGGTTCCGAGACTGGGGACCCAGTCCCTTTTACGCAATTAAACTTGGGAGGACAGCTGAAGGTTAGTCTCTGGTTTTGATTTCCACTTCTGCACTCACTAACCCACCAATGCTTCAAGGGGGCAGGAATCTGGGGTTAATTGGGAGGTGATAACCCTCAGAGGAGTCCCCTGAAATGCTGGGTGAAAAACTTCCCAGTGTCCTGCTCCCTCAGTTCTACTCACCTGCAGAGGTGATGTGGTTGTTGTGGAGATTCAGGGTCCTCAGGCTGGTCAGCCGAGACAGTTCATTGTATGGCAGTTCCTGCAACTGGTTATTCTGCAGAAAGAAAACCAGCATGGCATCAGACGGACAGAAAAGGGGATAACACCAGCTCTTGTCTGGGTGCCTCCTGATGCCCTGCAAGTTCTCTTGGCTCCTTTTTCACCGAATAAGGGCCAGGGCCCATCACCTGCCCCACTATCCAGCTCCTTTGTCACCTGCAGTGAAAGATGTTGGATGCTGCTGGAGATGTTTCTGGGGAAAATGTGCAGGTCCAGGCCGCCACAGTCCACCGTCTCCTCTGTTTGGCAGGTGCAGTTTGCTGGGCAACTGGGTGCATTCTGGGCAGGGATAACCCCCCTGGGCTGGGAAGTGGCAAGCGGCAAGTCACCATCATCATCATTGTCGTGGTCGTTCTCAAGCAGGAGACCATGCGGGATGCTCAGAAGCAGGAGTAGTAGAAAATGATTCCTGCACAGCTGCTGGGGGTAAAGGTCAGGGCTAGTCAATGGAGTCTCTATACACCATCACATACACTTCTTTCAATGCCTCCCCTGTCTGCTTTGCTGAGGAGGGCAGGAAGCCCCCGCCCCTCACAAGCTAGTTCTACTGGGAATGTAGACAGAGCCCCTGAATTACTGAAATGCCTCATTGATTGCAGGGAGGGGGGCTGAAAGGTACAAGGGGGTATTTGTCTCTTCCAAGGAGTACAGAGCAAATGCGTGTATTTAAATGAGGAAATGGCAAACGCCACATGTGGCAGCCAAAAAAACAGAGGGCAGCCTATAAGCAAATGTTTGTGTAGGAATTCTATGCATGAAGAAGGGTGTCAGAAGGGTGCGCAGGCTAGTAAAAGGTTACGAACTACCATAGTATAAGGGGCGAGTGTCCCCTTGCAAATTGGCTATGCAAACTGAAATCTGTTTTGGGGAGGGAAGAGAATGTAAACATTTTGAGCGTCTACCTGAAATGAAAAGCAGCAAAGGTGCAACCCAGAGCCAGGGTGTGGCACTGTTTTTGTGGGGGAATGAGGGGGATGGATGGAGGCATCCAAGGGATACCTCTGGATTAGGTTTGTCTGGATCCTTTCCCAACCTCATTCTGGCATGCCCCATTTGGGAGACCAGACACAAACATATTGGTGCAAGAAGTGGAAAATCCAAATATCGCCCTTACGCTCATTAACATGAGAGAAAATCTACTGAGAGCGCAATCCTAAACTGCAGCTAGGCCAGCATAAACTAAGCCAGCAAAATTTGGCCAGCACAAGGGCCACCGTAAAGCGTGTTTGGACCACTCTTGGAGTCAGGGAGGGTGGCTCACGCCTGTGTGCTAGCCTCTCTGATTCCGAGAGTAGTCCAAACATATTTACAGTGTCCCTTGTGCCGGCCAAACTTTGCTGGCTTAGCTTATACTGGCCTATCTCAGTTTAGGATTGCACCCTAAGAAACAGTTCTGTACTAGCAGCACATCGCAGCTGGACTTTGTGAGCCTGAAGCATATGTGGGGCGGCCTACCAAGGAGCAAAGCTATAGCACTATCCTCATTTGTTGCATTAGTGCTGCCTTGACTAAACAAGTCACCCAAGCAGTCACGTGGCCTGACAATCTTTTCAGAGGGGTGCAGAATCTGAGAAGTGCATCCGCAAAGGATCCTACACTAGAAAGTGCAATAAATTGAATTGTGCAATACAGCTGCTTAAAGCAAAACAAATTCTCTTTGACCGTCTCCATTTCCCTCCATGCTGATGATGCCTACTAAAAAGAATGATCCTTAAAAGCCACTGGAATGCGTGGGGACCATCTGAATCACTATGGAAATCTTTTGCAGTAAGAACAGCAAAATCCCTTGTGGCTTCCTCAAATAAGCTAGTTCTTAAAAGTGTCTCATGATGGATCATCATCTGGCTAAAACTCAAATCCACTTAAATTTAAATGGATCCTCGTAAATTTTACAGGAAACCTCCCCTTCCAATTTCACCATCAAATCACAAATCATATCTGCATGAGGATCTGTTTCAGTGGATTCACTTTTTACTTTCTTCCTTGTTTTAGAATCTATAATTCTATGATCCAATAGCAATTTGATGCTGTTAACAGGTACCCGTCCCGTACTCGTCCCCCGCACAAGGACAGGCAGCCCATTCTATGCTGCCCAGTTGCCAGAGGTGCAGCAGTAGCCAAGCAGCTACTGCTGCATCCTACAAGTGCTGGGAGGGGAGAAGGGTAAGGGCACAGGGTTCCAGGTAGTCTCTTTGTGTTTGCACCAGCTATTTTGCCGGTGCAGATGAGAGGACTTCTGGGTAGTGCCACGTGGCCTGACACAGAGGATAGGAGCTGGCAGTGGAGGCCATTTCCAGTCCCACCCCCCAGCCCCACCCCCCACCAGTAAACCCCACCCACCCCACCTGGAATTGGCACAGAGTCGGCAGCCCCTGCACTTACCAGCCACTGGTGTCACGTTGCCACCTCTGGGTGGTGGGCATTACGCCAGCACTGGCAGTAAGGGCTTACCGCTGGAGCTGGAAGTGCCTTACAGCACTTTTATGATGCCAGTGCCAGCAGTATGCCCATACCACCCACGCTGGCATGGTTAGGATCGGGCCCTAAGTAAGATTCTGCACTTAATAAGATTCTGTTTATTGGAGCGATCCAAACTTCACTAGGAATTCTGAATTCTCATATAGACATTTATCTTCAAACTCTTGCCCTCTTACCACTAAACACCAGTCTCCTTAATGGAATTCCTATAACCTGGAAGTTTCAACTGAATTCTGGACTTCCAAGAATTCCTTGTTGGTTTTAGCCTTTGCATTTAGAAAAAAAGAAAAAATGACTTTTGGCACTGGTAGTTAGTTCCCACTTTTTGTTTTTTCTTGACAGTTCTATGCCCTTAATATGTCAGCTATGCCAGCCTGAATTTCTGCAGGTGAAGTTTTCTCCACCATCACATCTCCCTGCACCTGTAGATTATCTTCCTGCAAAATAGTGGCACCAGCTAACTAGACACAGTCAGAAACCATCTCTTACCCAGCTAAATTCACACTATCATGACTGGATGCTATACAGTAATTAATCCGGAATCACCTCTGCTTTCAGCTTTAACAATAGTTAACACAGATCAGAATCCCACAGCATGCACTGGAGAGGTGGGAATCCCAGTCTCTCAAACTATAGGCGATATGATTACCGGGTGTTACGGTCAGTTCAGTGAGGCTGGCCGCATCTCTCCCAGTTCCCAGTCAAGCTAGCATCTGGCTTGTCGTGACCCGTATGTGCGGACCACCTTCCATTCATCTGCGCAACCCCTCAGCCATGCCAGTGGGATCCACAGCGAGCCCCGACTCCCGCTCTGCCCCCTACAGGCGTTTCCGTGCAGTAGCTCGCCGGCAGTGGCGCTGCTATGCGCCGCGCGAGAAGAAGCTGTCTCTCCACGTTCTTGCTCACCATCGCCCTGCTTGGCTGGAGCCACCTCTCCGCGGGAGGATGTCACGGATCACTAATGGGATCCAGACCCGCGCGGGGAGGCACCCATTCCCCGCCCGGTCCCTGCTCGATCGCCTTCCTTTTTCCTTCTGAAACCAACCTCTTTTGCCTTGGGACGGCGCTCGGAGGTGCCCCAAGAGCGCACGACAGAGAAACCCTCCCCTTTCTTCCCCAAAGGCAACCGGGACCGGACCTGCTGCCGCTGCTGCTAGTACTTCTGCAGGGGAAAGAGGGCGGAGGAGAAAAATGTTGTGTCTCCTTCTTGTTTTCCAGTCGATCAAAGCCGGGAAGAAGGAGGGGGTGTTATTGCATAATTCTCCCTCAGCCGAGGAAGGCTGGTGGAATGCCAGCCAAGCGCGACTCTCCAGGGGGAGATCAGCTGCGCTTCGCCTGCTGTTGTTTGCTTTCCCCAGCGCCTCGAAAAGCAGTGGCGTTCCTAGGGGAGGGGCAAAAACCTTATTTTGCAGGAATCTGGGCTCCTGTGTAACGTGGCCCCTCCCCCTCGCCTCCAGAGCCATTCGGGGCTTGGAGGGTTTGCTCTCCCAGCTGCAAATTGCTCCGGACGGAGGGAGAGGAACAGCTTAACAAAGGAGGTTAGGCTCCTGCCAAACTTAGCGTTCCCCCCATAGGAACACCACTGGTGAAAAGTTTCCCCTCTTCTCTCTCCAGTGTGCTCGCAGGGGAGTCAGAACAGGACACACACAATCTGCATCACCTCCTATAGACACAGATGCACAACATGCCTTTTCTCAGTTCCTGCAGATCTCTGCCCCCTCCCCTTCCATTTCAGACTCTGTGCCCCCTCCAACTCATGCAATTAACCCCTCAGCAGCAGGATGCAGGTCTTGGAGACCACTTTGACTGAGTCCCGGAGGAAACCTATGAATCATAATGAGAAACAGAGTGCCTTGCCCTGAGCATGTGCAGAATGCCTTTTCCACACTACTGAGCAAGAAGATTTGGGCATTAGTTCACACAAAAGTGCTTAATGGAGTACACAGATTCAAATACCACAAACTTGGTTGCAAAAAGAACAAGAAAATCAACAGGAGTCAATATACCTAAGTGCAGAGGTGGGTGGCTGTCATAAAATTTGTCAGTTGTGTTTTGATGGACAGCCGTTTGCCTGTCAGGATTTTCTGCTCACATGCCACTCCCAGGCATCCTTCAAAAGATCTCTATGGAAATATCTATATGTTTTCACAGTAGGCCCCCAGCAGAAACAACCAATTACTGTGGCTGAAATTTGTCATCCAGCCAGCTGGCATCAGCCTCCCTCTACATCTGCTTTTGGAGGACAAGCCATCAATCATGTTCTCCCTCAGACTGGCAGGGCTGGCCTGATCTGGAATTCGCTCAATAGTCTCACAATTAGGGCATGCCATATTCTCCCCCTGCCCCCCCCCCCGAAGAAAACAGTAGCAATAAAGCTGAGAAAGGTGGTAAGATAATAAGACATTTTAATGGGACATATGTGGATACTTTGAGAAATAGCTTGATTTCAGTTCTTGAACTGGCTCCAGTTGGTCTAAAAGGCTGCAAGTGTCTTAAGATTCAGGAATCAGGAATTTGACCTGGGTCACTGAGGATGGAACCTGTCTCTTGGAACTCAGGACAGCTGAAACTAAAATAGCCTGGAGAATAGACAGACAGACCTTCTTTCTCTCTCTAAATACAAAATAACCAATTAAAAGTGCTTCTTCACACAATACATAAGTAGCTTGTGGAATTCAGTGCCACAAGATGTGGTGATAACCTGGCTTAGATTACTTTGAAGGCTGATAATTCACAGTAGAGCTTTTAGACATGGTGGTTACACTCAGAACCTCCATAATCAATGGCAGTGTAAACATGCATACCTATTGCTGTGGGACAAACAAGGGCAAAGCTGCTGCCTTTGCATGCCTTTTGTGAGCTGTCCAGAAGCATCTGAATGACCACTGTTGAGACAGGATGCTGGATTAGATGGACTGCTAGGTTTGACTCTGCAATTAAAAGAAAGGCAAGCAAACATTGGTAAAATCCTCTTGGGAAAGAATTGTTGTTCAATGCCTTTAACCATTGACTGAAGGGATAATTTGCTTATGCACCACAGCTATTTCAGTCATTGAAGTCCTTTCCACAAATGAAATACGGCAACTGTCTTCAGACACATAATTGAGGCAGTAATGCTAAGCAGCTGACATCTTACGAAAAGCATCCCCATTCCTTGTCCCTTCAAATTTCGCTGATCCCTGGAGAGAGGGGTGTCAGGCAGCCCACTTTGGGAAACCCTGAAATAAGTAAGGACACAGTACAGACAGTGTGTAAACAAGAGCAGGTGGTTCTGGTTTTTTTTTTTTTTTAAGTTGTTCTGCAAATTTATACAACTCTGATGGCTGATGCCAGGAATATTCCCAGAGACTCTGGAACTGATCACTTGTAATTTCCCAAATGTTATTGGGTTACATATGAGATAGAGGAATGCTGTGAAGCCACAGGCAGGGCCTCACTTCACTTTGCTAAAAAGCTTCCAAAATCGGCCTACATATTTGAACCAGGGCTGATCCCCAGAAGTTCTCAGTGCCAAGCCTCTGTCCCCAAACACATAAACTGGTTGTTAACTAGCAAAATTCAGAATATGTTCCTTCTTAGCAGGCCATTTGGCCTGCTAAGAAGGAGCATATTCTGAATTTTGCTAGTACCCTGATGGACAACCCATTTAATTCTGCCAGACAAAAAAGAGCATACAAGAATGTAGCTGCCATCTGTTTGTCCCACATGCAAGTTCCTTTCCACTGCACAACAGCACGCCTACTTTCAGTTCTTCCTCAGTTGGGGTCAGACCACAGAATTTGTTTCAAGTTTTTTTCCTGAGTTTTTCTGGAATTCATTTTCTCTGTTCCTTCTGGCAGCCTGTTTCAATGTCTCTGATCATATGCAGAATGGCTTTTATTGCAACGTTCTGTTCCACAACAGCATGATTTTGAACTTTCCGGAGTCCCAGAACGTCTTAATTTCCTGTTTAAAATATGTCTCTGTCTAAGTGACAAAGCCCTGTTAAGACTAAGGGCGCAATCCTAACCTGGAGTTAGGCTGGCACTAACTGTTTAACTGGCAAAGTTTAACTGGCACAAGGGCCACCGTAAAGCACCTTTGGACCATTCTTGGAGTCAGGGAGGATGGCACATGTCTGTGTAGTGTGCCGACCCCAGGCGCCACCGGGACAAGCAACGCAATTGTTCACTCACCGGGCGAATAAAGGGACTAGATTCCTAGAAAAGCATAAGTACAACTAATTATTCATTTCAGGGAATATGTTTTATTTGCTACTTGCATTTTAAACTCCTTGCCAACCGTTGTAAATAACTTCCCTTTGTGATTCCTGTTTATTTTTTTTATACATGCCTTGTTATACATGCCTTTGCATTCCCCCACTCTGTGTTTTTTTTTAATTTTCAGTCTTTTAACTTCTAGTATTTTTTACTACTTAACCTGCCTGGATAAAGCTCATTCTTGAGGGAGCAGGTTGCCTTGCCTACCAGGCAGCTCAGTTTTTATTTTAAGAGGATCCCCTGGATTCGGGGGCTCTCTGTTAACATCAGGAAGGGAGGGTTCCTCAGGAGACCTCCTTCACTCAGGGTGTCCTAATCCTTTTTGGTGGCAGCAAGAAAGACTACTAATTTCCTGGTAAACCCCAGTTTGACCAGTAAGAAAACTGAAATGGAGAGCAAGGGAGAAAAGGCTGCAGTTAATCACCAACTGCTGTGACCGTTTTGTCCTCTGCCCTTCTCTCTTCACAGTAAAAATCAGATTTGTGAGCATCTTTTCTGCTGAAAAGCAGTATATACATATTTGCAAAAACAATAATTTATAAAGTTATAAAGCTGGAAAAACAGAAGTGTTATGAAGAAAAACTTGGTAGCAAAAAGACATTGTTCTGACTGGCTTGAAAGCCCTTTTTATAATTTCCTGCCTGGCTTGGCTTAACTGATAAAGATATAAACACGCATTTTGTTCATTTTTTTTGTTCTTGCTCCTCTCATTTCTCCCCCTGTCCTGTTGGCCAGCTTTTCAAGTGCTGTTCAAAGCCAGAGGCACAGCTTGGCTCCCATTTGTCCATCTCAAATGATGCCAAAATGGCCAACAACAGTAGCATTTGACAGACTGAGTACTAAAAAACTCTGAAAACTGGAACTTTTCTCCCTCCCTCTGTAAAACTTGGAACATGATCTGCCTCATCATAGTGGAAAGCACTTCAGTACAAAACAAGCAAAGCACAAGTGGGTCTGAACATGGTGCTGTGGATGTTCCCCCTCTCACATTTGGAAGCAACCTACATTGGGAGGAAGGGGATTTGCAATGGCAGAAGGACAGAAGTATAAAACAGGGTATTGCCCCAAGCAATTTCCATCCCACATACAGGTACACATGTGCCCCATTATCCACTGATTTGGTATCCACAATTTCAGTTATCCACGGATACCATAGATAGTAGGATTCCTATTAAAAAGATAGGGGAACATTAAACAAAAAATTTTTTTCTTGCTGCAGCAAAATCACTGATGTTCCCCTATCTTTAAAAAGGTGTCCCCAGTATCCACATTTTCAGGTATCCACGAAGGAGTTTGGAAAAGAACCCTAGCGGATACCAGGGCATGCCTGTATGCATCTTAATATGTTTAGGGGAGGAGGCTTTACAGTCGTAGCCAGAAACACAGCTCTGACCATAAGACGTAAGTCTGAACTTACAGCAAAATAAAGGGGCAATGTAAGTTAACAGTTAACAGTTCTTGAATGAAGAAAGGGAGCTGGAAGTGGCAACAAGGAAACTATACTTCATAAACCTCAGCAATACACACTATGGATACTTCACTCTACCTCCAGCTGCAACCAAAACCAAGAATCCTAAGGCATTTCCAGATGTGCTGTTTAATCTTTCTCTTCCCAGGGACTTCACTTGATCAGAACCGTAACAGGGGTGGAGCCTGAGGGACACCTGCTCCATGGGGGCACTGGGCTAAATGGGGGTGCAGCATTGCCCCCAGGCTCCACCCTCATTACGGAGGTGACTGCCTTCATACTGCAAGCGGCAGGAAGGTAGTCACCTTCGGGCTGTCCCCAAAGGAGGAAGTGCTGGCAATCGCATGCACCCCCTCCTCCAGGGAGATGCCGGGGGAGACTATCTTTGTGCTTGGAGCACAGAGACAGTCTTCACCGTTCCCAAAGGAAGAGGCGCTGGCGAGATCGCATGCGCCCCCTCCTCTGGGGAGATGCTGGGTTAGATTGTCGTTGCGTTTGGAGCGCAGAGACAGCTGTCCCTGAAGGAGGCGGCACTGACGAGATCGTACACATTCCCTCCTCCAGAGAGATGCCAGGGCAGACTGTAGTTGCGCTTGGAGCGCATAAGCAGTCTCCTCCAGGTTCTCCCTGAGGGAGGCGGCTCTGGCCGCCTCCTGCACCTGCCCCTCCTCAGGGAGAAACTGTGATGTCACTGCCCTGGGGGTGCAAATGGGCAGAGTCGTGATGTCACTGCTCCAAGCGCTGGGGTAGAACATTACAGCTCTGCACTTGATGTCATCATCCATCCATTATTTACTTGATTTTTTTTCTCTGTGGTTAAACTGCCACATTTATTCATGCAAAAAATTCATGCAAAAAATCAATAACATCAATAAAATAGTGCAATGACCACATGTGGCCTGTTGCTGGCATTACTGTTTCATCTTTTTTTTTTTTTTTTTGAGAAGTGTGGTAAAAGGAGGAGGGTCACGCAATTGTATCCCAGTGATCTTTTGCTATGCATAGGAGTGTTTGTTTTGGTATTTGTGAAATAAAACAAAATAAAACCAATTTCAGTGGATAAAATAAATCTTTTTTGTATATTTGCTAAACATAACCAATTTTACCCTGTGCTACACTAACTGGCTGTAGTCCAGCCTCTTCCATGTGCCTTCTGTTGGCTCGGGTGGTGCAAGGCCTGCTGGGATGTGACTCCACAGGTGGGTGCAGGGGCTCCTTCTGGCCTTCATCACCCTGATGCCACACCAGCAAGAATAGACCCAGAAGACTGCGGAAGGCGCGACTTCCAGTCCAGGCCGGAAGCAAGAATAGCCATGACTCGGCCAGCACCATAGGGGTGACATCCAACCCCAGCCTCACCCAGAAGGTCACATACAGATGGGCCTGCTTCACCCCACTGCCACATCAGCAAGATTGAACCAGGGTCAACAAGCTTAGGTGTGATAAGTGATGTCATTCAGGGGGAACGGACCAGAACGGGCGTTCCGGATCCTAACGGGCTCCGTGGCTGGTTCCGGGTTCCCGACAAGTGCCAAACAAAAGTGAGTTCCTGTTCCTAAATCATTTGAATGACACCACTGGGTGTGACTATGCTGGCGCCAACTCCTAACCTCATCCCACTATCACCACAGCAAAAGTTGGTTGTGGACTGCTTCTTGTTAAAATAGTTTTTTCCAGTAAGTATTTTTTTAAATCGTTAATTCTTTAAATTAAAATTTAATTTGTATTTGAATAAAAATATAAAACACCACATTTTGCATTTTTATTCAACAAAAAAACCCCTCTGTTTTCAAACACCCCTAGCCTGGGTGTTCAAACATTACTCTCTAGTGTGGACAGAATATGGCACAATGTAAGTGCTCCTGAAAAAAATTATAGTGTGGAAGAAACACAGCAATTCTGCAATGACTACAAGTGGAAGAACAAATACTTGGCTGCTGTTACTTAGATCTAGAAGTGCCATCAGCTTCCTCACTTTAAGTGCTACACTCCAGTTTGGGGAGACAAGAAATGCCTTATTCAGCAGGTCCCTGAACTGAGATGGCTGTAATAACCCTGAGCTCTCAGTCCATCCCCAAGACATTAGCAAGTTAAAGTCAACCCAATGCTGTCCTTTGACACCTCACCAGTTCCAACCTATGCTTGCATTTCCCAGGCAGAACAGCAGAGTAAGGATTTTTTAAAAATCCTGTTCCTCAGGATTTGTTTTCTTTTTGGTAATTTTTTTGATAATAAATTATCAGCTTTCTATCTGCTGTGGAAGTATTTCAACATTTTTGTGAACTTCAATCAGTTTTTGAATTTCAGATTCAAATTTCTTGTAAGTGCAACTCACATTCTGCAAACAGATACATTACTGGCTGTCCCCTTATGTTGGGTGCAATTTATTTGAGCTTGTCCACCAGCAGTTGAAGAATAATGCGTTATACTGCAGAAGTTATGGCTAGAGATATCTCCCCTACTGCTCCCCAAAGAGTTGCTGTGATTCAACAGGCAACAATTTTCAACCACCAAAGCTCTTCCCATCACTGCCTCTCTATGCTAAGAAAGATTTAGCCCACTGAATTTCTGCAGGATCAGACTACAAGGACGTATAAGTAGCCAAGACAAATAAAATATACTATGACAACTACATCTTCGGCAGTGCTTCAAAGCCTTGGACACCACCCTGGTGCTCACAGATGGCAGAATAAGGTAAACGAGGATCCTTTTTCTGAAGTAATTGGGCAGAGGCGTAGGGAGGGTGCTGCAGGAGGGGAGAGGCAGGCATAGTGCAGAAAAACCCGAAAAACCCGTGTGCTTTTGTTCCCCCATCCTTCCATTAATTCGGATCGCTCCTAAATGGAGGGATTCCGGGCGCAGGGAGGTATGGCCGGGCAAGCCCAGGGGTAGGAGGGAGCGCTGGGGGTGCAGTGATGTTGCCCCACCCCTGGGCATGCTGCAAGCCGAGTACAGCTCTGTGCTTGGGATAAGAAGTGTTTTAGATATTGGATTTTTCAATATTTTGGAATACGTGCATGTACATAAGAGATCATGGGGATGGGGCCCAAGCCTAAACACAAACATTCATTGTTTCATATACCCCTTATACAGATACACATAGGCTGAAGATAATTTTATACAATATTTTCAATACTTTTGTGCATGAAACAAAGTTTGTGCATGAAACATAATTTGTGATTTTATTTCTTTAGGCAAAAAGTAAAAAAAAAGTCATGTTGGTGTACAAAAAAGTTCTGTATTTTAGAATATTCCGTATTTTGGAATTCTCCATAAGGGGTGCTCAACTTGTAATTGGGACAAATCCTATCCAACTTTCCAGCGCTGATGCAGCCATGCTAATGAGATGTGCTCTGCATCCTGCAGTGGGGGTGCAGTCACAGAGGCGCCTCCTCAAAGTAAGGGAATGATTGTTTCCTTACCTTGGGGCTGCACTGTAGCTACATCAGCACTGGAAAGTTGGAAAGGCTGCAATCCTACACTTAGTTTCCATGGGAGTAAAGCTCATTGTATACAATGAGATTTACTTCTGAGTTGACATGCGTTCTTCTGAGGGACATGGTGGTGCTGCGGGCTAAACCGCTGCTGTTGAACTTTCTGACCAGAAGGTTGGGAGTTCAAGACCATGCAACAGAGTGAGTTCCCGTTGCTTGCCCCAGCTGCTGCCAACCTAGCAGTTTGAAAGCACCTAAAATGCAAGTAGATAAATAGGGACCACTTCGGTGGGAAGGGAACGGTGTTCCTTGCGCTACGGCTTATAGTCATGCCGGCCACATGACCACGGAAGCTTGTCCTCGGACAAAACATTGGCTCTATAGCCTTTGAAACGGAGATGAGCACTGCTCCCTACAGTCGGTCACGACTAGACCATTCGGTGGGGAAACCTTTACCTTTACCTTTACCTTTAGACATGCCAAGGCTTGTACTGTAAGACGGCAAATGAGAGGACCATATTTTTGAATGCCCTTCTATGTTAAAAAAAAAACACATAGAAAATAAAACATGTCGGAAAATAGAAAACTAGCATTGTAGGGCTAGTTCCGATATGAATATTTTTCACCCTGCCTTTCCATGCTAAAACCAGCACATCATAAACAGACGGCGCTAAACAGGCTAAACAATTTTTTTGCAAAAAAATTTTTTGCAATTCCTACCGTTTGCACCTGTCTGAAATACCTGCCACCATAGGACGGCAAAAGCCAAGTTCCGTCATGCAGCTCTTGCTGAGCTGACAGGACAGACAGAACCTAGCCTTGTTGCCACGGCAACATCTGCTCTACCATCCTCCACTCATCTGAAGCTTCCTTGCACTGAGGGAGGTGGAACTAGGATACGGTGAGGCGGGGCTTAAGATGCACCTCGTTCTCCCCCCAGTGGCAACAAGCTATTTCGCAAGTGAAAGGCGACTTCACCAATCACAAATCAGCAAGCAGTCTGACACGCGCGGGTGCGGAATTGAAGTAATATTGCTCTAGCTTTCGCTCTCTTATCCGGGAGAGAGCGCGTCGTGTATGATTGACAGGTACTTCTGTCAATGACGATCGAGAGGAGTGCAACAATTCAGAGCAAGGTCCAATAGGCGTTTGCTCACGTGCGAAAACTGACCAACGAGCGGAATGCGGATGGGAGGGACGCGCCGGGAACTATTGGGGGGGCCGTGGTGGCGGCGAGCAGCGGAGTAGGTAGAGGAAAATGGCGCCGAGCTCGAAATCGGAGCGGGGCGGTGCCTCGGGAGGGAAGCGGAGCTCGGCGGAGTCGGGACGCGGAAGCAGGAGGGAGCATGTGGTGAGGCAGCTGGAGCGCGTCAAGGTGAGCCGGCGCGGCCGGGGAACGGAAAGGGCAGTGCCCGCGCGTGTGCAGGAGTGCCGTGATGGGGGGGGGGGAGGAGGTGTGTGTGTGTGTGTGTGTGTGTGTGAGGCGAGGCGAAGCAATAGAGGGGGGCGGAAGCGGGAGGGCTGTATGGGGGGGGGAAGCGATATCATGACGGATGCTCGGGCCCAACGGTAGGAAGAAGTAAATGTTCTTTGCAGAGTAAATAGGGGCGTGCGGGGTGTGTGAGTGAGTGAGAGAGAGAGAGTGAGAGAGAGAGAGAGTTGGGATGTGCATTAAAAACTGTAAGTACTGTACTTTGTGTGCGTTATGTATGAAGAAGTGGGTGGCGCTATGCCTTGTTTTCTCGAGATATCGCCTCATGCACCTGGCGAAGTGGGCAGTTGTCCATGAAAGAGAATAATAAATCTATTAGCCTTGAAGGTGCCATAAAATTCTGATGCGACAGACTAGCGCGGCTATCTCTCTAGCAGTGGTATACGTACGTGTGTGTAAAGGTAAAGCGCCTGGGAGAGGAAGCATTACTACTGCGTTGAAATTGTGGTGGGAATACCTTAACCAGGGAGGCTGGAAAGGGGTGGTGAGAGGCAGAGGCGTTTCTACAGGGATGGCAAAGCTCTAAGTTTTGCAAGAAGCCTTACCCTGTTGTGTAAATCCCTCCTCTCCCTTGCTGCTGTAGCCAGTAAGCAACGCCAAGATTGGCTAAAACGGTGCAGGAGAGGAGTAATCTCCACTGCAAGGTAAGGCTTCTTGCAAAACTTAGAGCTTTGCCATCCCTATAGAAACGCCACTGGTGAGAGGTGACTGTGGCTGGATATGATGTACAGTATTGATATCATTAAGAAAACTTGAGTGAGAAATTGGATTATAAACTTATTTGTAAAGCCTATAAAGAAGTGCATTTCAGAAATCATATGGTTGAGGAGGGAGCTGTGATAGGCTGTAACGACATCACATACTTCAAAAGGAAGAATACAACTGGGAAAGATTAATAGGTTGAGGCTCTGAAGGGTGTATGGAACTATTGTGGGAGCAAGTTATTCTGGGTGAGGTTTTACACTTATTCTGGGATGGCTTGGGTTCAATTTTGCCTGGACCTCATGGTGTGTCTGATGGCTATCGACCAGCCAGATTAACCTACTTCTTAGTTGTTTGAAGAATGTAATAGGAGGGGAAGGGAGCTATGTATGCTCTCCTAAGATCCTTGGAGGAAGAGTACTATAAAAATGTTACCTGTAAATATGACAGTTGTAGAAGAATAGCAAGTGTACTTGAAGTACTTCAAGTGTACTTGAAGAATCAGTAGCAGTAGTAGGTGAAAGTATCTGAGCATCAAGGATGGTGAAAATGTTTTGGATGTGTACCTTTAGGTGAATTGTACAGTGATCAAGAATCAGAGCCTAAAATTACTCAACTAATTTGCTTTCAGCCATTTCTCTCCATCCTCTAAAAGAGTTTATTATTAATTGTATTGTCCCTTTTTTGTGGATCGAGTCTTTTGTACTTTGCCATCACATGTGGATCGAGTACATCATGTACTTTGCCTGTGGTGGGTCTCATAAGAACATAATATTTGCCTATTACAGCTGAGTTAGTTCAGCTGCTCAGCTTCATGCCCTTGCATACCAAATTGCTGTCTGAAAGATAAGTGCCAAAGGAAATATGACAAAGTGTCCAGGGAAAACTAACAAGGACAAGAAATTTTTCCTGGATAATCTTGGCACCCTGTTATTTTTCTTTCCTGAAACTACTCTAATGTGGTATTTTAAGGATATTTAATAAGCTAATTTGGGATTAGGGCTCTAAATCAGGATATAACTTTCCCAATAAATAATTCCCTTGCCTCATCAAATCGAAGTCTATCTAGTGGTCCTTCATTCTGCTGAAGAATAACCAGTAGCCAGTAGCCATTGATCAGACCTGTTCTCCGTCAATATGTCAAATTCTTTTTAAAAGCCAATTTAGCTAATGGCCATTTCCACATATTGTGGTGCTTAATTCTGTGTTATATGAAACATACTTCCTTGTATGGTCTGAACATACTGCCTATCATCATCACTGGGTGGCTTTTGAGTTTCTATTTTTATATGAGAGAGCACTTTCTGTCACTATTAGTGTTGATTTAATTGTACAGATAAGAAATGGAGGCTCAGATTAAAAACATTGTTTACCCCAAATTGTCCTCTTGAGTCTATGGTAACTGAGATTTAAACACTGAGATCTGTGTCTGTTTCAGTCTTCAGTTGTTGATGTGCAGCCACAGGGCTGTTGGATGAATGGTGCTGAAAAAGCACACTTAATTTTGGATTAAGGACATTTAAAATACATTGAACAACTGCGTAACATGGTCATCTGGCAAGAGCCTTGATGAGTTATAGGGAACAGTATGGCAACTATAATAGACATAGATGCCTGAGAGGCAAAATTCGCAAGGGATACTCCCTGAATTGCTGGCACCTGGCATTAGGACACACCTCCTTATTTGTTTCCTCTGAACTTGGGTGTTAAAAAGCTGGAACTTGGCCATTTTAAGTTCATTCCTTTTCGTTTGTACTGTCCCAGCATTTGAGTAAGGCAGTATCACATGTATCAAAAAGGTATTGTATGGCTAGCCTGCCATTAAGGCCTTCAACTGAGTGGCTCCAAGAATCGCATGTACCTGATGCTTATTCTACTGGGTTTTTTAGCATAATTAAATTCCCTGTTATCCTGTTGTGGTTCATCCTATTCTCCATTTGTGATTTCTTGTGCTAGGGATGGGTATTCCTTGGGTATTAGAGATGGTCTTGAATTCTGTAGGAGAACCTCCTTTATTAGCTTTGACATCCTTTGCAGATCAGTGGACAGCTCTCACCTCGCCTCTTCCGGAAGTTGCCACCAAGGGTTTGCGTCTCCCTGAAGAGTATTGTTGATGAGCACTTCTTGTGTGCAGGGTAAGGTTATGGAGTGTTGTCTGTTTTTATGTGACCTATCATAATGCTAGTTTAATTGTAGGGGAGAACAAATTCCTTGTATATGTAGATGGTATGTATGAGAACTCTGCAGGCTGAATTGGCTTCTTCATTTATCTTAACTCTGCAGGCACATTTTTCTTGGCTTTTCAAAATGTGGAAGATATGTCCTGTCCTACACTAGCAGCAGTGGTGATGATGACTTCTCTTTCTACATCTACCATCTCTATTGGTGGGAATTCAATGTCCACAGCAAGCTAAAAATGGTATGGACTGTGCTGTGTGAAATAGGGATGGGTGGGATTGGACTGAAAGTTCTACACCCTTCCTGTGATAATGAGAATAATGGCAGTTACATGGGATTAAGCAAGGCTTGAGTTGTCAGTAGTGGAATTCTGTGGGAGGTACTTAAATAACTTCAAGTGTTATAAATGGAGATTCAGGGAGAGAAGATCTTGCTTCTGTATCAGACTGCAGAAAGTTTTTTCATGTAACATTGTCAGGTGGAATCCCAGCAAGTAGCTGGTGTTCTGTATTTGTCATCTGGGAAACAATGTAAAATTAGGGGTGTGGTAATCCTAATTAGAAGCCAGTGTAGAATATTTCTACTTAAGCCTGCCCATGTAGTATGTAGTACTTCTTCTTGCTAGAGGATCGATTGCCTATTGGCTCTCAGGAATCTGATAGTTACTGTTTGTCAATATGTGATTCATAATGAGACTTTGAGAGACCTTACACAGTCCTGCGCACTCTGATTTGAAGTAATATGTTTTGGTAGTGAGTACCATGTTTTAGATACAAATCTGATCACATAAAACAGGGGTTCTCAAACTTCCCCTTGCTATAGCCCACCTGTTCTGCAGTGGAGGGCACCGCAGCCCACCCCCTTCTCCTGTGCCAAGCCTCCGCAGGCTTCTGGAAGCAATCAGAAGTCATTTTCATGAAACAGGAAGTGACTTTCCAGCTGCTTCTGCCTGGTGCAGCCTCCAATTGCATCCAGATGGCTCCAATTTGGATGCAAGGCAGGTGGAAGGGCCCAAATTGGAACCAACTGGACAGCTGATTGTCATCCACCAAGTGGGCCATGACCCAAAGTTTGAGAAACCTCATCATAAACCACCTGCTTTCTGGAACATATGTGTTTTCATTTTCACCTAGGCCAGCACTTCCCAAACTTACCATGCCGGCAAGGCTCTGCTCTTGAAGCTGCCCATCAGCTGGAAGTAAGTGCTGATGAAGCGCAGCATCATTGGCACTTCCTTTAGGGGTTATGCCTGGAAAAATATCTTCAAAATTCCCATCACCCCCCTCCCCCAGGAAAGCATGGGGGAGTTCTGTCAGTTTGGAAATAAAAGATGGAAATGCACAACAATGTCTCAAATGCAGGTAACCTGGTTTCCAGCTTTCTGGGCACTCAGCCCCAATAGACCCTGCTTCATGGAAGTTTTGAGGTAGCTAGATGCATCAGCCTACAAATGGGAGAGTCATGAAGCATAGGGCTACTAGGATGTTGTTGCATGGCCAGAAAGGGTTCGGGGGGGGGGAGTCAAGTAGCATTCTGATAATGAAATGTTTATGTCACTGCATGGCATTTGGAAATATTTCTCCGTTCAACTGCTCAGAAATAAGGTGGCAGTACTGCTAGATAAATACTGTTCCTATTGACCTAACTTGTTCAGTAATTTAGGTTGCAATCCTATACACACTATTCTGGGAGTAAATTCCACTGGATGTAATGGGACTTTGGGTAGACATGTATAAGATTGTGCTGTCAAGCACTAAAGTTGCCTAGCATTTGACCTGTTGTACTATTCTTACCTTGCAAATAACCACTTAACTTACCTTGTTGCTTATGGTACTTATGGTATATAGCCACTTACCAAGTGACTAGATAGGATATTTTATTTATTTATTCGATTTTTATCCCGCCTTTCTGCCCAAGGGCACCCAAGGCGCTTACAGCATTAAAAGACAATACAATTAAAACAATGATTAAAAAAAAATTAAAAACTTAACATTAAAGTTTAAAATGTAACAATAGCAAGCCCCGTGGATCCCGCAATTTAAAATAAAAGGGTAGAGTGTAAAAATGCCAGCCTGCCTGTTAAAGGCTTGTTTGAATAAAAAACAGCCCCCACCAGAATGTTGCCAAAGAGGGAGCCGTTCTTAATTCTAGGGGGAGGGTATTCCAAAGTCAGGGGGCCACCACCGAGAAGGCCCTATTCCTGGCCACCATCGCCCTCACCTCTCCTGGTGGCGGCACAGTCAAAAGCCCCCCCCCCAGATGACCTAATAGTACGGGCAGGATTATATGGAAGGAGGCGGTCCCTCAAATACCCTGGACCCAAGCCATAAAGGACTTTAAAGGTCAAAACTAGCACTTTGAATTGGGCACCGTTGCCACCTGGGATTCCAGGAGCAGCTGTGGATCCAGGAGAACCCCCCAACTGCGGACCTGCTCCTTCAGAGGGAGTGCAACCCCATTCAGGGCAGGGTGATAGTCCAATACCTGAGTTGTGGATCTCCGGACCAGGAGCACCACTGTCTTATCTGGATTTAATTTCAGCTTGTTCGCCCACATCCAGGCCCCAGCTGCCTCCAGGCAATGATCCAGGACCTTGACTGCCTCCTCGGAATCGGGGGGGGGGGAAAGGAGAGATAGAGTTGGGTGTCATCAGCATATGGATGGCACCCCACCCCAAACCCCTGGATGACCTCTCCCAGTGGCTTCACGTAGATGTTAAATAGCATGGGGGATAAGATGGAGCCTTGCGGCACCCCAAACTTAAGAGGTCTAGGAGCTGAACAGGCATCCCCCAGCACCACCTTCTGGGATCTGTCAGCCAGGAAGGAGCGGAACCACTGCAGAACAGTGCCTCCAAGCCCCAACTCATCCAACCACCCCAGAAGGACACCATGGTCGATGGTGTCGAAAGCCGCTGAGAGGTCCAGCAGGACTAACAGGGACGCACTCCCCCTGTCCATTCCCCAGCGTAGGTCATCCACCAAGGCAGTCTCCGTCCCGAGCCCCGGCCTAAAGCCAGACTGGAATGGGTCCAGATAATCTGCTTCCTCCAGCACCGTCTGAAGCTGGGACGCCATCACCCGCTCAATCACCTTTCCCAGAAATGGGATATTCGAGACTGGCCGAAAGTTGTTTAAAATAGTGGGATCCAGGGAGGGTTTCTTCAGGAGGGGGCGAACAATCGCCCGCTTTAAAGCAGGCGTCAGCACCCCCTCCCTCAAAGATGAATTCACCACCCTCCCTGTCCACTCAGCCAGCCGTTCCCGGGCGGATCTAATTAGCCATGCCGGGCAAGGGTCAAGCGGGCAAGCAGCCAGTCTCACACTCCAGAGAATCCTGTCCACATCCTCAGGTTCTACAAGCTGAAAAGAATCCCAAAAAAATAGGATAGACAGGTTCCCCACGGACATCACTAGATACCGGATCTGATCGACCTTCTCCACAGAATGTTTTGTGAACTCGTCACAGCGAGCCTCCGTGTGCTCCCCCCCTCCAGAAGGGGGGGCAGATGGAGTAGGCTACAGACCATATGAAAAAGCTCAGCCGGACGGTTCTCTGTGTACGTGATGGTGGCAGAGAAGTATGCCCTCTTAGCTGCCACCACTGCCCTAGAATATGATCTTAACTGGGCTCTAGCCTGTGCACGTTCAGATTCGGCACAAGTCTTCTGCCACAGTCGCTCTAGATGTCTGCCCCGCCACTTCATCGTTTGCAGCTCCTCAGAAAACCAAAGAGCCCCTCTTACTCTGCGACTGGGCAGAGGGCACTCAGGAGCGATCTCATCCAGGGCCCTGGTCATTTCCCTAGTCCAGAGATCGACCAGGGTGCCGGGTGGGTCTCCAGATCTGGCAACAGGAAAATCCCCCAGAGCCCTCAAGAATCAATTTGGATCCATTAGCCTCTGAGGGCGGATCATACAATGCGATCCCCCACCATTGCGGAGGTGAGAGGTTGCAACAAGCCTATCCCACCAGAAAGTGATCTGTCCATGACAAAGGAGTGATCTTAATCTCCTCCACCTCCAGATCATCATCAGCCTGCCCAGCAGTGATAGACTGGAAGAATTGTTCCTCCCTGTTCAGGTTCTCTCTCTCTTTCAAAAACCTTTATTGGCATAAGACTCAAAAATACGCACAAGCAAATATATAAAAAACAAACAGCCTATCAAACAGAAGTTTAATCAAAATGCTAATTGTGCTCCCTGTTACTACTGTAGGTGGAACTACAACGTCTCATTAGAAGTTTAAAAAAGGTTCCCATGGCCTCAGTTATAGTAGGGTCCACTGATGACAACAAATTCCTCAGTTGGGTGACATCCGGGAAGTTCGCCCATTTACGAAAAAAAGATAAATATTGATTATGTAACATTTGGTGAAATGGGCAATATAAGACCATATGTGAGAGAGACTCAACTGAGCCTGACTCACAATTACAGTATTGTTCACTGTATGGGGTCTTGCTGAATCTTCCATACAGCATAGGTGATTGAAATTCATTGCACCTGGCCAAAATAAAATCCTGACATTCTTGAGGGCACTTTAGCAAGGTTAAGTATGATGGAGGATCTCCAGCTTTATTAAAAATCTGGAAGCTCAGTGGTGAACAGACTTTGCTTGCTACACTATAAAGTTGTTGGACCTGGATATCCAGGAATCTATTTTTGACTAGTTGATATGCCAACATAAAAGGCAGCGAGCCCAGTGCCTCCACATCAATGCCAATTGTTCTAATCTTGTGTATAACCTCATTTGATTCCACAGGAACTTTTAAAAGGCCATATAAAAGGCTATTCTGACTTGTAGTGGACTCTTAACCAGAATTTAAAAGTCCTCAGCCAGGTCCTTGTTTCAATAATAGTTGCCCTGTCTCTTAAGCATAGAGAGGCATAGGTAACATCT
The DNA here is from genome assembly GCA_029204185.1 of Lerista edwardsae. NCBI lineage: Eukaryota > Metazoa > Chordata > Lepidosauria > Squamata > Scincidae > Lerista > Lerista edwardsae. The sequence goes on along the minus strand of JAJKFI010000082.1, from coordinate 3,316,250 downwards.
GGATAGACACAGAATTTTCCTTAAAAAGGCAGTTTGAATTTGTTCTAAAGAGTGGTTCATTGCCTTAATCCAAATTGGGGCACCATATAAGATCGGAGGAATAATTTTGGCATTGAATACTTTCAGGGATGCTGAAACATATGCACCTCTTCCTCTTGTAAAATGGAAGCGTATAATGTTCTGTACCATTGCACTAGCAAGGTTTGCCATGATTCTGCAATTAGTCCAGGCAAGATTGTACAAAAAGTGAATACCAAGATATTTATAGCATTTCACTTGCTCAATTTGCCTTCTTCTGAAGGTCCAAGAATATTGCCTCCAAGTGTTTGAGAAAGTTTGTTTAATGAGAAATACTCCACACATTTAGAAATAAGACGTTTTAGACCAACTGGGTTAACAAGACAGCGTCATCAGCATACAGCAATAAACGGCCTCTATGTGCACCCAATTTAGGTGGATGTCCCTCAGCCTCAATCAGACAGGAGGCAAAGTCATTCAAAAACAGATTGAACAGCATGGGGGCCCAAATGCAACCTTGTTTGATACCCCTGTTGATCGGGATCTTCTTAGTGAGGTCTCCTTCCAAGGACAGCCTAATTGAACAAGTGGTATTGGAATAGAAAGTTGTTGTTAAAGCTAGAAGGCATCTATCCATAACCAAGTTGGCCAGTTTAGCCCAGGGTGTTGGTCTGTTCCCTGAGGCGAATGCACTTTTAAGGTCCAAGAAGGCTACAAATAACATATTTGTAAACAAGGTGATATAGTACTAGGCAGTGATCTAAAATGGTGCTACCAGGTCTAAAACCCATTTGTTCAATGCCCTAGATTGCCTGACTTTCAATCCAGCTATTAAATTTTATAAGCAAATGCTTTGCAGAGGGTTTCCATAAAACTGAAACTGTTTTTTTGAGAGGCAGTTAGCTTCTCAAAAGAATTGATCACAGCAGATGCTTCCTGGGTCAATAGAATAGTATTCCTACAGCCAGCGCAGAACTTTGAGCCCATTATCTGGCTTGCCTTGACCGCAATGTCAGTATTCCAAACTATCTTGAGCAGCTTTTCAGAGTCTACCAGAGGGGCCTTCTGTTGTATAAATCTAGCGGTATCAAAGTCAAGGAGGAGGATCAGTTGAAGATGGTCACTATCTCCATGATCTCCTCCCTGAAAACCCAACACAAATGGTTCCAATGGAAGTGAAATGCAATATAGTCAATTACACTATATGCACATGGTGAAATAAATGTGTATTCAGAGGCCACCTTAATTCCAGTAGCCCATTCTGCGAAATACAGATGAAATGAAAGCTGTATCTAGCCAATGATAAGCCCGCCAAGTGACAGTTTTATCACTAGAATGCCTAGAAAAAGAGCACAAGGGAAAGAGGAGTGCATCCTGATCTGGATCAATTTCCAGTGCTCTGTAGAATAGCCGCTGGTCACAATCCACCCTGGAATTTAGATCGCCCAGTATTACCAATCCTGCAGAGGGCATTTGACCTCTAGTTCATGAGTTGCTTGCTTGTCAGCTTTTGCATGGCCGTGTTTGTGCTATGAGCAATAGCCCTTTAAGAGATTAGACTTACTTGAAGTTACACAGTAAAATGGCAAAGAGCCATGAATGTGGGGACGCTTGGGTTCTTTCAAACTTCTGATTCACCTAACTAAAAGTTACAACAAAGGGTGAAGCCACTGCAATCTGATGCAAAGGACACTGTAAAGTGCACAGCAAATGCATTAATTGAATGTTTTGGACTTCCATCAGTCAGTCTTTTTGAACGTAAGGTGTTAGTAATTTGTGAAACAACTAAAAGCTAGGTTGTTTTTAAAACACAGATTTGCCCTATCAAGGTCTTTCTATACCTTAATTTCCTGTGAGCATATCATGTCAGAAGTGTTTTTCTATCTTTTATTGATATGTGTAGGATTGAATTTCTGTAAAACATCCACCTTCCAAATAAGAAATCCTTTTTAACTAGGATTTTATCCACATAATACATTCCTAGCTTCCTTCCTAATTAGTAGATTTTAACAACTAGGTGTGCCAAGTACCATCACTCCCTGCAGCTGGGATGCAGGAGGGCATTCTTTTACTGCAGCAATTTTGCCAAGTTAGTTCTTTTTACATAAATTAAGAGGTTGTTCATCACTACATTCCTTTACTAACTTTTGATTATATGGAAATTGTGCTCATAGGTCAAAAACTTAGTCTTCTCAGTATCAAGCAGGTTAAATTTAGTTCTACTTAATAGCCTCAATATTAATTCCACAAATCAGTACAACTTTTAGACTGCACTAGCAATCTGTTGGTACCTATGTGAAATCATTTCACATGACTACATATTCCCCCTGTAGAAAGGACAGATGCCAATGGGCATTTTAATTCTTACAAAACCAACTAGTTAGTTTTTGGCACATTTATAACTTTCTTTGTATTTCCTACAGAAAGTATGTCTCTCCTGAAGTCAGCCATGTTCTAATATGTATTTTGTCCCTTCTTCAGGTACGTCAGGTTCGATTATTTCAAGATGAAGAAATCTATAGTGATCTCTACCTGACAGTGTGTGAGTGGCCCAGCGATTCCTCCAAGGTCATCGTTTTTGGTTTCAAGTATGTTTATTTCTCAGAATGAAATTTGACTTTAAGATTCCATGTTCCCACGAGAACAAAGAACTCACTGCACTTGCTTGAGGTATTCTGGACTGTTTCTTTTGTATTCTGCTGTACAGTGATGCTTAAGATCTGGGGAAGACATTTGTTGTGTGCTGGCTTGACAAGTTCTGGCACTGCCATTATTATGACGTTTTCATGGCTTGACTTTCAGAGATTTTGAAGGAGCCTGGGGCACCTCAGCCTGGCAAGATAAGAAACAGAGGTGGCACTTAGCTAGTTCTGTGCTCCAGATGAAATATAATGGAAAAGGCAATGGTGGGATTTACGTTTAGGGGTTAGTTTTGCTTCTTTTACTCTTAACTGTCTTTAGTGTGACTGTTCTTCTCATTTGCTTTGTTTAGCTACTTACCATATTGTCACAATGACTAACTTCCTGCATATAGTCCTCATGTCTAATAGGAGTACTTGTTCACCTGAATTGGGCCAGGAGTGTGCAGTAATCAGTTTTGGGCTCTAATTGAATTATAACCAGTAAATATCAGAGGTAAAGTGACTGAGGCCTCTAGGTCTGAAGCTGTTGACCTGAATACTTGCCTTCTGGTACTAGTGTCTAAGCCTGCAGTTCTTAGCACAGTTACTAGGAAAGAAATACGTTGGATCTTGGTAAGTTTGGAATTGAGATCATAATGCAAGAGGTATATATCAAGGTAGCTGATCATATATACTTTTCCATTTGGATGGTAGAATAGGAGGGTGAAAGGATGGACAAAAGTATGTGGCCTTCTGTATTAATGACTACTACTTGCTCTTTCCTGATAGCACCCGTTCTGCCAATGGTCTCCTCATGAATGTAATGATGAGTGATGAAAACCATCGGGATATCTACATTAGTACGGTTGCCATGCCTCCTCTTGTGCATTGTCCCAGTTGCAGGGACATGGCCATTGCACATCCAGGTGAGCAAAACATAACTGGGAAAGGAGAGAAATCTTTTCTTGAAGAGTGCTCGGAATTTATGGAAAACCTTGGTAGGATTAGTGATAATTTAAGAGGATAATTTAAGAAATTATATAGAAACTGAGTTTGACTAAAGGAAATCCTGCGGTTGATGTGGCATTGTCTATTTTTTTCAAACATCTTTTGTGCATTTCTGTTCATTAAAATACAATGACGACTAAAAGCTCATTTTTGCAAAGCTGATCAATCTAATATACTGTAGTGAGTAAATGAACTTGTGTCAATATCTATACAATGAACTTGTTGGATTTTAGAGCTTGCCCTATTGGAGTCTCAGAACATGTAACATTTCTGTCTTCAAGTGCCTGTTTCTCTTGTCTGGCAGTGAAATTCCATTGTTTTCTTCTAATGATTCACTATCTTCTGTGGAGAGCAGCTTCCTTTTGGCTATATTCCAAACCTGGCCTACAACTCTGCTGATGCTCCTTTACATTCACTTCTCCAGGTGACCCAAACGCCAAATGCTTGCAGCATGGCTTCATGCTGCACACTAAGTATCAAGTGGTGTACCCTTTCCCCACATTCCAGCCAGCATTCCAACTCAAGAAGGACCAAGTGGTGCTGCTCAACACCAGCTACTCTCTAGTGGCATGTGCTGTTTCTGTGCATATGTCAGGTAAGAGTCTAGTGTATGTGAAAACGTGGTATGGCATGAATTATCTTCTGTTTGCTTTGTGCTTGGACAACTTTTTTGTGATGCCAGATCTGAGCTGTAGTTTGGAGAGCTCTGCCTCTTGCAATTACTGTATGTCTCTTTAACAGAGAAGCAGTCGGGCAGGCTAGAAAAGAGAATGAATGTTGAGTGCTGAACCTGTGGATAAGGAGGGCCAATTATGTGTGTGTGTGTTTGTAAGTTTCTTAGTCCTAGAAAGCTAAATTTAAATTGAGAAGAATAGTATGTTTGCCTGAATGTAGTTTATCCAGGTTCCTTATGTGAGAGAATATGGAAAGGGAAGCCGCTGATGGGTGGTGAAGATGAGTAGAGTTATCCTCACAATGTTCCATGAGACATCAGTTTTTTCTGTTAGTTACATAAGAAACTGGTTTATTTCTACTCATAAGTTAAAGTAGGAGCTGTAGATACTTGATAAATATAAAGGGATGTACTCTGGTGAAGAAATCAAGAACTATTGGTTCATTCTGGATTGTTGTTTTTTTGTCATGCTAACATAAAATATAGATGGGATCACAGCAATTCAAGTTCATAGTGACTTGCACCATTGGTTCATCTAAGTTGGTACCTTCTACTCTGATTTGCTAATCAAGAAGCCAGGGATTGAACCTGGAAATTGAGAGCAGAGTCATAGAGTATTTGCTCTATCACATATGGAACAGATTTCTGTGTTTGGGTGAACATCAACTGATTAGTATCATAGCTGTGAATTCTGCATAAGAGTGTGGACAAGCTAGTCTGTGGGAACATAACAGAAGGGGCAAAGAAGTAATTATGCTAGTCAGCACATTGCTTAATTTTATTACATGTAGTTCTTTTCCAGAAAGAATTTCTGGAATTTAGGACTGCAGAATTTAGGACTCTGTCTTTGCTTTAGCATCCAAACATCTTGCACACTAAACTACTTCTAGCCATGAGTGAAAATGTTGGCAAAAATTTCTATAGAAGACACTGAATGCCCGGCTATTGTTAACTTTTCCTTTTGCCACTCTTTCAGATGATAGCAACTTCTGCCAAATCCTTTATGATAGGAGTCGTCAGCCCTGGTCTCCTGCTGGTGAAGTCTGCCACACAACTGTTGTCTCGCAGTGCCCCACAGGCTCAGAGGAAGGGCTGGAAAGTAACAGCTGCTCTTGCCAGAGCACAGCCGCATTGCAGCAGCCCATCCCTGTGCCTCTTCAGGACATAGAAAATCGTGTCTCGCCTGCTGTAGCTATGGCAAAGGAATTTGTTGCGGACATATTCCGGAGGGCCAAAGAAGCCAAAGGCACTGCCCCCCCCAGAGGAGGCAGTAGGCGGTGGGCTGGAGTGCCTTCTTGACTCTGATGAGGCCCTTGGCCAGGGTACTTTAGCCTCTTGGGATCTAGGGAAGAGTTCAAGTTCTTGCTTGCATTGCAGTGGTGCTTGCAGCTCTGCATTTCCTGGGGCAGACAGCAATTCTGACATGGAAGAATCCCCCAAAGGGTCTTTTGTTGCCAGCACTGAGGTGGAAAGCCCACCAGTTGAGCCAGGCTATGTGAACTATACCAAACTGCGCTATGTCCTGGAACCAAGTGACCTCTCAGAGGCAGAGGATGGTGAGTGCTCCATTTAAAGTTCAGTTCAGTTTGTAAGGAAAGTTGCAAGATTTGGATCTGTGACATGTGGCTTTACAGGCATGAGCCACAAGACTTGGTAACACAGATTATCCTCTGTGGCTCTGCTGTTGATGAAGTAACACCCTTTCTCTTCATATGCAAAGCAGTGCATCCTTATTGCTTTTGACTTTGGCACTTATGAGGGATAAGCGTATTTCTTTACTGATGGGCCCCAAGAAAGATCCTAGATCGTCCCATTGTGCAGTTTATCTTCTGTGTCACATCCAGTGATGTCATCTAACGGGCGAACAACCGGAACGCTCCGTGGGCAGCCCCACCCACCCGTCGCCATTCGCTGCCGCTCCTTGATGGACGCGGCGCTGCAAGGTGCTCCCGGCCTCGGAGGGGGCGCCAGCGGAGACAGGTGGGGGGCGCGCCGGGTGCCTGAGCGCCTCACAGTGCCGCATCCATCACGGAGCAGCAGCGAATGGCGACGGTTGGGTGGGGCTGCCCACGGAGCATTCCAGTTGTTTGCCCGTTAGATGACATCACTGGTCATGTCTGATCTCGTGGGTTTCCACTGTGCATTTGACCCATCCTCAGCCAGGGCTGGCAGTGTGTCGGAGGTTGTAAGGAAGCTGCATGATGAACCTTTGTGGCTGTGTTTCAGAAATTTTCTACAATACCAGGGATCCAAAAGTTGCAACAACTTGCTGTTTATATGAAACAATACACTAGAACTCTGCTGTCATGGAACATAGTTCTCTCTAGGCCAGAAGAGTAGGTCTAGTGGTACTTTCTCTAGTAACGGCTCATTCATCATTCCAGATTTGCGTTATTGGGAAGCTTGTGAACCTCTTGGGGGTCGCGGTAGCTGGGGAGATTCACTTCAGACTTCAGAAAGTTTGTTTACTCCTGTATCTATGGCAGCAGTTCTAAAAAAGCGTATGGTTCTAATGGAGGTTCGGTGAGAGGAAGTAGTATGCACATGTCTCTTGGTTGGTTTCTTGGCTCAACCTCTATTGGGCAGAAGCTTGTAGAGGCATAAAGGAATATGTATATTTTTGAGGTAAAAATAGAGTCTGATCTCCCACAGACAGCATGATTTCCCATAGACAGAGGTGTTTGTTTCTGATGAGGAAGATAGAATTACTGTCAACTTAGACAGTAATTGAACACAGTGGGCTTATTTCTGAGTAAGGTAAATAACACTGTTTTCAAACACCTCTAGATACAGTGCATATTTGGATGCAAAACCCAAATGGGTTCCTTATCTGAGTTTTAGCCCCACAGAACAAATAACTCAAGGACCTTTTTAAATTAAATTCTTGCTGCTTATCTTAGTGTAAATCTAAGGTGAGATCAGGAACAAAATATGTAAAAATAATAATTTTAAAATGTTGCAGAAATAATATTGTAAATTGTTACTCTCAATTTTTGTATATTGCAAGGTTCTTGGGATAGGGCAGCCTTGAGCAATAATGTATAAAATGAGATTCCTAGGTATGGGGCATCCGGGTGGCTCTTGTTAACAGGGTTGTTTTTATTTAAAATTAACCTAAGTTTTGATCTGAGAGACCTCCAGGGTGTCCAAATACAACAAGCATTTTAAAAATAACACTTTAAAATAGCAATTAAAAATAAAACAAAACAAATACAGAGAAGCGAAGCAGACTAAAATTGGCTCATGTAGAGCTAAAGATTTGCCAGTATAAATAGATGTTTGCCATTGTCAGTGAAGGAAGGACAGTCTACCTGTAGCTATAAGCTGAGTACTTGGGAAGTAAAAATTCAGCTTTTGGGGAATTGGAAGAAAGGAAACAATTTTCTTTGAAACCTCCTGTTGCCGGGGTCCTGTTGTTGTTTTTTGACCCCTGTTCAATTTGTTTCAATCTTCCAAATATTGAGGTTCCTGAAAAAGATGTTCATCTTTTTGGGGGGCAAGGGGGCTATCTGAAGCATTGCCCTCTGCTTGGCCTCACACTGTGTTTCTTTTCAGAATATGAGGATGACAAGATCTCCCTGCCATTCATTGTGACAGACTTACGAGGAAGAAACTTGAAGCCCCTGAAGGAGAAGGCTGTTTGTCAGGTGAGAGTAATTTCTGTGAACCCCCCATTACTACTGTCTTAACAGGTGAACGCCTGTGCGCGCACGCACACACATAATTTATGTAACACTGATTTAGCTCAACATTGCTAGTAAATGAGGAGTTTCAGATAGCACAGTCCTGCTCAGTTTATCAGAAGAAATCTGGTTACTAATTCATATAACTAGTAAAACGTGTTTTGCAACCAGAGGGTTCGTTCTACCTAGGAGATTAGACTTTGTATTAGAAGGTGTTAAATTGTATAAGTAAATTGTATAAGATCATGGTAGGCATTGCCTGATTGTGAGATATAAGATGGTGTCTTTTGGAGCAAGAGCTGAACTCCAGCTCATGTTATGATGGATTGAGGGAGTTGGACCAGTATAGGGAACGGGATCAGTATAACCCATTTCTCAGTGGCTCATGAATCTTAGCCTTATGAAGCTTCTAGTCAGAACCTGGTCAGAATAGCCGTATACAGGGCTATTCAGTGTGAAGTTTCAGTCACTGAATTTTCCGCCTGTCAGCGCTTGGTCTTACCACTATTAGGGTCAGTGGTACATGTGGCCTATTAAACAGACATTGTTTTGGCAACCTTCAGTTTTGCTGCTTTGGAGCTCAACTCAGTGGAGAAAACGTTTACTTCATCTGCAGCATGTGTGCCATTTGTGGTGATTGGGTCTCTCGACTCCATGTCTTACTGGTATTGTGCCAAATGAAAAGCAATTTTGACACCAAAGCTTTGAAACGGTACCTCGGACAAATAACTTGGAGGTATATGATGATATATATTGGATCTTCTCCCTAGAGTTTTGGCCACTCTTCTCATGTTGCCACATTATATTCAGAGTAGGCAAGTTGTCCAAGACGGTGTAACAGAGCCATTTGTTTCAGATTTTGGGCAGCTGAGATACAAAGATACTATAGCTGATTTATGATCAGTCATCATGAAACATTGTCAAAACATTGTCTTAACTTCTTGTGATTGTTTTTAATAGGGATTATGGAAAGGGACTAATTGAAACTTTGTCACCAGCATGTAGCTGGCTCTCTAGGGAATTGGGAGTTGGGGAAAAACAATGGTTGGTGGCTAAAAAGCACATTTGTGTTTGCTGTATATCTCTGAGGTTTATGAATTGTCTGAGTGGAGGGGAGGAACCATAAGTGCAGATGCCTCCTTTTTACTCAAACCACATCTTTTTTCCCTTTGCCAGGGCCAATACTTAACAGTGGAACAGTTGACTCTGGATTTTGAATATGTCATTAATGAGGTAATCCGGAACGATGCTTCATGGTCCAGGCAGTTTTGCTCCTTCAGTGACTATGACATAGTCATCTTAGAGGTAGGAACATGGTGGGTGCATTTTACTCAAACTGTCTGTTTTACAGAGACTGTTTCAAAACAGTCTTGTTTTGGAGCAGAGCAAATTGTTCATTACTTGACCTTGAGAGGGGATACGTTGCTTGACGTTTTTGGCTGCCTGCAAATTCTCATCATTAAGATTCAAGGAATGAATTTACTTAATGGCCTGATTGTTTTCTAGTAGCTGTATACCACTGCAGCACCTTCAACCAGAAGTATTGACCTCTGGTATTGTGATATTGACCACAAATTTCATTTTTAGCCAGGATCAGTGGGAAAAGAGCTAACAATGCGTGAAACGCTTCCCTTTAGTTGCAATTTTCTTTTTAGTATGGAGATTCTTCTCTTCATTCTTAACTAAACAAGGGTCTGGCCTTCACAAAACTGGTACTATAAGATGCCTTTTGGTGCGTTTTGACATATTTCCAGTAATTTTGCCCAATTTGATTAGAAAGGCTTACAGCCTTGCAGGCTTACAGCAAGCCTTGCGAGGAAAATGATTTTTTCTGTACCCTGAAAGGGGGGGGGGGAGCACCTTCTCAGGCTCCATAGACCTTCTCACCTTCTCAGGCTCTAAGAGATTGAGCTTGTCTCTAGAATGTTGTCTGCTAACACAACACAATTTGTATGGCCTTTTAGTTAGGGTTGCTTCCATTTCCTGAAATAGTTGGTGCCCATGCTGTTTTAGGACTTTAAAAGTCATAACTGGCACTTGGAATCAGACTTGGAAACAAACTGTGAACCTGTATAGATATGTCCAACCTGGTGTCATGTATTACAACTCCTACCTGTTAACAGCAAGTGGTAACATTTTTTCTTAATTAGAAGTTTTTGAATCACTTGAAAGAGCAGCCCCACATAGAGTGCATTACCCTAATCCAGGGCTCTCCAAACCCTGGCCCAAATCTGGGATTTGGAGAAAGCTGTCCCCACCGTGAGTGGCAATTACCATATCATCGCATATACCCTCTCACAGCACCAGAACCAGGGGAATCCACTAAAATTGAGTGTTGGGAGAGTGAGAACAGATAAAAGGAAATACTTTTTTACCCAGTGGGTAATTAAGCTGTGCAACGCCTTGCCACAGGAGGTGGTGATGGCATCTGGCCTAGGTGCTGTTAAAAGGGAATTGGACAAATTTCTGGAAGAAAAGTTCATCTTGAGCTATAGGCCATGATGGGTTATGCAACCGCCTTATGTTAATAGTAGGCTACTTCAGAATGCCAGGTGCAAGGGAGTGGCAACAGGATGCAGGCATCTTGTTGTCTCGTGTGCTCCCTGAGGCACCTGGTAGGCCACTGTGTGATACAGGAAGCTGGGCTAGATGGGCCTTTGGCCTGATAACACAGTGCTCTTTGATGTTCTTATGCATTGTGTCCAGGCTGAGCTGTGCACAGGGACAGCTTAGCCTGGATGCAATGCAACGGACAGGAGTCGCTGTTCGCAGTCAGGAGGGCTTTTCTGGAACTCTGTGCTCTCCAATTTGGAGGCTGCTGCCCTAGTCCATTCTGCAAGTCATCGGAGCAAGACTGGAAGGTCTCTGTTCAGTAGTGAGTGTACTTGAGGGAATTGGCTAAACATTATTGAAGGGTCACTGGGCTGCAGCTGTCCTAATCTAGCACCAGTGCTGCTCCAAGGGTACTCCCAAGCAACAGTCTGTCTTGGGGGGGGGGAAGTGTATTCCCCTCCAGAACACTTTCATCAACAAACTGGTGGGCCTAGTTTACTCCTCTCCCCTATTTTTATGTTTTATCTGGTTTGATCATAAGTTTATTCACTCTCTGCTTTAAGAGGCGATGATGTTGCTCCTCTGTGGTGGAATTCACTTCTGAACAGCCTTTCCAGGAGAGTCCAGCACTCTTTCCCCCAAGAAGTTAACCATTGCTGAGTTCCTGCTATCAGTAGGAATAAATGCCTGGGACTTGAGGCTGCCTGTTTGGGAAGGTGTTGGGTCAGCATTTCCTCTTAATTCTGACCTACTAGTTAGGCTCTAATTGCAATTGACTTTGGTAGCTTCCTTTACCAGTTCTTGTATTTCTCTCTAGGTGTGTCCAGAAACTAATCAAGTTATCATCAATATTGGGCTCTTGCTCTTAGCCTTTCCTTCCCCTGATGAAGAGGGACAGCTCAGGTGAGTCCAGTCTTGCCGTCCTCAGGTGTCATGCCGTCCTTGGGCCTTCTGCTGACCCACCCCCTTCCTGACCCTGTGACACATTTGCCATGTTCTGACGAAGCTTGTTGCAGTAGGATTTTGACACATAGGGGGAGAAGCAAATGTCTTGGAGCTCTGGACCACATCAGAAGCACTAAACTATGAGATCTGAAAACTGCACACCTAGTTAATATGAAGCACCATAGTGAGAGACACTACTGGGTTAAGGTTCAGCCACTGTATTGCCTGAGTGCAAGAGGCGGCAAACTGATCTGACAGTCATCAATAGAAGCACTCCTGAGGCCAGGTGTCATATTGACACTATACAATGTGTTTTGCACAAAGGAAAGGGGTACAGAAACATTTGCCACTGCAAAGGGATTGGTGTGAATTGAGGGATATTTTTGTACAGCCTCTCATATATCAGGCTAGGGATGCCAAATATGCTATACATATCATGTGATTTTTTTTTTCAGTGATAATGAAATAAAAGCACAATGTCTTGGTCTGCACATTTTTGTAAAAAAAAACAAAAAACACCCCTGAAATCTGCAAAAAATACCTTAACTGTGAAATGACTGTGGCTGCACTATACAACCCATATCACTATACTACCTATATCACCTACCTACTACATTTTAAAGCTATTATAATTTATAGAAATGCACACTTGAAACAGATAAAACCGCTATCACTGCTATGTGCTTTTTCCTTGGGAAGGGAGGAATGAAATCTGTGAAAAAATAAAAAAAAATTAGCTTTAGATGAAGGCAACAATATGCAATTTGGCTTTGGAAGCGCTTTCCTTGAGACATCAGCTTGATCAGGTAATATTTATTCTGAGGTGGTTTGATTGAATCTTATGAATTTAAGAGGCTCCTTTTTAGTTCCTGTTCCTACAGCTAATTGGTTGGGAAGGAGCATAGCCTGAGAACCTTCATCATTGGAGCTGTGGCCTCCTTAATTCAATTGTGCATTTTTATCATTTTGGTTATTGCTGAATGAAATTTTGCAAAACCCCATATTACTGAATATTCTTATTCAGTATAATGATACTGTTTAGTATTATCACATCCCAGTTACCAAGTACTTTCCAAACAGGTGGGGCCTTTTTATACATGAGGGTTCCATTCCTGGAACCCTCATGGATTAAAAATATCTGCAATTAAACCCATGGATTTTGCCCCTGAACTTGACCAGAACTGCTCTAGTTGGGTCCGGAGGAGTTTCAGAGGTTGCGCGCAGCCTCTGTGGGCCTCAGAAGAGCCCTGGAGACTCAGAGTTGAGCCAAATTTGGGGACCCGCATTGAGCCAAATGTGCAGATTAAAAATCCGCAGATAATTAGACTCAACCTGTATGTACTCTCAAGCACTGAAATAAAATATCAGATGCTATGCACTGGTCTCAGTTTGAAGATTCATCTGATATTCTCAGAACACATTACGTCAGCATTTCAAGAGGAACCTTTTTGTGAGCACATTTAATTTCAGTTTTGCACCTGAGCTTTTAGCTTGCTCTATTCCTAAAGGCAAGCTGGCAAGAGCTGGAGGCTCTTCTGCGGTCATGCCTGTCTATGCTCGGCCTCAGAAACCCCTGTGGACCTGACCGGAGCAGGGCTTCAGTTGGGGGGGCAAAATCCATGGGTTTAATATGGCAGAGTCACCAAATGGCAGATGCTGAGATTTGTTTAGCCTGAGTAGCTGGCAAGGCGTGGCTGTGTCTTGGTCTGTAGTGAGATAGGTGGTAACCCATGATGTGGTCTGACTGATTGTGGCCCCTCAATTCTGAGGTGCCCTCTCCATGAAGACTTGTCTACCTTAGTTGAACATCAGTTGGCCATAAATTGATGTTTTACTTGTCCAGGTCTCCTAGTGTGTCTTATCTGTCTTGTAGTTTTCTCTCTTGCTCTGTCTTCATATTTGTGTGTTTTAAATAAAAATAGCCTTGGAAGCCTTTGGTCTGAAAATGATATACTAATGAAGTTATTTTCCCTACTTCATATACCTCTGATACACATTGTTTGCCCCCAATTGGCTTACAGCTGTTTATTTAAATGGTCACTGTATTTTGATTCCTGCAGGCCAAAGACTTACCACACCAGCCTCAAAGTAGCGTGGGATCTGAATACTGGCATCTTTGTCACAGTTAGTGTGGGTGACCTGACAGAAGTCAAAGGGCAGACCAGGTAAGACTGTCTGGTTGTAGGGCACCTTGGGCAGCTAGTTCCAGTGGCAGCGGCTTGATTTGTTACCAAAAGCTGTTGAAGGCCTCTGAGAACTGCGTGGAGAGTTTTTTCCAAAATAATGGTGAATGAAATTGCACTCACAACACTCCTTCAAACAAGTTCAACCAGTTGTAATCAAGCAATCACAAAACTGCACATCACACAAATACGCCATTTGTCACAAATATGCATGCATCTTTATTGCATTCTTTAATATGGTTCTGCAACTGAATTTTTGGCAGAATTTGTCTCCCACCAGAATGGTCCTGATTTAATGAACACAGGCCGCAAAAACACTTGAGAAGGAAGTCCCTCCAAACTGATAAATGTATTTAATCCCATGCAAAGCAAAACTGAGCTACATGTTCATGATTGCTCACAAATAAACCAATGTTTAATGGCTCTGTTTTTCTTCTGCATTTTAAAACCTGTTTTTTTCTATAGCAATTCAATGCTGTGTTCAATTCTGTTGGTTCAAGTTGCTATCTTCTTTAAGTTTCAATTTGGCAGTGTTTCAATTTATTTGTGTTTGGCAGCATTAGGTTCATTGTAGTTGCCCGTACAAGTAGCATGCACATCTTAAGTGGCTCCTGTAAGTTTAATAGTTGTCCTCTTGTGAGGAGGGGTGTTTTATGCCTGATTTATTGCTGTGGCTATGTCGGCTGACAGCCACAGGCATAAAAAGACATATATACCACCTTTATGACAGTGATGACATTTAATAATGCTTTAAAAATGATTAAAATATTGAATTGGAATTAAAACCCACAACGCCACATGCAGCCCCTTTTTAGAATAACACCGCCATCCACAAAAATAACCCATTTCAGACTGCCTCTATGACCCAATTTCAGAAAAATTCAGTTTAGATTATGTCAGCAATTCGAGGATATGAAAAAGGTCTGCCCTCCCCAATAGTCTGGTGAAAAGTCATGAGATATAAACAGTTGGATTTGAAATCATACTGTTAACAAACAGTAAAGGTAAATGTTTCCCCATGACCGAATGGTCTAGTCATGACTGACTGTAGGGGGCGGTGCTCATGTCTGTTTCTAAATCGAAGAGCTGGTGTTTGTCCGAGGACAGTTTCCGTGGTCATGTGCCCAGCATGACTATACGCCAAGGCGCCACGCAACGCCCTTACCTTCCCACTGAAGTGATCCCTATTTATCTAGTCACATTTTTACATGCTTTTGAACTGCTAGGTTGGCAGGAGCTGGGACAAGTGATGGGAGTGTCGCATGGTCTTGAACTGCCAACCTACTGGTCAGCAAGCTCAGCAGCAGCAGTTTAACCCGCAGCGCCATCATGTTCCTCAACAAAGGGTGCCAGTTTGTAATTCATTTTTTGTTACCTAAAAAGGAAGCCTGCTTACACATTTCTACATAGGGTAAAAGATGGCATAGGGTAAAAGAGGGCGCGAATGAAATGGGAGGAAGCAGGAGCACAAAGGCAGCCCATCCATGAAGTGACACATTTGCATTGGGAGAGGGAAGAGACAACAGGTGCCTGGCACTCCACCCCCCTGCTGCTGTGGATGGAACAGGGCTCCAAATCTGTCCCTTCCTCAGCACAGACACTTAAAGTGGGAAATGTTGAGTACACTGGGATCACTTCCAGTGTGCTCCACACTTCATTCTTCCTGTGTGGAAGGAGGAGTAGAGATCACTGTGTTCTTGGAGTGCAGTGACTTAATTCCCTCACCTTGCTCCAGGCTCTTTGAAAGAGGAAGGAGCAGTGTGAGAAGGTGGCCAGTGACCAGCTCACTGTGCTCTGAGAATTCCTTCCTCTGACTCTTGAATCAGAACAGGAAATGCAAAGTTCCCAGTGCACATCAATTTTCCATTTTTTTAAGTGTATGGTGGAGGAAGGAGCAAGATGGTTCCTTCCTCTCTGTGGATTCTTTGAATGATGCAGGAAATGCAGAGGGTGATGGGAGTGATTCCAGCATGCTTTGCATTTCCTGCTTTGATTCAAGAGCCCACATTGAAGAAGCCAGGGAAAGGGGCACACATGTTTAGTATAGGGGACACAGCAGTGCTGGTAGGATAGGGCACAAATATTGGAGTATATCAGGCAGCCCAGTAGCTTCAGCTGGCCCTGAGGACTATGACCACAACTCAATGAATTTTGTCTGCCAAGGGAACTCTATACTTGAGCAACTCACCCATTATATTCAGTGGGGCTCAGCCCGTGGTATTCAGTGGGACGTACTCCCAGGCAAGTGTTTAAGATTTCAGCCTTAGTGGCCATTAATTGAGATAAGTGGACAGGCATATCTTTCACTTTTTAGGGCATTTTATTGGAACCCAATCAGCCTCAAAACTCAGTGCTAGTTGAATGTAAGGATCTGTGCTTGATCTGATAAGGGACCCATGGCAAGCCTAGAGATACACCCAAAGCAGCTAGAATAAGACATTCTTATTCTTGCTGAACCCCTTTTTCTCTCCATTTCTCAGTGGCAGTGTGTGGAGCTCCTACAGGAAAAGCTGCGTGGACATGGTAATGAAGTGGCTGGTGCCAGAGAGCAGCGGTCGCTATGTCAATAGGATGACCAATGAGGCCCTTCATAAAGGTAAGTCGGTCTTTTCTTCACTCCAGTTGGAAGTCTTTGAGTGGTGTCTTGAAGACATAATGGCCTTGGCTGTCTGACCAGTCCTGATATAGTCTTGAAGCAAAGGTTTGTGCTTTTTTGTGCCTGACAATCCCGTAGGTGTTTACAAGAAGCAGATGCAAGTGTTAGGGGCAAGGGAAAAAGAACAAAAATTTGAGGGAACACAGAGATCTTCAGATGGTTGAAGGTGGTAGAGTGGCAAAGCAAAGGACATGAGGTAGTGGGATGAGAGGGCTGACGGGTAGAGAAGTGCCAGGCCATGTGGAGGACTTTGAGAGTAAGGACAAGAGCTTGTGCTGTGTATCAGTTCTGCTAAGTTTCTAGCACAGTTCTGGTGTTTAATGGTGGTAGCCTCTAGGCTAGTTCTCATTCCAGCTCGTCTTCCTCCCCTGGCTGCTGTTAACCTCACTGGCATGGGGGCAGCTCCAGAAAGTGGTAATGCTAGTTATGACCATGCTTGGGTTCTAGGTCCAGGTAGAGCTAAAAGGAGGAGGGTTCCATGAATCCCACCCAAGATTGTTTTAAGTTCTTGATTGGCCCAAGCCCCCCCCCCCTTCCTCACTTGTAATGTAGTTGGTTCTTGGGAGATCCTTGTCTTCTGGATTGCAAAGAAGGGAATTTCTGATCTTTCTTGGGAGATCACCCTCAAAGGTGCAGTATGTAGCTCACTTCCTGTCTCCTCTTGCTTTCCTTTGCAGGCTGCTCTTTGAAATTCCTTGCAGACAACGAGCGTTACACATGGATTGTCTTATGAGGCCAGGTTTGGAGTGGAAGCCTATGTCAGTAGTTCATTTCCTGCCATAACTGTTGTGTCAGATTCAACTACCTCCTTGTTAAAAGCTGTTTTTAATTTTCCCATCCCTTTCAACTACACGCTTGCCCAGATGACCTTGAATGCATCTTTTTCGGTTTATGGGCAGAACCACATTTTCTGATTAGTTTTCTCTGCATGTGGGGTGGAAAATGCAAGGCTGGCTCAGATGCTCTGAAAAACCTACCTCTCCTTGCAGGCTAGTCATGTTTGGATTGCACAGGCTCAATCAGAGCGACAGGGCTCCCCTGAAGGCAGTGGCTTCGGCTCTGCTGGGACTTTCACACAGCAATCGTATTTGTACTTGACAAAGCTTCAGGGAGTTCCTGGCAGGTGAGAGTTTTCTACAGTGTTTGTTCTCCGTAGTACTACCTGAGATGCTAGAACATGGATGGTTTCAGAGCCATGAGTTTGCTTAGGAGACCAAAAACTCCTTCCCTGTTGGAGTGTCATTGTGTTCGGCACTTCCACACCCCTAAGAGGTGATCCCTCTCCAAGCATAGATGCCATCTCTCCCTCATGGATGGGCCACAAATGTTGTGGGGTTTTCCTTTAGTTTGTCTTGAGCAGGCTTTCTGTTACCTGCAATAAACCTTTAAATTTGAGATTGACTGACTCTTGCTGCTTTCTTTACTCTTTGAGAGGAAATGGACTCCATCAGAACTTGAGGGCAACAGCCGCACGGTTACAGAATATGATGTAAGGGGAATGTTCACTTTGGGGACTTAGGGGTCCCAAATTCACTAGCTGTGACCCAAAAGACTGCTTGTCCTAATGCAAGCCACGTTTTGTAGTTTACCTTTACTTGCTAAGTCTTACCTTACCTTACCTAAGTTTACCTTACCAGCAGTAGAAACCAATAACTTTTCTAGCAGCTGTTGCACACCTCACCAGTATATATCATTGCTCTTCCATGAGACTCAAGGTGGTGTATCTGAAGTTCCCAAGCAGGCTGTTGTTCAAGCCAAACTCAGATCTGCTCAACTTCAGCATACTTGTGTACCTTCAGATTGAGAACCTCTGTGAACCTCTATTGAGAACCTGCTATGAACCTCTACTTCTCTGGCTTGTAGAGGGCAAGTGACACAATGGTGGTGAGACTACAACCATGATGGGGTTTAGGCAGGGGCATTGATTTTTTTCCTCCGATTGTTCCCTTTGAACTAGAGGTAGGTTTTGTTTATACGCTTCATACTGGAGAGGGTGTGTCTTTAAAAAAGCACAACTAGGTAGCAGTGCTGTATTTTGATTCTCTTAGGAGTGTAGTAGAAAATGAAAGGCTGTCCTTTAATCTGCACAGTCTTGATGGCTCACAGCCCTTATCAGTAGGAACATGTTCGTGTAACTGTAAAGTAACAGTGCACTTGCCCTCATGCATCTGCATAAAAAAGCTGTTATGCAAGAAACTTCTTTCACAAGAGCTGGCTTGGAACCCTTCCTCCTGACAGGTTTGTACATGATGGCAATCATATCTGAGAAACAGCAACTGGGCAGGTGTGTGTGCTTTGGTTCCAGTAACTTCTGTGGTCACACACTCACACATACCCCGCCTAAACTATTTCAAGCCCTAGTCAGGTCACTGAGGCTGTGAATTAAAGGTTATCCAGTTCTTAGTTCACCACATGCGGCTCAAAGGAGAAGTTTTATTTTGGCAGAGTAAGCAAGCAGCATCCTAGGCAAAGAACACAGCTGAATTTATTTCTTTAGAAAGAACTACAAAAGGTAGAAAACAGCTTTTGCACTCTAGACTACACACATGTACATCATCTGACCACAGGCACTGCCCATCTCATGGACCCAGGACACCTACAAAGCTCTTCAAACTCCACTTGAAGTCTATAGTGCAGCTAAAGCTGCTGCTGCTGCTGCACAAAAAATTGACACAAAATATATATTTTATACAATATGTAGATTTTGCAATAAACATCTATATCACAGGTTTAAAACACTGGAAAAATTGAACAAATAAGGCCATGATGGTTGAAAAACCCAAAAATATCAAGTAATTTATCTTCACCAATTTCACAATATTTAGGTGGTTTATAGAACAAGAATTAGTAATTACATATAAAAGCACAGATTTTTTTCTGTTTAAAACTAGAATATCTAATATTCAGTTACAAACCAGAAGTGATTACTTTTGCTAATGTAGGAAGTAACCAAACCTGTTCCTTTAGTTACTATCACAGAGAGGGAACAAAGTGGACTGATTTCTTATTAAAACTGAGGGCTGTTTTCAGTTACCAAGTATTGCTGCAGTCTGGGACAACCAGACTGAGCTGAACCTGCTAATAACTGTCCTTGGCTGCTCTGCAGCCAGTCTCCTTGATGGACAGCGAGGATCTTGGTTCAGAGGGGAAGGGATTTGTAACTGTGTAAGGCAGCAACTGAATAAAAAGGTAAGCTCATTCATGTTGAGTCCTGTATGATTGGCGTATCCAGCATTCTCCATGTTCATAAAGGGCATAGCTAGCGTATTAAAGCAAGGCCTTTTGCAAACTAGTTCTGTTTTCCTTATCCAAGTTAGGACTTCCCTCTACCTAAACAGCTGCAATTCTGCATACATTTCAGGGAAGGATGGACTGGAGGAACATCAGCACAGATGGATCCATTTCTTGAATCTTGATAAGTGTCCCTTATAGATCATTATCATTTATCCTCACTGGAATATGACGTGTGCCTTTTCCTTATTTTAATGGGCATGCCTTGCTTTCTGAAGTGTACTGTATGGAGTTGATAATTTGATCTATAACCAGAAATGGCATACTATAGAAACAGTTAGGTTTTTGCTGTGAAAGTGAAAACTGCAAAGGAGGCAGGTATGGTAATTTAAGGTGCATTTCTGAGGCAATGAGCTGCTCTTTGGGGGTGGGGTGAGAATTGGCTGTGAGACCTCCAGCAAGGGGAGAAAATATCACTTTTGTCACCTGCATCTTGAAAATGCTACCTCCCTGGTATAGTTCAAAGCTAACAGGTGCTTTATGTGCAAAAATCTCCCTCCAAGACAGCATTTTGCTACAGGAGGAAAGCGAAAGGTTTGGCACCTGTGTTCTTCCTCCACTATCAGTGGCTTCAAGGAGAAATTTTGCTGGCTCACAGGCTGGGGCAACAGTTTTAAGGAAGGAGCATTTCTATAGAGCAGGCCAACTCAGATTGCACTTTAATGAGGACTACGAAGTGGAAAAATTCTTAACATTCACACATACATATACACACACATACGCTTTGCTCTGCTGCAGAAACAAGCTGGGTGGGGGTAGTCTGCTGAACAGATCCTGGTGCAGTCCAAGCCATGTGTAACCTAGCCTGTATTTGAATGACTGAGTTATTCAGTTAGAGATGCTGCACATGCTCAACACTCACAGCAGCCTGGAACAGTTGGGTACTGGCTAGAGCAGCTCCCTGTTTTTGATGAGGCTGGCAATAAGGTAAGGTGGTGGTGACAAGCTGTGGGCTTCTCTTATTAGCAGAAACTGCAAAGTCTGATCAGAGTGATCTCTCTGCTGGGTGCTGCCTCAGCACAACTGTTTTCTTAATGAAACAATTTAGACAAACCAGAAATGAGCAATTCCATCTGTTAGATGAGTCAAACAGGTTCAATCTAATTAGACTAATATTTAAGTGCCTGTAAGTACAAACTTGGGCAGAAAAGGTTCATATGAAACATCCTCTAATAAGAACATGGGTTGTTGGGAATTGAGGGGATACAGAGGTAGTTGAGGGGTCTAGGCCCTTCCTTGCTCCTTGTCCCCTGTTGGTGCTCATCTATAACATGTAAAGTCTACAGCCACTTTGTACACTGCCCTGGCTACTAAGATCTCTGATTGCATGGTATATCACTGGGATTGGGGTGTGTGTGTGTGCTAGTGCCTAAATGAGCCCATTTTCAAAACCAGAGATGAGCAGTTTTTCCAGAGGCGGTGTTTGGAGCACATTTAGGTTAGTGTGCTAAAGAATGACATCTGTAACTATCTGGCCCAGAGATCACCAAACTGCAGCCTGTGGGCCAGATCCAGCACAACGGAAAAGTCCTCCCTGTTGTGAGCAGTGCTTACTGTTCCACCGCACTGCTGCTCATCTAGCCTGGTGATCTGTGCAGAACGTTGCTCTGTGCAGTCGCCTCTCCTTGGAAGTGTGGGTGCAAAGCCTGCTGGGTCCTGGGCAACAGGCATGACTGCCCAAAGTGTTCTGTACAGATTGCCTGGCTAAATCAGCAGCAGGGATTTTCTGTTGTGCAGTGGTCCCAAGGTTGGAGACTGCTTATCTGCAGCATATAGTGGCAACTACTGCTACTGGATTCTGTCTCCTTGCTTAGGATACAAATAGCTGTAAGTTGTAGGCCGTGCTCCTAGAGCACACAGGCAGCTATTGCACCCTGTCAGCTCATGCAGGTTCAGGGGAAGGTTAGCACTTGCAACCTTGGCCTTGAACAGTCACTCCATAATGAACCACATTTCTCCAAGTGCTTTTCAAGTCTGCTTTGGTGATGAAAGCAGACTTTGTCTGACTGTAGTGACTTCTGCAAGCAAAGACCTGCTTTCTGTGGTGAAACAGGCAATACAAAGGCTGAAGTATACTTGGCTGCTACTGTTGATGGTGCTATCAAGTATGGCTTCCACAGCAAGCAGAGTATTAACATGGAGGTTTTGGGGTGTGTGAGCTACATTTGACAGAAGGTAGAACAGTTACTGCTATGATTCTGCACCCCAACAGACAAGCACTGAGTGCAAAAGATGGTAACAGGTGCTCAGGTATGGCTGGAATCTAAAGTCACTGTTTTCAACCATGACTTTCCTCACAGGGCCTGACCTCTTCCTGGCAGAGATCAAAGAGATCACTTGGATCTGGCTTTGTGCAGGTGAGACTGCGAGACTTGTCTCAGGGAGAGGGGATAAAATCAAAAATTGCTCACCCTTCCAACAGTATCTGACCTGTTACTATCAGCAGGAGCAGCACCTATTGGTCCAAAATGGTATATACAAAAGCTAGGTTGCAAGAGAAATAAAGTAGTTGAGAACACTGCTTCTGCTTCCAGCTAGACCACTGAGAATGATAGAAGCCAATGGCTTTCCAGCCGAAATTGCACTGCACCTTATGAAGGAGGTATCTGTGAATGTTTGCTGTGCGGTTGATGCCATTTAAACCATACATGCGCGCGCACACCTACCTACTTAGGTTGAAAGCAAATTGTCCAGGAAGGATGAAACCTTGAGTAATTCTAAGCAGCTGGAAAATCATTGAACTCTATTACAGCTCAGGTGTGCAAACTGCAGAGCCTGGATGCTAGAGGTTTAGAGTGCCTGATATTTTTCTTAAGGGAGAGCCTGCCCATTTAGGTCAATTGCTTGCAACCTCCTTGCACTTCGGGTTAAGGTCCTGCTGGTTTACAAAGGCAGGTGGCGCAGATGGCACATTCCTACACATGCACACAGTTATGACATGAAGCCTTCCTCAAATCGCTGCTCCCATGTTGGCATGAGATGGGCCCAACTCCAGCAGCACACACCACACTAAGAAAGCCCCTTGCTAGGCTCGGCTGCTACCCTGAGCAGTGATCCAAGGCTGTCCAGACCCTGCAGCAGGACCCTGTACTCTAGAACAGCACAATGCACTGCCCCACCCCAGGCTGACCTAATTCCTGCTGATGAGGCATCTTAAGCCCAAGCGTCTCAAAACACAAACCCTGTTCCAAACAAACCTCCAGAACGACAATACTATTAAGGGTGACTCCCAGGTAGATACAAAGCTCCCCATAATACAGTGACATTCAGTCTAATCAAACTAGGTGGCTGGAGTGCCACTCACCAAGCAGCTATCTTGGTGGCTTATCTGGGCCCCCAAAGAAGGCAGCCCAGGCTTGCCAGATACTGTGCATATCTTTCTCTGTGTCACAAGGCAGAAAACACCAGGCTCCATGTGAGCCCAGCCCAATCTTAGGATTTAAAAGCAGAGCCCTCCTGGCAGGATAAGTAGTGACCCAGAGAACTTTGCAAGCAAACTTCGTCCGACCATGAAAAGCAGTCATGGACGGAGGCACGGGGCACGAGGTCTAAGCCAGTTTTTAACTACCCTTGAAAATCAGAGAGGCAGCTGGGAAGAGGCAGAAGCCATCCCAAGTGGCCAAACTGAGACCAGGTCCAGCATCCCTTTGGTGCTACCAGGGACGGGGCGGGTCTTTGGGGTAATGCTCCTAAACAGGGACACGCCTGGGCTGCCCTGGGCTACAGGTGAGGCAGGAAGAGGTGTGAAATGAAAGCGCATTGCATACCACTTGGAGACAGGGAATAGCTCATCTTTATCTCAGGGCAGCGCAGCATAGTATGAGATGCACCCCAGCCACCTGCTGGCCACTTAGCAGTCAGTCCCTCCCTCGTCGATTCTAACTGGAGGGCAGCGCTTGCACAAAGATTCCCCGTGAGTCTGTCCGTGCCAGCTTTGAAGGCGGTTCCATGGGGTCGGCCGTTAGGCTGCTGGACTCGTTGGAGCTCAGGGAGAGTTCCTGGGGCATCTCCTCATCGCTCTCTTCTTCCTCTTCCTCCTCCTCATCTGATTTAAAAAGAGAGGCAGTTATTGCACAAAGTCATACTAAGCATCCATGAATACGGGTAACAGAAGCTTCAATTGGCTTTATTCCTCATGGTCTGTCCATTTCAAATGATAGCCGCAAGGCTGAGTGTCCCTTGAATCCAGTTGACCTTAAGTGCTCCCGATGGGAAAGTTGAGTCACTGCTATAACTAGTATTTGGAGAGCCCAGCCTAACGAAAGAAGGGGAAGGGACAGTGGGTCATAACGCCCAGGCTACGTTGCATATATACAAATGCACGGAGCATAGGAAATAAACAGAATGAGCTTGAACTTCTAGCAAGTGAAGGTAAATTTGATTTGAGAGGAATAACCGAACCTGGTGGGATGACTCTCATAAGTGGAATGCACAAATGGAAGGCTATCAGCTGTTCAGGAAGAGTAGACGTGGTGAAAGGGGAGGGGTAGCATATTTCAAAAATATACACACTTGCTCAGAAATCCAACAAAATGTTCACGGTAACCTTGTAGAGAAAACCTGGGTAAATGTATAGTAGACACCAACATTGTGGTTGGTGTTTACTATAGACGGCCAGTCCAAGGGGAGAAGGTGGATGATGCTTTCCTGAAATAACTTGGGCATTAAAGGAAACATGAGGTAGTTGAAATAGGGGACTTTAACAATCTGGATAGCTGCTGGGTGGCTAACTCAGGACCAAACCCTATCCAACTTTCCAGTGCTGATGCAGCCATGCTAATGGGATGTGCTCTGCATCCTGCAGTGGGGGAACAGTCATGGAGGCCTCCTCAAAGTAAGGAAACATTTACCTTGGGGCTGTATTGCAGCTGCATTGGTGCTGGAAAGTTGGATAGGACTGGGCCCTCAGCCAAGCACGGGAGCTCCAATAAATTCCTGTTGTGCCTGGAGGATAACTTCATCTCCCAGAAAGTGGAGGAAGGAATGAGGGGAGGGGCCATAATAACCAATAAGGAGGAGCTGATTGATGAGCTCAAAGTAGTAGGAACTTTAGGGGGAAGTGATCACAAGCAGCTGGAATTCACAATCTTATGGGAAACAAAGGGAATACATAATGAAACCTGTACTGTGGATTTCCAGAAGGCAAATTTTAATAAGCTCAGAGAAATGATAGGTAGATTCCCATGGGCTGATGAACTAATGGGTAAGGAGGCCCAAGATGTGTAGGAGGTCCTAAAGAAGCAGCTTCTATAGGCACAGTCAAATACTATTCCTATGAAAAAGAGGAAGACACCTCAAAAAGCCAGGATAGCTGCACAAGTGACGAGTTGAAGATTAAAAGTTGCATGTATAGGAAATGGAAAATGGGACTGATCACCAAGAAGGAGTACAGAAAGGTAGTCCAGACTTGTAAAGCGAGACTTGTAGAAAGGTTTAATATTGTGGTAGTTGGGACATGGTAAGTGGTATAAATGTTACTGAGCCACTGGGGAACAGTGATCATACTGCAGTCTGTTTCACTATGCATGTCCAGTACAGGGAAGAGTGCCAAGCAAATCTGACATGAAAGCCCTTGACTTCCCAAGGGTGGGATCCCTCAGTTGAGCAGGCTAGTTAGAAATTGAAAGGGAAAGTAAAAAGAGTCCAGTTTCTCCAGGCTGCATGAAGGCTGTTTAAAACACCTGTAGAAGAGACCCAAAGAAAGTATCCCACAAAGAAAGAAAGGCTTGAATAGGTCCAGGAGAATGCCTGCATGGCTAATGAGTAAAGTTAGAGAGGAGGTAAGGGCAAGGAAGTTTCCTTCCTACTTGGAAGTTTTTCCCTAATGAGGAGAATAAAACAAACTCTGGCAAATGGAATGTAAGAAGATGATAAGGGAGGCCAGGAAAGACTTTGAAGGACGCATGACCACTTTTCTCCAATGGTATATGAAGCAGGTAGCTGGGGGGGGGGCATGGGACTAGGTGCCAGGTCAGAAGGGTGCCCAGGAAGAGGGTGACTGGAGGCACACCCCTCCACAATGCTCTGGATGTTTCCTGCTCCAGGAGTTTCCCAGCGAGTACTGCAAAGTTGGGCCCACCCACCCTTCCTCGCCTCCATTTGGCTCCGAAATGGAACCATTCTGGAAGTGGAGGAGGGTGTCAGGTATGGATGCTGGGGGGAATGCAATACTGCACTGGGGATGGTGATGTCACTGTGTCACGCTGCACTGGGTGTCATTAGGTCCCAGGATGCTTCTGCTTCTCTCTTCTGATGATGCTTAGTAATGCTTTCATTAGGCTGCTCTCTTTAACCCATCTCTGGAACAAAATTTCAGGCTGATAATTACAGCTTTTGGATGCTGAGGGCTCAAAAGATCTGACCAAAAGGAT
Organism: Lerista edwardsae; assembly: GCA_029204185.1. Lineage (NCBI taxonomy): Eukaryota > Metazoa > Chordata > Lepidosauria > Squamata > Scincidae > Lerista > Lerista edwardsae. The sequence continues at coordinate 3,290,248 of JAJKFI010000082.1, read as the reverse complement.
TCTCAGAAAACAATGTTTGTGTGTGAGTCCCAGCCTTCAAGGTGTGTCAATTCTACCAACAGGGTTCTTACAATGTACAGGCAGCACAAGTAAAGACATCACAACTTTGCCAACCCCGCCACTGAACCTGACATCTCCTAGAAAAACAGACAGGGATGGTTTGCGCCAATGAGGGACAAGGCAATGATGGAAGCTCTGTAAGCACCCCTTGCCTAGGTCCAAGAGCAGCTAATAAAACTCACTTCCCCCTCTCTCCCTGACCATTTAAGCATCACCTCCCTCGTCAAGTGACATCCCAAAATGGTTTAGTTTCAAGCCACAAATTCTGATTGCTGTCCCAGGTGCCCTTGCTCTAGTACAGAAATCAGTTTTAACTTGTTGAGGTAAAATCACCATGGGATTGGTGACATCTAGTCCAATTAAGAGGGAAATTTTTGTTTTTCACAGCACATGAGCAAAATAAAGCCAAATGAATTTAAGATTGTTGGGTCTCATTTTCAGAGCTACAAGAGGACAGGGTTTTAAGTACTGGGGTGGGAGGATCCACAGCCTGCTTCATTTTTTCTTTTCTGTCTTTGCAACAATTTTATAATATGGCTACTTAATTTCACACACTGAGAACTAAGGTAGAGAAAATGCAACTGGACTAAAGTTACCCTGCACATTCACAGCTGCCCTGAGTGTGAAGCCAAGTGGCTCCTCAAGTGTGCAGGAATCCTCATTTTCACCCTACTGGCCCTGCATTTGGTCGACAGAAGGACCTGTTCCGCATGGAAAGGCATCCCAGGAAGGTGGCATTCTGTGTCAAAACATCACACTATTTCTGACTGACCTCCTTATCCTTATTTATGAAAATTGGAGTACTTATTTGGCCTATGGTGTACTGCAAAAATAGCAATTTTTAGTGGCCAATGTTTATTATGTGAAATAAAATGAGACCACTCCTGACCCTATTTCTCAACTGGTGTCTGATGTACAGCTAGTTAAATATCATTGGCATGCCATTTTTTTGACAAAATTTTGAAAATTTAACTTCTTTGTGAGTTTAAACATGTAAAAATGCATTTCTTCAATAACTCTATAGGATCTTTAAGTATGACAAGTTTCATCAAAATCTAAGAACGTGAGGTAGAAAAATACTACGTATGATCATTTGACACGGAATGACCCGAAGAGGGCAAAGCAGAGGGAAACCAAAGAGAGGGGCAAGCGATAGCTGAGCTTGGCTTTCCGTGTTCCAATGAAAGGTGCACTCTCTCAGGCTGGCTGCCTTCGTGCTTGAAGCAGGCCCTTCATGCTCGTATATTCCCATCCCTTGGCCTCCCTGTGTTACAAATGCTCTTCTAGTTCTTCAAGGCCTGGTATGCTTTGCATGACCTAGATGCTCTGCAGCTGAAAGAACCATGATAAACGCTGGCCCATCCCTGAATGAGTAGCCTCAGGTAAACCTCTCTCTCCCACCTCATAGGTATAAAAGATCAATATCACAAAAGTTAACATTTACTGCTGACAAAGTCCTAAGTAAGTGGTAGCTGGAAAGTACCTTTGTCTGGATCCAGGGGGTTCAAGGAGCTCGCCAGGTTTGCAAACTGAAAAAGCAAATATAAGTAAGGATCTTCCTTGCTTTACAATCCACTCTGCCTGCAGTCTGAGGGATCTGATCCAATGAACACCACAAACGGAGACCTCCTTTTATTACGACCAGGCACTGCTATTTTTCCCCAGTCAGAGAACCAGAAGAGGTATGGGGCAGAGTGAGGAACGGACAAGGGCCCCTCCTCCTCAGAATGTGGCAATGTGTATTCTTTATGCCTTAAGAATTTCTAGGTTGGGAATGTTGCTCCCTTTTTGAACCTTGTTGATTTCTTCTTCTCTCCACAAACTATGGCAGACAGTTTCACCAGCTAATGCAACATGGCTGCATCATCCAGAACAGGTTAGAAATTGGGCACAGCAGCTCATTTATGACTAAGATCTGGGTTTATGTCTGCAGCCCCCAGTCCAGAATGAGCTACAAGATACAGAGCTACAATAACACAGAGAACGAGATACAGTGGTAGCAGAACGCAGCTAAGTAACAAAGCACATCCTCAAGTTAACCAGATTAAATTCCCCGCATGCTAGAAGGGTATTTGGCTGGGTTGAAAAACATCCCTGAGATTCTGAAGCACCACTACCAAGGCTGAGAATATTGGGCCACATGGATATGTAAGTTGATACAGTAGGATAAGGCAGCTTCATGCGTCCCCAGCTAACTGGCAAAGAGGCACTTTGGTGATTCTATTTTGATATAAACCAGAGTGTATGTATGGGGTGCTCCCATTCATTCTAGCATAGTGATTTTTCCAGTGGCTGTTTGCTAGTGACTCTGGTGCTTCTGAACCCCTTCGGGACAGAGGAACATCTTCTCATATCTTTTGATATATAAACTACTTAGCAAACTTTTTTTTTGCTGAAAAGTGGTGTAGAAATATTTGCAGTGATATGTCCAAACTTCCACAGATGCCAACATGGGATTGGGCAAAGGGTTAGAAGCACTTTCTTAATTCCCAACCAAGAAACAGTTAATCAGAATAGATCTGATTCTTCAAGCAGTGAGTCTCCCAAGTATTTCAGCCTTGCAGCTGAAGATCACAAGACCTACCTCTCCCATGACAGCAATGGGGGTTTCACCTTTGGCCTGGGCCACACGGTGCTCTATCAGATAATACATGTACTCATCATAGAGGAGACGGATGAGATGGAAAGAGCCAAAACTGGCCGCACTCCGTAGAGTCAGATCCCGGATCACCATGGAGCTGGGGAGAGAAGCACCGAACTATAATTACCCGTCTAAAGCAGCAATTTTCAACCTGCGTGGGGTGGCACATTGGTGTGCGGTGAATAGTCTATAGATGTGCTGTGGTAGCTTGGGGGGGGAGAGTCATTTATTAGGATTGTGGGACACCTACTGGCAGCGTGGGTGCCTTGTCAATTGTCAAAAAATGGATGGTGTTGTCTTGACGATTTTAGCACCTTGTCGAATGTGCCAGGAGACAAAAAAAGGTTGAAAATAGCTGATTCAAAGAATCAAATCATGTTATAGATACTGATACATCGGATACTGAGGCGACATCAGGTACTGAGGCCAGGGCCAGCCTTTGAATGAAGCAACCTGAAAGCATGCCTTCAAGCAGCAACATTGGAGAGGTGGTGACAAGCCCTCCCATATGCTTCCCACCCTCTCCAGTCTGCTGCCAATGGTTTTGGAAGTTGTGTTTGTTTTGCCAAAATGGCCATTCTGAGACCTGCTGAGGCCATGTGTGGTGGCGTGCAAATTCGGTGGCACTCAGAACCCCCCAAACCCAATTGAAGGTGTGCTCCAGTCAGGTCTAGAGGGAGGGGTGGGGGAGGAAATCCCCCATTCCCAGCCCTGTCAAGGCTGTGTGTAAGGTACACCGCTTCGGCAGTGCTCAAAACCCACCCGGAGGGTGAGGGGAGGAAATTCCCCTTCTGTGCCCTGCCGAAGCTGCATGCAAACAAGCGGAGCTTCCGTAAGGTTGAGAAAGCCCTCCAGATTTGACCAGAGTTGTGCTCCAGGTGGGTGGGGGCAAAACCTGCAGGTTTAATTACCCATACTTCAATGATTCAGATGTAATGTAGGAAGAAGACATTGGAAATAAAGGGAGAATGTAAGAAGGGCTGCCAGAGATGTAATTAGAAATTATGATTAGAGATAAAGCTGATGTATGTAATGAGAATATGCTGCTTCTTTCTTGCTATAACTTTCTAGACAAGTATTGATGTTTATCATGTTAATGTGTGTAGATCAAAATTGTGGTGTTCGTTCACTTTGTTTAATAATTCATAAATTAGAAAAAGGGAAAAAGCTGCCATCGTTCCCAATAGCCTTTCTCACCACGATGGCTACTTACAAAAGCAGCAAATGAGCAGGGAGAGATGATCTGGAGCCCAGCTGTCCATCTCTTCTCCCCTCCCTTACTTTGAGCTCCTCTAGGAGCACAGCCTCCATCCCTCATGCATCTCCTGTTTCAAAGGAACAGGCGGATGGAACATGCTGGGCCTCCCACTGAAAAACTATGAGGGCTTGCAAAATTGGGGGGGGGACACACGATGGATCAGAGGGCAGGGAAGAATGGGCTGTCCCTGACTGAGGCTAGTCAGTAATGACTTGCCAAAAGCCACCTGAATCATCAACAGCTCAGCTGAATTTGAACCCCTAACCAGTCCTATTTCTCACCTTCCACTTACCTGTAGAAGGACCACTTGAGAAGGAAGAGTTTAGCAGCTTTGGGAAAGCTGGGACTGCCGTGGTAGGGCTTCAAGACCTGGGTGACCACCCCATCCAACCACACTGCCCACTGCTCCAGGGAGTTCTGCTGCTGCAGAGTCATCTTAAAGTCCTGCTCAAGGCGCTGCACCACGCGGTCCTCACACCGACACACCCATGAGGCCTGCTCCTGTGGGACGAGCAAGGAGAGGAAGAGAGGCGTCTCCAGTGTGGCCAGCTGCTCCTGCATTAAACTAGCCAGGTAGCAATCTGAAGCTGATTGCGAGTGCTCTAAAAAGAGCAGTTGAGATTATCTGGGTTCATGGGGTCTGAAAGCCTGACCAAAACAACTAATGCAATTTAGGGTTCAATCCCAAACTGGAGTTAGGCTGGGATAAGTCATTTGTGCTGGCCCAGGAGTGTGCAAATGTGCCATAAAGCGCGTTGGCACCACTTTGAGTCAGGGAGGCTGGCCTGTGGATGTGCACCGCAGAGACATACTCAACTTGCAGCACACCTGGGGTGGGGCGACATCACCGCACCCCCAGCACGGCCCCACCGTGCCACTCTGTACTGTGTGTGTTGCCCGGCCACACCTCCCCACACCCAGAATCACTCCATTTAGGAGCGATCAGAGCGCATGGGAGGGTGGGGGCTGAAAAGCACCAGGGGTTTTCCACGCCGCTGCACCCAGCGCCCTCCGTGCTCATCTCCCCCTGAAGCACCCTCCTTAAACCTCTGGTGCACAGGCCTCCCTGACTCCAAGAGCGTTCCAAGTGCCATTTGGAAATGGGGGCGGGGAGGGAATGATATGAAACAGAGGGAAAGGACCTCCTTCTCCACACCATTTCTCTGCTCCCACCCCCGCCCATTTTTCTGGGGGAAAGAAAAAGGAATATTGGAGACAAGTTACATGTAATGTACACAGTTCAGTTTTTGGATGACTTTATGATTAAGACATCATGTTAAATGCTTACATTCAAGGAAGATAGACCTATCAAAGATTATTCATCATCATCATCATAATTATTACTCAAATATAAAATAATAATCATAACAGCAGCAGCTAAAGAACCTCCAAGCTTAGAGACAGCATATCTCTGATGACTAGATACTAAGATCAAGTAAAGCGAGGGCTGCTGTCTTCACATCCTACTCCTGAATTCCATAAGACACTGGGCTGGCCACTGCTAGACTAGATGCAGCTAGAAACGCCGTGGTTATGTCTGCAGCTGACACAGCTTTTACCACGGCCACTCCAAGGTTCATAAAAGACACCAAGTGTCAGGTTTAATGAAACCACCTGAGACTAGCAGGTTAATAAGTAAGGCCAGATACTTGCACTCTTAGGATTCTAAGTAGGAGAGAAGGAAAAAAAGTAAGTCAGGCAGGTTCAATAGGTGACGGCCAGTGCAATCCTAAACAGCGCTGGAATGGCGAGGCCGGCCGGCCAGCACCATATCCAGCACTGCTTTGGGGAGGCTGGAGCCTCCCCAGCGCAAGGCACGTTCACGGACTCCTATGGACTCCTCGGATTTGCGCCTGCTAAACTGCAGGCACAGATTCGAGGAGACTGCACGGCCCAAATCGGGGCTGCACGGCCACAGGATGAGGCCTTGGATTCGGCCTTATGGCCAAGTCCAAGGCTCACCCCCCTCCCGAGCCGGCCCACCTGCCGGCCCACCCACACCCTGCCCACTCCCTCCCTCGGCCCGGCTTGTCACGCCTCTGCACCAGCCAGGCTCAGCTGGCATACAGCAAGCGGACCGTGGGCACTCTGAGGCCAGTGCAGCCTGCAGCGCTGGTCTCGGAGCGAGAGTGCCAATGCAGGGTTGCTGCTTGATGCCTCCACGTTGACGCTCTGTGGGTGGCGTCGACACTATCACATAGTGTTGACGCTACCGGGCGCCTAGGATGGCACCCTAAGTCTGGGACAGTTTGGACTAGGAAGAACTCTATGAGCTGTTACCTGGACATTGGCAAAATCCACCCGGTTGAGGTCACTCAGCATCTGATTGATTTGGGCTGTGTTCTGCAAGACAGCCCGGGCAGCCTGGGCCAGATGGTTCAGAGAGGTGTAGCGCCGCAGGGTCTGGGCAAAGGCACTTGCTGCTGCCACCTGGGGGAGAAAATGCTGGTTACACAACTTGCCCCACCACAACAGTGAATAGGGGGGGGGGGGTCCCATATCCATATCCACTTATCTGCGGATACGGGAACTCCATGGAGGGCCCGTTAGTTGGTTATCCCAGATTTAAAAGTGTGCCGGCCTTGGGAGGGAGGTGGGACAGGGATGCAGCCAGTAGACCGCATTCAAGCCTCCATCCCCAGGCTGTGGGGCTTCCTCAGCTCTGCGCCTGCTAAACAGCAGATGGGGGAGGCTGGAACCGCCCCTGGGGCAAGGGCACAAACGTAGCCCCGGAGAGGCTCCCCAGCGCTTCAAAGCTGTGCTGAAATCAGTGCAGGCCTACTGGCCTCGCTGTTCCAGCGCAGCTTAGTATTGCACCCTTAAACAAGCAAATGCGCACATAGGTTCCCCCCACAACCTCCCACCTGCACATTAGCTTGTTTAAAGACAACCCAGCAAAAACGTCTTTCTTAGAGTATCACTATAAGCTTAAAATGGTCCGCGCACCCCCCGGCTCGCCTATAAGAACTGCAGCGAAAAAGTCTTCCTTAAACCAGGTCACTATAAGAAGCTCATAGCGACCTTCCGAAGTGGTTAAGTTCCGCTTCCTGTTAACCTCGATTTTTTTTTTCCAAGTGGCCAGGCAGCCTGAAGATTGCTATGAACTTCTAGGCTTACAGGGACCTGGTTTGAAGACTTTTTCACTGGGGTAAGTCACTTAGGGAGCAATCCAAGGGCGCCCTAGAGCCGACACAAACTGCTTGAATTGGCCCCGTGGTGTCACGAAAGTGCCATAAAGCACTTCCATGCCAGTGTGAGGTGCACAGAGCCAACGCAAGCAGTTACGTTGGCACTGGAAGACATCCAAGGTAAGCCACTCCTGCGCCAGCTGAGTTCGGCTGGCACAGGGGCTATTCTGGGTGGGGGGAAGGTGGGAGGGAGGGAGGGCCAAACAGGGCGGGAGGAGGGCGTATCAAGGGGTGGGCCAGGCTGGGGCCATTAGGCCGTGCAGCCCCAATTTGGGCCATGTGGTGTGCTTGGACCTGTGCCCACTATATAGCGGGCACAGATCCGAGCAGCCCATGGGGTGGCTGGCGCCTACCCCAGGGCAAGGGGATGAATGTGCCCTTGCCCCGTGGAGGCTCCAGCCTGTTTCCAGCCTGCTCCCAACCTGCGCTGGATATAGCACAAGCCCAACAGCCTTTAGGATTGCACCCTTAAACTAATGGGTGCACGGGAACAGGACACTGAGACAGGTGTCCCCCATGTCTGCAGTTTCTGGTATTCGTGGCGGGGGGAGAAATCTATTCTCCACAGATACTGGGGCATGCCTGTACTCTGGGGAGAAGGTCTGAAGAGCATTCCAGTTCCCTGCTGGAACTATCCCTAAAGGGATAGGAAGATGGGAGGAATGACTCCGACCTTTAAGAATAGAGAAGATGACTCTGGCACTAAACCTGGGAACTGATGCAGAGGCCAAATACATGACCCAATGGTGGCCTGAGAGTCACAGATCACAGTCTGCCCTGCAACAGATAGAAGATTCCCCTGAGAATGCTATCTTAGAGTTTTCTACTGCCAGGAGGCTAAGAACAAAGCTGAGACCAAAATTTCCCCCGCTGTTCTTGCCCCCACAATTTCCTTCTCTTTGGCTCACCTTCACACGGACCATCTCTTCTGGAATATTCATCATGGCATTTGTCAGCCAGCTCTCCAAACTTTTTGCAAAATTTCGGATTGCTTGCGTCAAGGCACCTGGAACAGAAGGGAACTAGAGTCACACCACTCCTGAACAGCCAAATGCGATTTTCAGGCTGGCTGACAGTCCTTTGTTAACAGGGCAGATTGCAAGTCCAAGGGCCCCTCAACTCTCTGGGCCTCTTCACTGCCTCAACTCCAAAGCAAAACCTGCATGTAGAGCCCTCATTTTCTCCACACAATGCAATGGGGCCAACAGGTGAAGCCCACTATGTATAGACTGAAGTACCAGGCAGAGTCTGACGAGGCAGAGTTTTCACTGTGCTGATTCTTGCCCAAGTTCCCACTACAAGCCCCCAATATGAGCTGTAGAAGGTGGACTTACTCGGAATGGGCCGGAGCACGTCTGGGATCAGGACCTCTACTAGCCCCTGGTACAGCAAGTTGTCACAGTCCTTTGTCCATTTGAGGACAGGCTCATACTTGGACAATGTCACCAAGCAGCTCTTTGGCAAACGCTTCTCTGCTTCATCATGGCTAAATGCAAACAGAAAAGTAGCATCACAAAACCACAGCTCAGATTGTCAGACCCAGCAACTCTGTCAGCAGTCCTTCCATACAGTCACTACATTTTGGCTGCTCAGAATCTGGGCAAGGAAAGTGAAAAGAAGATGGTAAACAAAGAGAGAACCAGTTTCCTTTGTTTCACTGGCAAGATTTAAATGTCTTTCCCTATGCTAGCTATCCTTCCACAGTGGAATCTCTCTGACCTGGTTGTGAGAAGCTCACGTATACTTTGTACTTTTTCAGTAATTCCACCCTCCCCTCCTTTGATGATCCCTACATTTAACCCACATGCGCTTACGTGCTAATGCCAGCCCAAGTCTATAGACTGTCTGAAAACAGTGACCTGCCCTGGGAGGCAAAACCTTTAAAAAAGAAGACGTCAGGCTGTATATGGATGCGTTCAGAAATATGGTAGGCTGGGGTGGGTGGGAGGAATTAATCAGAGATTTGTGTCAAAGAGGAAAGCAGCCAATTTGAGGAGATCCTAGTACAAGAGGAGAGCCTTTTCCAGCAGTTTTGGAACCCCATATTAAATCAAAATTGTGCATCAGTATTGGCCAGAGTTATAAAAATCAAATCCAACGAAGGAGACAACACAATTCCGGTGCACATATTCAGTGCCCCCAAACCCCACCTCATCATTCATTTTTGTTTCTAGTCTCCTAGTGCTGAAGAGCAGGCAGGCCTTACTCTTTGCAACAGCAGGTTCAAACCACTGCTGCTTAAGCAACTTGTGGCATCTGCGTTGCAGGACTGTCCCCCACCATGTACGTGTGCACACACACATGCGTGATATCTTTGCTAAGGAACCTGCAGCAGAGAAGCCAACATGGGCAGCACTGAAGCTGATCAAGGCAAACATGGCATAATTTTGTTGGTCTCAACACCTTAGACGCACATAGTTTTGGGTCTTGCTTTTCTATGTGAAACAGTCCTCAGGACCCAAGAGTATGCAGCATTTCTCAGCCAAAAGGTTACCTGTAGGTACCCTGAAATGACATCTCCCAGGTAATACTCACACAACGATGGGGGCAGCTTCACTGGGCTGGTTCAAATTGTACCTCCAAAAGGTTTTCCAGAGTGTCTCCACCAGTGTGAACTGCAAGTTTACCATCACATCAACAATGGCCTGAAGAGGGAGAGGAGGAGAAACAGTTATACAATCCTAGATCTGCCTAGCAAGAAGAGGAACAAAAGCAGGACCACTCTCAAATTAGCCACCAACCACCAGACAAGCAGAAGGCCTGCTTCAATCCTTTGCATCTCCAAATAAGGCTGGGAAAGGGTCTGACATTAAGATCCATTGCCAGTCAATGTAGACAGTATTGAGCTAGATGGACTAAGGACACAGGATAAGGCAGCTGCCTATGTCCTATATTCTTATTTCTGACATCATAATACTGTACTAAAGTAAACAATGTTAGCAGACAAAACAAGAACCTTTCAGTTTGCATCAAAGCATAAGTTGGCCAACTTCAATTAAATTCCCCTACATTGTCATGTAAATGATTGCAAGGGGCTGAATAAAACTGGATTCATCTACATCTATTGGCTTGCAGTCCCGTTAATGAATCTCATTAACACTAATCGTCTCACAGCCCAATCAGACTTAAATGATTCCTGCATCCTGCAGGGGGAGTTTTGGCCTCTAGGTGCCTCCTCAGGGGAAGACCCCACTACCCCCATGGGTCAACTTTGGACCTGCTCCAGCGATATCACTGGTGCAAGTCTCTGTGGACCTGTGAAAGCAATGGGAAGGGATTAGAATCTGGTAGGTGTTGCTGTAGCTGAACCTACCCCTTTTCCCAGGCCCAATCCACTTTCTCCCAGCCCCATCACCCCAGCCCCCCCCCGTTCCATTCCACCCTCTTCTTCACCACCACCCCGCCCCCTACACAGTCTTAACCTGCAGTGGCAGGCACCCCAGTCCACTGCCTCATGGACCCAGCCACAGGCCACACTCAGGCATGTTGCAATTGCAGCAGCCAGAAACACCACTGGAATGTGTATTCCCAAAGTAAACTGGGGGATAGGATTGGGCTACAACTCTTGCATTATATCTCTGCTTACACAATGTGTTCATTCATTTTCCAGTCTCATCTTGCAAAACAGATTTTCCCTTTTGTCAGCACATGTAACTTTATTGTCCACGGATCAGATTATGTGGGCTATAGCCCGTGAAAGTCTATGCTACAATAAATTTGCTAAACTTTAAGAACTATATGCTTCTGAATTCTCATTATGCTTCTTGCCATTAGATCCTTCATTAGGATTTTGTGCACTGACTTGCCTTGAGGGAGCTCTCAAAGGACTTCCTTTTGAGTTCAAACAATCAGCTTAAGCAACAAGCATATGACTTTCAAAGCTAGCAATGAAAAGAACTATCAGTAGCAGTTATCCCTGGGGAGGCTTTTCACATTTTCAAGAAACTGCAAAGTAAAAAAAAACCACTCGAATTACAAGATTTTGGTGGCTTTTGCAAAAGGAGTTTGAAACTGGCAAATTTGCAGCAGCAGCAGCAGCATTAACAAAGGAAAGCATTTGAGAAGAGAAGCTCAAAAAGGCTAAGGTGGCCCAATTTTGCTTCCACTGATTTGGCTTCATCTAGAAACAGCCAGGGTAGTGTCCAGCCCGAATGCATGCTCGTGGCATTGCAAAATGTAGTCTGTTCAATGCCAACCAGCCTGGCTGTTGCATTGGCCTGCTCCTTTCCAATGTCTTCCATCCAGTGGGACTCTCTAGGGCCCCCTCCCTTTCCCAAAAGGCTCTGCTCACGTACCTCACAATGCTCTCGATAGAGCAACTGGAAAGCCTTTACATCATCAGCCCCGATGCCCTCAGGGAGAGTCTTACCCTGTAGGTCTATCTCTGCAAAGTCAGGCAGGCTACGAGAAGCATCTGCAAGGAGAAGGCAGAGATCAGCCTGTATACGGAATGTCCTCCCCCCTGGGGAAGCTTGCCTAGGGCTAAATCTGAGGTATTTTCAGCATCAGCTCAAGACTTTTTAAAAATATTCCCAGGCACTCCACTCTGTTTTTTCAGCTAGTTTTGGCTGTTCTGCTGGATTTTATTGATCTGCCATGTTGTATTGCTTCTGCAATTTTTAATATTAGTTTAATTACATGGTGTGTGTTTTTCCTATTTCAATATGTGAGCTGCTCTGGGAATCCTATACTTAAGGTCATCTAATAAATATAAAATAGTAAACAAGCAATTTTAAAAAGATCCAAGATCCACTCTAACTCCTAATGAACAAACCTAATGAACAAACCAAACAAACAAAACAGTGAATAACCACCTAATGAACAAACCAAACAAACAAAACAGTGAATAACCACTGTCATTTAACCAAACCATCCTTTGTCCCCGTTTGAATGGAAAGCTTAGAGTAGACTGGACTCAGCTTCTGGGGACACTTTCATGGCCAAGCTGGGGCAAGATGCCAGCAGTGAGATCACTTGGAGTTGCTTCCAAAGCAACTACAATTGGCCTGTTCCCCAACACCCTGTGGATGCCAAAACCCATGGATAAAGGAATTTGTGGATCTGGACACTCTCCAGACCTCCAGATATAACTGGAAAGGTCTTCTAGTTGTGCCTGGCAGTGTTCTGAGGCCCAGAGAGGCACAGCCTCCCCGGGCCTCAGAAAGCCTCTTGGACATGATCAGAAGGCACTTCTAATCTTATATTATCCAGGAGCTCAGGCCAGGCCTTCCACTATGGTTTCAGAACTAGCAGTGAGTTAAATCCATGGATTCTGGACCTGCAGATAAAAAGGGCAGACCTGTATGTGGTTATTGCTGAAAACCAATTCCTTGTGGTGAGAGATGCTATGTGGGGATTTGCAAATGGCAGTTTAGCCATCTCTGGAAAATTTATAAACCAGCTCCACACCACCCTGGGCCATGGAGGAACTCCATATAATTGGGATCACTCTTTATTATGCCCCCCCCCCCAAGGAAAGACTCCCTTTTCAAACACCAAGGGCGCAATCCTAACCTGGTGTTGTGTCAGCGCAGCGCACAGGGTCATGGTGAGGGTATGCCAGAGACAGGTGGGAGGCATTAACGGGTGGCACCGTGGGCAGAGACAGGGGGTAGAGACAGGAGACACCTGTTGGGCCATATCTAACCCCCTGTTCCCACGCTGGGCAGCCCAGATTCAGGAAGGTCCTGGCCACATGGACTTGTGCCTGCACTTTTGCAGGTGCAGATCTAAGCAGCCTCCCCTGGGCGAGGGAATAATATTCCCTTGTCCTGTGCTGAGCTGCTGCTGCCTCCTAACATCATTAGGAGGCAGCGCAGGTGAACTGGCCTGCTTATTCCAGTGCAGGCTAGAATTGTGCCCTAAGAGTCCCTACCTGTCAAAAATCTGTAGCCTGCTTAACAACCTCTAGGTTGATAGCACATTCCCCCTCCCCCACTTCTCCACTTCCTTATCTGACATCTCCTTGCACCAAGGGAGTGCAGCCTTCTTACCCAGAAACTGCTGGTATTGCTGTACTTGGGCACTGATATCAGACAGTCCTGAGGTTTGCTGCTGCCCCACAGCTACGCCGTTGGTCATGCCCTCCATCTTCTGAATGGGTTTGAGCCTGAAAGGCAGAGCAACTCAAAGTCAAAGCTTGTCAGAACAATTGCCACTGGGTGTGTATAGCTGCATCCAGTCAAAGCAGTGGGATGTACAGGCAGGACTGTTTGGGAACCCTGCACTACATGGAGCCAGTGGTCAGCAAACTGTGGAACACAGGAGAGCACCCACATGGTCTCCTACCTTTGCTTCTGGGAAAAGGGCTGCGCATCAAAGCCAATTCTCCATTGCTGCGGCTTATGGAGGACCAGCAGCATCTGGCCATGAGGCAGCAGCCCATAATAGTGGTATTTGGAGTTCCCTCTGAAAAAAAGAATGGAGTGAGAAATGGTACATCTGTGCATAAATCCCTTAGGCCACAACAGCAGATGCACCTTTGGAATCCGAGTGCTGCTTGCACTTAACTACAACCAGCAGGTGCTAAGAACACCTTCACACATGACATTTCAACTGGAACAAACAATGGCAAACTCACCTGTGTGGTCAACTGACCTGGGCAGCTGGCATACGTTTAACATGGTAAAAACACCATAAAGATCTCATTGCTCACTCGAGGTTTAATTCCTTCTATAGCACTTTTAGATTATAAAGTGCCCTACACTTACTAACTTGTTCACCCTAATAACAACCCTGTGAGGTAGGCCACTATTATTCCCACTATATCCTATCGTTCATAAACCACCTTTTTGATGACGTTGTATCCTCAAGAGCTCAAGATCCTCAAGTTGTATCCTCAAGCACCACATATACAACAATATAATGTATTTAGACAGAGAACTGAAGCAGAAAGAGAGTGACCAGGGCACTGTGGTGGGAGTTTATGCTACAAATCAGGACACCCCTGATTGTAACCCTCCCTCTGCCATTATATCAGTAGATGGCTTTAGGCAAGCCTCTCTTTCAGCTTTGCCCCTCCCCATCTGTAATATGGGAATTAGACTGCTTATTGATATTACAAGACTGCTGTAAAATGGTATGAACATTCAGAATGGGAACTACTGTAATAATACTAAACATTATTAGGATGATTACTACTGCCCACCATCACCATCTATTCAAGACTATGCATATAGTCAAATTGCATGTGAAGCAATTTAGGTTTCAGTGCTGATTGTAACTGTATTCTTGAAATTCCATGAAGATGTGGAGATCCATTCTCCCATGCTTGCTCTGTAAACTTTTGATGAAATCTGCAAAAGAGCCCAATTCTGTTTACCTGGTTCCAAGGCGGCGGGTGCGAAGTCCCATAAACACTGAGCGGATCAGTTTGCCAAAGGATGCTGCATTGACTGGCTCTAGTTTCTGCTCCTGGCAGTGCAGGAGGTAATGGCAGTACAAGGTACTGCGTGGAAGGCTCACACCCTCTGCAGTCTCATAGTTATCCAACAGCCACTGAACCTGCAAAGAAACAGGGGTGCACATTACAGTGCTTGCTGTTCTGAGTTTCCTTCTAAGCTCGTATCCCCTTGGTTAGGTTAGCTTAATGGCTGAGATACAGATTTTTGCCACTATTCTCTCAACAATTAAATCATGTCACCTACATTTGGGAGGCAGATACTCATTAGGAACGCATGGGAAGGTTCATGCACTCCACACAAATCCTAGGTGCACCTAATTGAGAATGCCAACTGATGCCAAAATGATCATTTGGTATTAGGTACTTGGCCTTTTTCAGGAAAGGACCAAATTTCTTTGTGGGCCTTAACTGGGTTTCACAATCCAGACCCCAGCTCCACAAGAACATAAGTAGTACCCAGTTGGATCAAGCCCATCAAGATAAGCATCCTCTTTACCACATGGCCCACTCATGGGTAGCCAAATAGTAAATGAAGGTAGCATACCCCTTTCTCACTGCTGCTTCCCTACATCTGCTATTCAGGAGCACATTACTTCTGAACATAAAGGCAAGTGTATATTCTTGATAGTCATAATACACTTGCCCACCATGAATTTGTTTAGTCCCCTTTTTAAAGTTCCCCCTTTTTAGTCCCCATGTAAGTTAATGGCCACTACCAGATCTTTCCATAAGGAAGGTGGAGCGCCAAAGAATAGATGCTTTCAAATTATGGTGTTGAAGACTCTTGAGAGTCCCCTGGACTGCAAGGAAATCAAATTGGGCAATCATACAGAAAGTCAAGCCTGATTGCTCCCTGGAAGGACAAATCCTGAAGCTGAAGCTCAAATACTTTGGCCACCTCATGAGAAGAGAGGACTCTTTAGCAAAGACCCTCATGCTAGGAAAGACCTAAGGCAAAAGGAGAAGGAGGCAGCAGTGGATGATATGGTTAGATAGTGTCACCGGAACAATGAACATGAAATTGGGCGAACTCCAGAAGCTAGTGGAAGATAGAGAGGCCTGGTGTGCTGTGGTCCATGGGGTCGCGAAGAGTTGGACACGACTTAGCGACTGAACAACAACAGTAACAGCAACAACAACCAGGAATACTTCTTTTTGTTAATTTCTGAATCTCCTGCCAGTAAATTAATTTCATTAAAATGACCAGAAGTAATGGAACTCACAGTCATGGAATTGCAAGAAAGAGAAGAGACCAGATGTCCAACCCTGGCTAAAAATCCCACCCACAGTAGCAGCAGTTCCATATCGCAAATAGGAACCAAGGTTTTTGTGGTCAGAGTTATCAAATGAAAAATCCCTCCTTTGGGCTTTAAGACCACAGCCATAAAGCATAGATCTTTCTCCTAATGTTTCGCCCTTAATTTTGTTGGAATTATCAAAGGACTAAGGGTGCCCATAGGATGGGGAGGGTGTGTGGCTGGGATGTGGCCCATAGGATGGGGAGGGGGTGTGGCTGGGATGTGGCTGTTAGGCCGCATCCAAAGCTCTGATTCAAATCGCGCTGCTTCCTCAAACCTGTGCCCGCAATTTCAAGGGTGCAGATCTGACGAAGCCATTGGGGAGGTGGAGCCTCCCCTGGTATAAAGGCACAAAGATATAAAGGAGCCTCCCAGGGAGGCTCCTCAGACCTCGCAAGCTGCGCTGGTTACAGCACAGGCCCACCGGCCGGCCTGCTCCAGTGCAGTTTAGGATTGGGCTGGGAATTACCCAGGCTTAGGGTTTTGCTGAACTTTTGGCTGTGAAATGTTGTGTTTTTATCTGCATTTCAGGGAATTTTTTCATCCTTGCTCCTTGTGATTTCAATATCAGTGATTCTCTTAGTCCTTAGATAATGCCGTACAAAATTAAGGCAGAAATGTTAGGAGGAAGATCTATGCTTAATGACTGTGGTTTTAAAGCTCATAGGGAGATTTTTCATTGGATGAGTTCCATATCGGTTTCCCCTCCTATCCATTAAACAATGGAATCCAGACCATAATCCATCAAAAGCAGAGATCAGGATGTTTCATCACATCAAGGGGTGAGTGAGTTGAGAATGAGACCTCCATGCCAGACAAAAAAATCTGCGATAGAGTGCATGTGCACACATGCACTACGATCAGACACCATGTTGGGGAATCAAGATAAGCAAGGGAACTAAAATATCACAGCAGATCTGAAATAAGCACAATTCAGACACTTGTCAGAGTCTTCTGATCAAACCCATCTACAATGTCTGGTAGAGTATTTTTGCAAAGTTGGTTGCAAAGGATATATTGTAGGGGGAAAATCGGTAGTGGACAGGCAGACAAGCTGTCCAGGGAAGTTTCTCTGCCATTATTGATGTTCTCTCAATGTTCTCAGAACACAGTTATGAAAACTGCTGCACTAATGGGAGCAGTTGGATGGGCTGCTCACATAAGCCCCTAGGACAGTGGTTGTCAAACGTTTTAGCAACGGGAACCACTTTTTAGAGTGACAATCTATCTGGGACTCCCCAGAAGTGATGTCATGGCTGGAAGTGCCATAATTGTGACACCAGAACCTGATGCTTTCCTGAGAATGCAGCAATATGTTGGGTTATTTCTCAAAGTGGATCAGAAAGCAAAAAGCCTATTTACAATGTTGAAACAAGCAAAATAACCACACAGCTCCCACCCCTTTCCAGCATCCCATCTTCCCATATTTTCAAAATGGCTGTTCTAGGTGTTTCACGACCCACCTGAAATTGGCTTGTGACCCACTGGTGGGTCCCAACCCACAGTTTGGGAACCACTGCCCTAGGAGTTTCTAATCCCCCAGCACGAACAGCTTAATGGAAGATGCCGAGACTTACAGTTGCTGGGGAGGCACGGGTGGTGTGCGAATAGGATTGGCTTGAACTTCCCAGCATATAACCTCCTTGAATCACATAGGTCCCTGTGCTGCTTCCACCACTGCCACCGCCACCTCCTCCTCCGGCACTGCTGCCACTGCTGCCAGCACTACCACCTCCGCCGCCGCCGCCGCCGCCTCCAGCACTGCTGCCTCCACTTGGATTGGCTATGATTTGTCCTCCAGAGACATACATGGGCACTGACCCACTGCTGGCCACTGTCTGGGAGGTTGCTGGGGTGGAGACCTGTGTCGGGGTACCCTGTGATTCATAGTAGCTTGCTCCAGTGTTTTGAGTGTAGAGAGGAGTCTCCGTATAAGGGTAAGTATTGGAGCGTCTGAAAGGAAGAGACTTAGTCAGATGCTGGTACCATCCCTCATATAAATGAAGAAGAACAGGCACTTCCAGTACAGGTGGAAGGGTGCATATGTGTACACACACACACATACTTATTTAAAATATTGTTATCCTACATTTCCCACATTAACTTACAGCAAGCAAAGAGGAGCATTTTTTTTTTTAAATCAGCGATTAAGTAATGCACCCTTGACCTCCAGTTACTTTGAGGTACTGTAATTTCATCAGGTCCTTAGAAGTTCTGCCAAATTTTACTCAAATCCAGATGAAGTGTGCCTACCCTTTGATCTTTCAAGCTCTCCCCCACCCTGAGAAATAGGAAAATAAATCACTAACCAAACAATTGCTGATTTCTCTGAGGCAGCACTTCAAAATACTGTTCCCCAATTTTATACAACATTTACTATACATCATTTCTTGATCCGCTCAGTGTGCAACACTACAAAACTGACAAAAGCATCTCACTATAGCCACTTGGAGTGGGAGGTTGGGGAACTATGAAAACTCACTACAGGTAAATTATTCCTTATACATCTTTGTCCAACTTTCTATAAAAAGGAAGTCTTATGCTTATTGCCATGTACAAGTTGTAAGTGCTATTCTCTGCTCTGCGGTGTGTGTCTATACAGACATTGTTGAAAAATGTCAAAGAGGCTAGCAGACACACAAATGGGTGAAAAGAGCAAGAGGAAGCATTTCTCATTATATTTATGCAATTCCAAAATTAAAAAAAAAACCCAAAATCCAGACACTTTCCTGTCCCAAGCAGTCCAGATAATCAACCTGTAGTTAAATTCAGCTTTCTCAGAGATGGGCTAAACTAGATGCCTTTCATGCTAACTGATAATCTTGTCTCTTATACTATTAATCGTGTGTTATACAACCTCCTTTGAACATGTTTTTTTTTTTTACTGAGAAAAAGAAATCAGTTGGTGTAACTAAAAACACTTCCAGTCCCCAGAAAATCATTTGCAGGATAGAATGACCACCTGGAGTACAGAAACTGGCCGATTATAGCTTAGACACATAATGAAATATCAATGTGCATGTCTCAAAAAATTTATCATGCAAATCAGAAATCCTTCCTTGAGCTACGGCTCTGGCAATTTTATAGTTTCATAGTTTTACTTTTATTGCTTTGTGTATCTTTAACTTTTATGTATTTAAAATAATTTGTTAGTTGTCGTGAGTGCTCTTCAGGAATAAAGGTGAGTTATAAATTGAATAAATAAAACAAATAATCAAAATCAGGTAGAAATCCATGCTCTGCTTCCTGTAGGCTCAAGCACAACTAAAGTAGACCTTCCTTCTCCCAAAGCTTTTACTCACATGGTACTTGCTGTGTAGCTGGCATCTCCTCCTTCCACATACTGCACCTGGTTGGGATAAACATGCTGCACAGGTACTTGCTGGAGCTGCTGAACCTGAGGAAGCAGCAAGTAGAGGAAAAGCAAACTGAGGTGAGAGAAGAAGGGCCAAGACTTTGGGCTCAACGTTGCCTGGTCCCTTCTAGTAAGTTGCTCTGGGAAAAGGCCAACTTTCTTCCCTCCTGTTGTGTGCAACTACAAATGGTGCCTGATCATCCACGGATTTTTCAACCCATGGATCTGACTCAATGCAAACCTCCCAACCCTCGTTGAGCCCCAACAAGGCCCAACCTGAACCCTCCGAACTCAACGGGAGCTGTGCAACATTCACGTCTAGAGGGTGTTCTGAGGCCTCCCTGACCCTCAGAATGCTGTTTAAAGGAATAAAAACGTTATTTCAAGTTTCCCCCCCAAAAATCATGTGGGGGGTTTTTTCTGTAGAAGGCATTTTGAGGGCCGGGAGACCCTCCCATGCCCTCCAGATGCAACTGGAGCACAGCACAGAATGCCTTTTACAGGCAGGAAGTACCACAGTTTGGAGTACCACTGCTTTAGAGTAAGGCAGCATTTCCCAAACTGTGGTCCGTGTAAGTGACCATAAGTGACTTCTGGTTTGTCAGTGCAACTTCTGGTAGCTTCCACAGGGCATTCTGGGATCTGTGGAGGTCAATGGAGTGGGTTGCCAGCCCAGCACAACCTAGAAGCAGCCTCCAGGAGCTCCCAATAACCCATTGCAGTGCTACAGGGGGCATCATGGAGGATGAGATGGGTCATCGTGCTAAAACGTTCGGGAACTGCAGGACTAAAGAATTTCCAACAAATCATAGAAAGATCAAGGAACCTTAAGAATCTAGGTTCCAGTCCTCTGACCTCAGTGGTATCACATCATGAAGGAAATTCTTAGAAGCTCATGTTGAGCAGGTTGCTGTAACTCAGGGCGCAATCCTACCCAGCGCTGGGGTGGGGGTGCTGGCCAGCCAGTGCCCTATCCAGCACTGGGTGTGGGGAGGCTGGAGCCTCCTGTGGCAAGGGAACATGCCGCTCGCTTACCATAGGGGAGGCTCTAGCCTCCCCTATGTGCTCCTTGGATCTGTGCCCGCTAAAGAATGGGTGCAGATCCGAGGAGACCGCACAGCCCCAATTTGGGCCGCGCGGCCTCACTGACGGGCTTAGGAGGTGGCCATATGGCCACCTCCCAAGCCCGCCCAGGTCCTGCCCAAATCCCGCCTCCTGCCTCCCTCTTCCCACCAATCCCTGTCCCGAGACGGGGCACAGAATGTCTTGTGCCAACCATGTTTGGTCGGCGCAACAGAGGCTCTCCGTCAGCGCTCTGAAGCTGACGCTGCAAGCAGCGTTGGCTTCAGAATGTTAGCGCCGATGCTGGGGTGTTGCTTGGCGCCCGCACACCAGCGCTCCACCCCTCGCGTCGACGCTATGACGTAGCGTTGGCGCAATAGGCGCGATAGGATTGTGCTATTTTTCTTGGTGTTCATTTGGAATGTTAGGGCACAAAGCTGTACACAGCTCCAGAAAGTCATATTTTATTTTTTAGATGTACACTTCAAAATATAAAGTGCAAATGCAATATACATATGTGTTTGCAAATGTGTTATTATAAAGTTCTGTCTGTCAGGCATGTCTAACTAGCTGCAATTTCCATTTGTTTGCATGCTCAGTGACAAATTTCAGGACTGTTTTCAAAAGTGGCTTTATGACAACATCTGCTTTATGACATAGCACTGCTTTATAGAGGGAACTTGGTTGCCATTATGATTCCAATTCCTTACAATCTGATGAAGAAATCTGATTAAAGCAGCTATGCCACTCGCAGTGCAATCCAAGAACTGCCCTGGGCCAATGCATGTCTGCTGTGTCGGTCCAGCGCTGTCACAAATGTGCCATAAGGCACATTTGTGTCAGTGCAACGGGCATTGGGCCAACACAGGAAGCTGCATCAGCTCAGCACTGCCTGCAGGACTGGCAGGTAAGTCAGTCCTGTGCCGGCTGAGTTCAGCCAGCACGAGGCCATTTCTGGGCAGGGGAAGACAGGAGGGAATACGTTCCTGCAGGTAGGGCACCCAGGGGAGGGGGAAGGATCCAAGATCCATAAGTTATGCTAGATCAAAAACAGGAATTTCTTACCTTCCGGTAATTCTTGTTCCTGATAGAGGCAGGGACATTCCTTACTTGTGGGATTGGCCCATCAGGGTTGTCAGTAGGCAGGGCCAGCAAAAAAAAGGCGGGCTCATCCTCCCGCACACAGGAACGAGAACCCAGACAAACTTGCTGAGCTGTAAAAATCTCTTATCCAAATGGAACTCAACATATTAATATAATCTTCAACTACTTGAAACCAAACAAGTGCGCACAGAAAAAAGGAACCAGGGAGGAGACCCTAACATCTACACCTCCCCAAATGAAGTGCACAGACTAGAGGACGATAGATGGATCAAGAAGAGGAGAGCAGAATGTCCCTGCCTCTATCAGGAACAAGAATTACCGGAAGGTAAGAAATTCCTGTTTTCATCTGATAGAAGCGGGCCATTCCTTACTTGTGGGATCTACCAGAGCAGTATCCCTGGGTGGGTCGATCCATCATCATGCACCAGTCTATACAACCTTCTGCGGGACTCTGCGTCCCACAGCAGCCAAGACCGAGGCCGCCACATCAATCTTATAGTGTTTAATAAATGTATGCGGCATAGACCAAGTGGCAGCCCTACAGATCTCTGCCAGGGATGCCAGTCCGTCAAACGCCGCAGACATGGCTGCACTCCTGACAGAGTGACCCTAAATGCCATCGGGAGGGTACTTTCTCGTGGCCTCATATGCCAAAGAGATACAGGAACGTAACCACCCAAGATACCCTTCTACCCACTGTCCGGCCCTGGTAAGCTATGGGCAGGGAATCCATCTTACAGAATGGGTGTGTTCTTTCCGTGTAAAACCTGAGAGCTCGCCTGACATCAAGACAGTGCCAAGCTTTCTCTCTATCATGCTTAGGTTCAGTGCAAAATGATGATAGGATTAACTCCTGCTGATGATGGAAAAGAGAGTTAACCTTAGATATAAATGAAGGGTCTAACCTGAGCACCACCTTGTCCCTATGAAAAATACACAAGTCTGGTGAACTGACAAGCTCTTGGAGCAATTGATCACAAAACCAAACTGCTCCAGACACTGAACTGTCAAACGTGTGCTGTCCTCTGCCTGTTCCCTGGACGACGCCTTTATAAGGATGTTGTCCCGGTATGGAAAGAGGCATAGACCCTTCTGTCTTAGGTGGGCTATCAGAACCACTAGTACCTTGGTGAACACCCTGTGATGTTGTGTGATGTTGCAAGGCCAAAAGGAAGGGCGCAATACTGAAATTGCAAGGAGCCGTAGGAGAACCTCAGGAACTTCCCGTGGTCCCTTAGAACGGGAACATGGAGATAAGAATCTGCCAAACCGATGGAAGGGAGAAAGTCTCCCCACTGGAGCGCAGCTGTGATGGACATTGCTGTCTCCATCTTGAATTTGTGCTTTATGAGGAATAGATTCACCCACTTTAAGTCTAATATGCCTCTCATGTCCCCATTCCGTTTTGGGACCAAAAAGAAGGTGAACTCCAGTTCCTCTTTCCCCCCACGGCACCGGCTCTATCGCTCCTATGTTCACAGAGTGACCAATGGCTGACATCATGGCCTGATGTTTGGCCTCTATCTGGAAACCGGTTTCCTGGCCGTTTGCCTCAGAACAGTGCAAGCCGGCTGCTGAAGAAAATTTTAAAATAAAATAAAATAATAAATTTTAAAATATCCAGCGTGGCGATCGCTACTGTGAATTGCCGCTAAAGACACCAGCGCTAACTAGGGAGGGAGGCACTTGTTGACAAACACTGAGGTAAAAACACTGCGTTGAAGGAGCTGGTCACCTAGCCTCCTGACTCGCCGCGAGGCAGGAACGGTCTGGGTTCTCGTTCCTGTGTGCGGGAGGATGTGCCCGCCTTTTTTTGCTGGCCCTGCCTACTGACAACCCTGACGGGCCAATCCCACAAGTAAGGAATGGCCGCCTCTATCAAGGAACCCCCATCCCTGGGCTCCATGGTCCCAATCCGGGTCACTGCGGGTGCATCTGACTTGCACCTGCTAAACAGCAGGCACAGATCCAAAGAGCCCCATCGGCCTGGCTCAATATTTTCCCCTTGCCCCGTGGTGAGTTCCAGTGCAATCCTAACTTGTGTTGCAGTCCAGGACTGCCGGACTGCCTGTTCCTGCACAAGTTAGGATTGCATGATCAGTTTCCCCTCTGCTGGACTGGAGCCAACTCTGACATAGGAAGCTGTCTCTAACAGCAGCTGCTTGCAGGTATCAGGGCAGCAAATAAAGAACTTCTCATGTCATGAACACTGCATGATCCAGCTATCCGTGATAGGCCAGTAGGGACGCAGGATCCTGGTTGGCTATATGACAGGCCTCTGTTCCAATTCATTCCCAAGTGTTGAAATTTCATCCCATAAAAAACATAATGTGTTCTTAGGGTACAGTACAAATCCCACAGGATCCAGTCTCTCAAAGCTGCAATAACTAAATTCTATGTTTTGACTCAGGTACAGTAAAATCAAATCCAATGCTGAAGAGGTCCAAGAATTTCAACTCCTCTGGCAAGATGGAGGCAAGGAAAGATGGTTGCTCTATTACCACTGACTGGGTGGAGAGCTGCAACTGGGAAGGAAGGGGAGTGGGGAGGAGGGGAGCAGTGCTGGCTAGCTGGCTAGAAGTAAAATGCACAGAGCGTGCTATTCTTGGACCTCAGCAGATGCCCTTCGCAGGACCTACTTTAAGTGCTGTAGCTGCTGTTCCAAACACTAGCACCTGAGGCACTCTCTGAATCTTGACTCTCTGGTCAGGACTGGAGTGATGAGAGGAGAGGAATGGCAGCTGCTCTATCACCACCTTCTGTTGTGGCAGGAGGAGCGGCTGAGGAAGCATGCGGACCAGCTCCACCCACTGCTCTGAAGCGGAATCTAGAGAGTGCATGTAGTGGAGCCTATGCTCCGGGCTGGATAAACAGCAACTGGCCAGCTGGGGTGCACTGCTGCCACTGCTGCCGCTGCTGCTGCTGCTGTTGCTGCACTCTAAGGAGAGACTTTGCTGAACTGCTTGTTGCTCTTGCTGCTGCGACTGCTGACTGCTCTTAGAAGGGCCACTGTCTGCACTCTAGACAATAAACAGAAAGACTGAAGCAATCAGAGTTGGTGGAGCAAAGAGGTGCTCTGGTGGAATGCAAAGGTTAAAGTTAAAGTTAAGGGCAGAAGGTCCCCAGCCCTGACTCTCCTGAATTCTATTCAATGAGCCCAAAGCATTTGTCAACAGTAGGTAAGCGATTGGCACCTTAAGGAAACATGGGTAAGGACCTTCCCCCACTAGTGGCTAAAGTGGTCACTGCAGTAAAAAAGAAACCAATTGATAAGGGAAGATGAGTTCTAATTACATTCTCAAAAGAGGGTGGAATGGGGGGAACACAGAAAATATCTAGAAAGGTAGTCTGGGTTGGAAAGATGGCATCCATTTATGTGGAATTAAATGGGAAATTTCTCTACAGGCGAGGAATTTAAGACAGGAATGGATGCAAAGTGCTGGGGGAAACCGTTTTAAAGCTCCTGGCATTAACTAGCTGTGTAAGAAAAAAGCAGACCTAGCTCAGTTCTTCTATGATCAGACCACAGAAATAGCAAAAGAGGGGCAACCAGCACAGCAACAGATAGAACCATACCTCTTGAGTAACATGAACTTGTTGGAGTCCTTGAACAGCCAGTTGCTGCACTGTGCCTGCTTTGGGAGTTGAGGGAGTTGTCTGCACAACGGACCTCTGTGTAGTGGGGGGGGGGAGGAGGTAAAAACAGAACCCATTAGAACCCTTTAGGAAGCAGAATATGCAAAATCTGAATGTTTGAGGAACAAAAGTGCTCCTTATCTCTGGGAGAGCTGTAGCCTGGCTTGGGAAAGGGCAAAACATTTTCCTTTCTGTTAATGGCTCTCCAAACAAACATTGCATTGACGCTACGCAAGAAGAAGGATTGGGCTGTAAGTTATTTGTTTGTTTGAAGAATTTATACCCCGCCTTTCCCATGCCGGAGCAAATGCCCAAAGCGGCTTACAGAGAACATTATAAGCTCACATTGTTCAAATGGAAACAGTTTGGGTTTTTTTAAAACCAGGAACTTAAAAAAATATTCTTGCTCACCAACCTGAACTTCATAGTAAATTCGTATGCAGATCTATTCAGAAGTAATCATTCCAGTTTACTCAATGGGGCTTATTCCCATAAAAATGTACAAGATTGCAGCCTTAAGATAATTATAAATATACCTACATTCCGGTAGGCTGAAACTGATGTATATTTCTACATCAGGAAGAGGCAAGAGAAAGTTTTTTTTGTTTTTAGGATGAATCACACTTTAGCATTATACACAAACTCAGAAAACTATGGTTTATTCTGACTGTGGTTTGGTAACAACCAGAATATCAAACCAGTTTGATTCTGATTTGTTTTAACAAATTACTGTTAGAATAAATCATATTTCCCTGAGCTAAGATACAACACAAAACTGTGATTTACAATGAAAGCAAATGCTTTAACTCCTCTGCCCAGGCACACGGAGGAGGAGGCGGGGAATGCACAAGCCCCACAGAAAGGCAGGGTCATTCACAAGAATCTAGACTATGATTAAGAACCAAAACCTAAACAAGCCCAATATTTCACCAGTGTGAAAGGTAAGGGACCCCCCTCCCCATATCTACCTGGAGCAATGATTAATAAAGCAGGAATAGGCCACAGCCCGGCAGGTACCTACATGCCAGCGCTGGGAAGTTACACAATTCTGGGTGTCAGTGCAATATCACAGCCACAAAACATAACTGTGGAAATGTTCACAGCTATTTTAACTGAAATACAAACTAACTGGAGAGTAAGAGAGTAAGGACTCAATACTATCCAACTTTCCAGCTCTGATGCAGCTGCAATGGAGCCCCGAGATTAAGGATCAAACATTTCCTGCCCTTGAAGAGGCCTCCATGACTGCTTCCCCACCGCGGGATGCAGTGCACAGCCTGATGGTACAGCTGCATCAACACTCGAAAGCTGGATAGGACTGGGCCCTAAATAAAATTCCCAGATATTCTTAGACACTGTTTGGCAAGGGGAAGCTGAAGAGTACAGGGTGACATTTTAATAAGCTTGCACACTTAGTCACCCAAAAACTCAATTGTGTTACTGAAACTGAGAGGTGAATGCAAAGCCACAAAGGGACTGTACCTCTTGAGCAACAGGTACTTGCTGGACTCCGTGGACCTGAAGCTGCTGTACTTGCCCCTGTTTGGTGGCAGAGCTGCTGTTCTGGACTGGGGAGCGCTGCAAGGTAAGGAGGAAGGTATTATTCTCTTGGTATACATAAAAAAGCAAGATACAATTGCAAGATGGATTAGTTTCTTAGGAAACCAAGTCTCGCTGCACCTGAAAGACTCGCAAGTAAAATAGTTCCTGGTGCAAGAACCAAGTCACTACTGACTCATGGGGTGAAGTCACAGCGTGACATTTGCTAGGCAGACTTTGTTGTATGGAGTGGTATGCCATTGCCTTCCCCAGTCATCTTTTTACTTTACCCCCCAGCAAGCTGGGGTACACATTTTACCAACCTTGGTAGAAGGCTGAGTCAACCTTGAGCCGGCTACCTGAGAATCCTACTTCTGCTGGAATCAAACTCAGGTCATGGGGAGAGCAGATAAAGGGAAGAGCATGACTGCAGTCTATTATTCTGTGCCACACGAGGCTCTAAGACTAGCAAGCATATGGTGACTAATTTTTGTGGGCCAAAAGCCTGAAATGTATGAAGTAATGAGTGAAGATAATATATTTCAACCACTTTCATTTCATTAGTGACATCATCAACAAAGTTCATTAGTAACAGTTCGAAAAGAGTGGCAGGGCTATTGTACTGTGTACAAATTCCTTACATTTATTTATGGGATAAGGATGGGAGGGGGAGGAACTGTTCTGCAAGGTGCAATTGCAAGATAAAGAAATGCATTTTGCAATTTGTTGCAAGGACACAGAACTACTGTATTGTACATGAATTAATTTAAATAATTAAGATTCAACTATTAGGACTCAGGCATTAGGTATCAATTGCTTTGGGCATGTGCAACCATGATACATAATTTGCATAGCATCGTAAGAAAATAGCAATTTCTGTTGGCAGAGTCAATCTCAACCTAGGTCTCAACTCCCAAGCCAGAACAACTTGTGTCAAATCTGTCAATGAATTTACTGTAATAATTTCTACAAATACTGCACAGAGTATACACTAGCTGTGAGATTTGGATGCAGCTGAACCCCAATGAAATTGGAGGACTCATTGACTTAAGACAATGGTATTATGTTGACTTAACAACTTGTTGGAACACGCACTACCAATAGTATGTATTCCTTTTTTTCTCCATTCCCATGATGCATGTGTGTGGGTCCCAAACACATTCACTTCAAATTTGAGGAGACAAGTATGAAAGATTATGCTTGCAGTAATTTGGTCTTCAAGATGTCCAGGTCTCTTATGGAATCCATTAATTATCTTTGTCTTTGACAGCGCAATCCTATCGATTGCGCAGCGTTGGCGCAACAGAGTTGTTTTGACGCTGCGCGCTTAGAGCTGATGCAGGGACGCCAATCGGCACCCCCACATTGGCGCAAAGGCAATGGGACTGGCGCTACAGGCAGCGCTGATCTAGTTGCACCCGTGCAGCGCCTCCCTAGCATCAGCCAAAGCCAGCCAGTGCGAGGGAAGCGCCATGACAGGGTGCCTCAGGGATTGGCGGGAGGTGGGCGGGACGTGGGCGGGTTCAGGATTCAACCATACGGCCAATCCTAGACCCATTTGGGAGGCCGCACAGCCCTGATTTGGGCCATGCGGTCTCCTCAAATCTGCGCTGGCTGTTTAGCAGGCGCAGATCCAAGGAGCCCATAGGGGAGGCTGGAGGAGCAAATGCTCCCTTGCCACTCCTAAGCAGCTCTGGATATGGTGCTGGCCCGTCAGCCTCGCCATTCCAGCGCTGCTTAGGATTGCGCCCTGAGAGTTTCATTAAGAGGCAAAGCAAACAAGAGGCAATGCAAAGTATAATGATCTGTACAGCCATGCCAAATGCAGGCTTGATAAGAGAGAAAAAGGAAGTCAGATGCTGTATCTTTCACTCTCTTTTGACTGGGGCCTGAACAGAAATCCTAAACCAAGAATTCTGCAATTCCTGCTGAGTTCTGCCTCATTCTTACCTAAAGACTTTATATATGAAATAGCGTTTGGAGGAGGCATTCCTTCTTAGTGCAGCAAAGGTCCTATTTCTGGTCCTTGGCATCTCTAAATGACCTCTGGACGCTGTAGACAGCGTCGGTCCCACTGTGCCTACGCAGAGCCTCTCTCAAGTCAGCGAAGCCGGCTGGCGCAAGGGAGGCTCTGTGCTGGGGTGGGAGAGCAATTGGTGGTGGGAGGGAGATTGTGGACGGGGGGGGGCAGAATGTGGGTGGGCTTGAGAATCGGCCATAAGCCCGAGCCCAAGCCCGATTGGGAGGCTGCACAGCCCTGATTCGGGCCACGCGGTCTCCTCGGATTTGCGCCTGCTGTTTAGGCGCGAACATGCCCTTGCTGCAGGGAGGCTCCAGCCTCCCTGACCCAACCTTGGATTTGGCGCTGGCCGGCCAGCCTTGCCAATCTAACACTGGGTAGGATTGCACTCACAATTGCAGATATAGCCCACCTATAATTTCCCAGGTTATCTAAATTCAAAGTTTTCTCAATGAATGCATCAAAGGAAATAGATTTTAGCACTAATCCTGTAGCCATTTTTTAATTCTGCCCACCAATCCTAATTGCAAGGACAGATGGGGCAGGTCTCAGGGCTGAAAATATTAGTCAAGGCTTTAGGTATCCTTGATGGTATCCTCATGCAAACAGTATAATCTCCTTCTATGTAGCAATTGTTCTGGACATCTACTTCCTGTGTCAAACTCAACTGGTGCTAAGTAAGGTAAGCCCAAATCAATGAACACAAAATTCATCCTGAAATCAGAATAAAGCCCAGAACCACACAAAAGACCAGCACGAAATACCATTCCAGATTAGGAAATGAGATGAAAAGTTTGGAGAAGGACAGGTTGATTGTGGGCAGGTTGATTGCAAAAGAGAACTGAGCAAAAAGATAGTTGATAAGACTCATCACAACTGAACATCTAAGCATGCTTTGCCCAAATCTGGTAGGTCTGAACATTGAGGCACCCACCTCAGGTGAAGAGTGGACCTGCTGCACACCATGGACAGCCAGAGCGACTGGTCCTCCTTTACTAGCCTGTGAAGTACTCTGGACCACCAGCCGCTGAAACAGGATGACAGAAAAAAAGCAAACCCTAGTTAATTGCCATATATTCAGAAGAAGTCTGCCGAATTGGAGTGCTAGTTGAGATAGGCTGGCCAACACCTTACAAAGAATTGCTCTCTAGCCACATGTTCCCTGTTCACACACAAAGTGGATTAGGATATGAATTATTCTTTACTACCCACTCCCCATATAAGCACTGCCACAAGTTTCTACAGACAGGGCTGGTCTAGGACCTTTTGCTGCCTGGGACAAAAATAGCACCTATTTACATCGATGAATTAAAATTTTCGCATAGTAAGAAAGCCACTGTTTCCCCCAAGAAACCAATATTATTCCATATCCTGTTTTGATTTCAGTATCTACAATCAGACAGTGTGTGAAAGAAACCATTCCTTTGTAAAGAAAAGCATCTCTGCTAAGAGATGAAGCAAGGTACCTCATGGACTGATTTAGGGAAGAGTTAAGGGTTACAGAATAGAAAGTGGACACATCTGACCACTGAGACACAGTCCATTGAGAAGTTCTCCTACCCAACCCCCATTAAAATAAACAGAAGCTATACAACAGCATTCTATGCCAAGGAGACCAAAACAAGGAATGGAATGATATTGATTTCCTGCAAAAAGCAGTGCTCTCCCAATTGTACAGGAGTTTCAATACTAGAAAACAGAGTAACATGGTTGCAAAACAAACCTAACATATGGACTTTTCTGTATTCTTAGTTTGGCTGGATGAAAATTCATTCTTCAACAAGACCTTTTCAATTTTCCCTAAGCATCACTTTAGTTCTATGGCTCAAAAACAGCCCTGCTGAATCAGATTGAGGATTCACCAAACCAGGACCCTTTTCCAATCAGATGTCTCTCTGTAGTTTTCAAGCAGGGACTGAAGGAATCAGCCCTTCCACATTGTGTGGCTCATAGGAATTAGGGCATAATGGCACACTGCATGGAAGCTGTAACTAGCCATTATAGCTAACAGACACTTGAGGCCTCTCCTCCATGAAACTATCTAATTCCTTTTTAAAGTCATTGCCATATCTTATGGCAATGAATTCCATAGGAACCATTTCACCTAACAACATACTTTTTATTCTAGCACAGACTCTTCCTGAATATAAAAAACAAGGTATAAAAATCAAAGGGCGCCAGCAAGCCTGCAGTAAATCTTAAATGGGCAACCTTGGGAAAGTTAGGTAGGGGCTCAGCCTGCATGTCACTAACCAGTTCTAGCCAAAGGACAGGCCTAAAAAAAAAGATCTTCTGAAAGTAGTAAGGAGGCATCTTAAGAACAACAGGCTAGAACAGGACTAAGGAAAACTCACAGTCCATCCAAATTCTTTGGCTCAGGTTTGATTATTAGTCTGAGAGGTTGTGGACTTCATAGCCTCATCACAGGCTGAAATTCCAGGATACGAGTGAAGAGCAACTATTTTTGTCAAGACAAATGCAGACCCAAGAAAAGTCTTTTCAAGCCACCTCAAACAGAGCAGCGTGCTCCATAAACAAGCAGCAATGAAGGGGCACAGTTTGGAGAAAACGGAATAGAAAGAGAGATAGGAAAGTGGTCCTGGGAAGTGCTTGGTAGGACCAGTTAAGAGAGGCAAGTATCTCCCCCAAACAGGATGATGAAAACTGAACTGAGGGCACAATCCTAACCAACTTTCCAGCACTGACATAGCTGTGCCAATGAGCCATGTTCTGCAGTGGAGTAGTAGTCACAGAGGCCTCCTCAAGGTTAGGGAATATTTGTTCCCTTACCTCAGAGCTGCATTGCCCTTCCTCCAGTGCTGGAAAGTTGGTAAGGATTGCGCCTTGAGTCAACATGAAAGAGGAAAGAATGCAGCAGAGGAACACAGGTTCTCTCACTAGTTCTCTCTCTCTCTCTCATACCTCTCTCTAGGCAAATTTCAAGACCATACAACAGTGGTTCCCAAACTGTGGGTCAGGACCCACCAGTGGGTCACGAGCCAATTTCAGGTGGGTTGTAGAGCAGCTATAGCAGCCATATTGAAAAATAAGATTTTGGATATAAATTAGGCAGCCTAGGAATCTAAATACGGACCTGAGAATATCCTTCTTTCCATTCATCTCCTTTGTAGAATGGAAACCTTCTAAGCACAGTGCACTGCAATGCTGCCCAAAGTTTCTAGCCATGGTTAAGAGATTGATAGCACAATCCTAGGCATGCCTACTCAAAAGTAAGTCCCATTGTGTTTAATGAGGTTTCTCCAGGAAAGTGCTCTTAGGATTGCAGCCTAAGAATATCCCTCAGATACACACACATTCCTTTCTCTTTCCTCCTTCAACAAGTGCAAATTCCCTGCCCTCTCATTTTTAGAGCTGAATATAGTGCAAGTATTACATTTGCACAGAGTGTTTTCACTAAGCATGGTTAGCTCAAATGCATTCCTAAGTTGCACATCCACTTCATACCACAGTTGCATAAATGACTGAGATTTGGATGCCTCTTGAAACCATTCTATTTTATGCTGGAACAGTAATTTCCCAAGCTGGCTGATACATAACTGTAAAAAACCATTTTTCATGTGACCTGCACTTAAGCGGTAGATCAGTGGTTCCCAAACTGGTGGGTCCCAGGGGAACTGACAAAGATTGGGATGATCTGCTGCTGCCTCCAGAGAGCCACATATAAGCTTACAAAACCCTTCCCTCCCCAGCAGCAGCACAATTGGCCAGATGGTGTTACTGCCCCCTCCCCTGCAAATACTTACAGGGTTCCCAAATTCTGAGTAGGACTTTGGTCACCACTGAGGTAGATGATTGCTAGAATCCTAAGAAAATGTTCAGTAACACCACAGATGAAGAGTAGAGACAAATGTCAAAGCCCAGTAATGACTGTCTGATGTGTGTGATGTGTGATCAGCAGCAGATGTGTGATCAGCAGCAGAAGTGCAGAAGCAGGAGCTACTGTTCAAATCTTGGATCAGCCACTTGTTTTGAGCAAGACAGACAACCCCCCTTCCCTAAGTCCTTTGGCATGATTTGGAGGAGGGATTCGCTTCTCACTTTGTGCCAGGATATAATAATCACACCTGATGCTTCTGAGAGACTCCACAACAATGTGTGAGGTGAGCAAATGAGAGGAGGGAAAGAATAATTCTCTCACTTCTTGCATAGCTCACAGCTTTCTGATTGTCCCCAGTGCACAATGAAGTAAGTAATCATCTCGTCTCCATACCACAGAGCTTGAGGGAGCTGGGGCAACATAATACACCAGTTAGCTAGTAATGCAAGTAAAAATTGGTGGACCTTTACTCAGAAGGAAATCCCACTGAGTTCACTGGAACTTACTCCCTAGTAAGAGTGCTTAGGATTGTACCCATAGCTTTCTAGCAGTCCAATGCTTCTGTGAATGGCAACTTTATGCATTTCTGCCTTTTCTGTTATGATATAGTACTTGTAATTGATGGTTTTTGCTCCCATTCCACCAAAGTTTGTTTTGTGTTGGTGTGTATTGTTTTTAATTATTGGTTACTGTATATTTAACATATTTTTTAATATTGAAAACTGCCTTGGACATTTCTTTTTTGGAAGGTAAAAGTGAGATAAAAGTGTTTTTAAATAGTTTTTTAACACTTTTAAAACTTTTTAAACACCCCATCCTTCCTCCAAAAAGCTCAGAGAAGCATGCCACTTTATCCTCACATCTAGTCTGTCTTCCCCAAGACCTCTCAGTGAGCATCCAGGACTGAATAGATGCGAACCCAGGTCTTGATTATCCAAATCAAACACTCAAGAGCACAATCCTAACCTGGAGGTAGACTGGCATAGATAGGCCAGCAAGTTTGTCTGGCTCAAGGGATACCACAAAGTACATTTGGACCACTCTCAGAGTCAAAGAAGCCAGCACATAGATGTGCGCCCTCCTCCCTGATTCCAAGAGTGGTCATAATGCACTTTACAGCCCTGATGCTGGCCAAACTTTGGTGGCCTAACTATCCCGACCTAACTTCAGGTTAGAATTGCACATTCAAGCTGCTACCACCGCACTGCTTCTCTTCATATTCTGTACATATTTTGACATGTCTAACTTTTAAAATATTTTTCAATGAAAAGCATCAAAATATGGTGGGACCAAGTGCATTATTTTGTAAAATTTCCCACGCCTTTTGGCTGCTTCTTAGGTGCTGTCACATACACACAGTTCATGCGTGCTTGCATGCATGCAGATAGACAAATAACCAATACTCCAAATAGAATGGTCCAGCTCAGGTCCACAATTTTTGGATGACTTTGGTAGACAAGCCAAAAGTTGTGAATGCCAGGACCTTGCACCTTCCTTTGTCTCTAACCTAGTGCTGAGTCTGTGGATGGGAAACAATACCCTGCCCTTTTGCTCGGCTCCAAGTCTGGATGTAGAGAGGAAATCATACTTGCAATTGCAAAACTTGGAGATGGGGAGCATAAGGCTGGGGCTTGTTTCATGCTATACTGCTGGGGAACTTAGAGCACTTTAAAGCCCAGTTCAAAAACGGCAACCCCAAACTTCCTCTCTAGCTTGGAGACAGGGAGGGGGGTTCGGGATGTTCCCAGAAGTTGCACCGCATATAAAACACTTACCATGGTAAGTGGAATTGTGGACCCCTGGGTTCAGCCATGCCTCCCCTCCATTCCACAGGCAGAGAACATGAGCAAGCAAAGTCCTTGGAGCACAAGTTGAAAAATAACATCCAGACTGGAGACCAAGACATCCCAAAGGTGAAATAAGGTATATGAGCCCTGCTACACTTAAAAAGCTCAAACCATTCATACATCCAGAGTAAAATCCAATTGGTCACCGAGGCCCAATTGTTTCTCTGTCCTAACCATAGAAATGGGGTCAGGTCCTGTCCATCAACCTCCCTTAGAGAAAGTTCTCTGAACTCCTTATGAATCTCATCTAATACATCATTTTTACTTGTCAACTGCCAAGATTATTTTAGGTATAAACTTATCCTGCTTCAAGACAGGAAGACAGAATTGATAGCCTCGACACTTAGCACTCAAGGGAGTTTGAGTTCTACAAGGGTGAAAAGGTGGGGTGTAAGTTTTGTAAAGAAAATAAAATAAGAGAAACTGTATGACAGTAGTGTCCCAAAGCCTCCTGGCACTAAGGCCAGAAATGTCACCTACTATATCACCCCCACGCCTGCACCAGACACCCCTCTCTGCTTCTGGAATAGCTCCTTTTGGAGCCATTTGGAACTGAGGGAGGGCACATAGGTCCAATTCACAGCTGCTTCTGGAAATGCGCACCCCTTACAACTAGCTCAGGAAACACCTGGAGCCCTGCAGAGGGGGAGCACAGAGTTCCAGTCCCCCACCCCACACACACTACCAGTCTCTCTGGCATCCCTCCTGGAGCCCAGGCATTGTCTGCTACTGCTCTATGATGCTATAATTTTCTCTATTCCAACTTTAAGCTGGGTGACCACATGGCTGAAACTTCAACAAACAGAGATCATTTAAGAGCACAATAGAGAGAAATGGAAGAATCACAAGCAACTCTCTGCTCAATGAGCAAAAATCCTATGGTTAGATTAGATCAGGGGTGTCAAACTCATTTTATACCACAGGCTGAATAGCATTCATTATGCCTGCTGAGGGCAGGAGTGATGTCATTAAGCAGGAAGTGACATCATTAAGTAGGTGATAAATAGAAATAAGCAGTTTTTAGGAACGCCTTAGCTACAAATGACAGAAGACAAAATATGCAAATCTTGATCATATTTTCAAGATATGGGAGAGCCCAACTAACACACTGGCTGCCCTTTCAGCAGTGACATCTCAACACAGGTCAAAAACTGAGGGCAGCTGATAGTAATGCTGGGAGAGCCTAACAGCCAGATAAAAATCTTCTGTGGGCCACATCCAGCCTATGGGCCTTATGTTTGACACCCCTGGATTAGATCATGTTCCACAGGTGACTACTACAGACTTTTGTGAATCTTAACAAAATAGTTGTGTTATTAATTGGCAACGGTTGACTTTTTTTTCTCTGAGGAAAACATCAAATACTGTACTAATTTAGATGTGAACTGTTTTTGGTTTTTTAAATAAAAATAAGATACCAAAAAAAGAGCTTCCTTCAAAGAAATCTAGCAAACTGTAATTCTGCAAGGAAGTTAGGGATGGCAACACCCTCACAAAACATGCCAGTCAGACGAGGCTGCGCATCTAGCATGCCCTACTTCTGATGACAGTAAGCCTGCAATCCTATGTACACTTTCCTGGAATTAAGACCCACTCAACACAATGGGACCTACTTCCAAGTAGACATTTATAGAATTGCACCGTAAGATAGCTGTGGCTACAGACACATTCGCAAAAATACACTTAGAACCAGGCAAGTAACTGGATAGAGGAAGGTTATTTGAAACCATACCACCTACTTGTAGCAGCATCAGAGAGACCTGGCAGACCTACCTGCTGGGGTACTTGCACACCTGTGAGCTGCAGAGGGGATACTGTTCCTGGCTTAGTCTGCACACTGGACTGGACCAGTAGCCTCTGTCAAAGAAGAAAAGAACCCAGAATCAAGACAAACAAAAACAATCCACAGCAATGATAGGAAAAGATTTTGTCCCTGAAAGCAACTAAGTACATCACCTAGCACTTCCTTGTAGATAGCCTTATAAACACCTCCTTTCAGACCCTTACCCGCCATGTCCCAGTCCTCTCCTATAATTCAGAATGCTGTTCCCACTGGGCTGTGTGGCAGAACAGCTCGAACCGAAGCTCTGCACAGCTTGGAGCTTGGGAACCTGGAACCTTGGGAATGGTATATGGGGTCATTGCTGATCATCCAGAGATGGCATCACAACTGCAGCACAATGTTGCACAGCAGCAGAAGGGATCCGCACAACACCGTGGACCACTTACAGGGAACACTGGTTAGAAGTTGGAAAAAAAAACCTGGTTCACAGGTCCCCTCATATATTACTCCAACACCAGGGCCTACCTATCTATGAGGCAGACTAAAGCAGCTAGTTCTGGCAGCAAATTTCTGAGGAGTGTCCACATCTATCTGCCTACTTGCCTTCACTGCTCCACCTCCTTTTTTGCACTTGCTAGATTGGAAAAGGAAGAGGGAGACAGAGTGAAAGAAGAAGTGTAGATGAGAGTTTTGCTCCACCCACTTCTTTTTCCAATTCAAGGAATGAGAGGAACAGACGCTGGTATGTCAGCGGGGGGGGGGGGGGGCGGCCAGCCACAGGCGCCAGGAGTTCTGAACAATTCTATAACAAATGTATAGAAAGTCATTTGCCCTTTCTAAATGTCAATGCTATTCTGATTAGAGATGCAATCCTGACTACTGGATTCTATTTGGTCACACCAACTGCAAGGTCCTTGGTTGATCCACTTACCTGCTGAGTAGCTTGGACTTGCTGAACCACCTGAGTCGGCACCCCTGACTGTGTGGCTGCAGAACCTGGACTGGACTCCGAAACCGTGTCTCTGGGCCTCATGGAGCCTTCTGCTGAGTGCAGAACAGAAATGTTAACAGGAACAGTCTCAGGAAGGAAATCAAGGAAAGGCTCAACTCTCCAACCACTGAACAGAAATTTCAAAAGGAAAGCAAAGGGAAAACAGACTAGCGGATGGAGCACCAGACCAGACTCAAGTTCCCTCATGGTAATGACATCAAGCAGCTCAGATACTGGGAGCGCATGTCTTGGTCACATCAATTTATAATAATGGTTTGTGAACTACTGACTGTATAGGTCCCTACGTTCTATTGTGAAAGGCTAAAACAAGACAAAACATTCTGCCATCCCAACAAGCTGTTTCCACACAAAGAATGCACCAGTATCTTTTGCACAACTGCAGGGAATCCTAGTCTGTATTTCTCAGATCTTACCCTGTCTTCTTTGCTTGTCTTAGAACACATGGGCCGCAAGCAACCTTTTGGTTGCTTGCGCAGTCAGTCAAGCAGGCCCTGTCTTTTGGAAAGGAATGCTTCTGGATCGTGCCAGTCTAAATAAATACCACTGCCCTAGTCTCAAAACTGAACAAGGAATTATTTTTAGCAGTAGCAAAACACACAAAGAATACATTTAGGGCACATAAAACATCAAAATTTCACATATATGCTGATGGGTTCTGAGCTGTCTGTGATGGAGCAGAGAGATGTTGGAGTGCTGTTAAGCAGTTCGATGACAGTGTTGACCCAGTGTGCGGCAGCTGTGCAGAAGGCCAATTCCATGCTAGGGGTCATTAAAAAAAGGACTGAGAATAAATCAACCAACATTATTATGATATTGCACAAATCAATGGTAAGGTCACATCTATAGGATTGTGTCCAGTTCTGGTTGCCACATCTCAAAAAGAATATAGTGGAACCGGAAAAGGTGTAGAAGACAGCAACTGAAATTATTACTGGGCTGGGACACCTCCCTTACAAGGAAAAGCTACAGTGTTCAGGCTCTTCAGTCTTGAAAGAAGGCACCTGAGGGGACAATTGAGACATAAAAAATTATGCATGGAAGGGATAACTTGGATAGGGGAAGTTCTTTTCCCTCTTACACAACAGCAGAACCAGGATCTCCACTAAAATTGACTGAAAGGAGAGTCACGTCAAATAACGAAATATTTATTTACCTAATGTGTATTTATTCTGTGGAACTCCTTGCACAGGATGTTGTGCACAGGCATCTGGCTTAGATTCCTTTAAAAGGGAATTGGACATATTTATGGAGGAAAATCCATCACTGGTTATAAGCCATGAGGACTAAACCTCCAGATTTTAGAGGTTGCCTATTTATGCAAAAGAGTGACAACAAAATCTTGTGTGTGCTCTCACAGGGATCTTCTGGGCCACTGTGAGATACAGGAAGATGGACTAGATGGACCTTTGGCCTGATACAGCAAGGCCCTTCTTATGTTTGTACTTTACCGAAGTGTGATTAAAGAAACAAATTCCTCAATTATAAGTTTCCCTTTCTTCCCATGATCCTGTGCCCTGCAGATGTTTTCAGACTACTGTACTCCTATTTTTTTTACAATAAATGCACAGTTGTTGCTCATTTGTTTCAAGGAATCATATATTTGCTCAAGGCAGTGTTTCTGTTAAGAGATATCTCATTTTCCCAGCACTCAAACAGCACTACTTGGTAGATAATAAAATGCAATTCCTCTTCCCAACTACATACTGCAAGCATATCCACTGCACTTTGAAGGGCTGTGTAGTTTGGTGTCATGACCACCTAATGGATTCACAGCTAGTATTCAGTGGCAAATCCCCACATATCCCTATCATTCTGGGAACTTTTTATTTCTTTAGAGATTGATCATAGTTCTTGCAGTTCAAAAGTACTCACTTAGCTCTTTTGCAACAGCAACAAAAAAGTGACAAACACAGTGGCTATCCCCTCCCATTGCAACAGTGTCCCATCATTTTATATGGTTTTCTATGTATTTATTTATTTGAAGGCTGCATGTTTTTCATCTCCAGCTACAGAATGCACATTTCACTTGATTCTTAACTACATTAAATGAAGGGGCAGCTGTTCCTCCTACGGCAGGGCCATCTCCTTGACACCCTCCCCCAAGTATATCAGGGTTAGTTATTTTGCTGCTGGTATTGAATCCAAGTTAAAGAAATATCACATTAAGAAAAAAAAAGATTTTATTGTTTTTGGGAAGTTCCCTGTTTCACAAATATTTTTAGGGTGCAGATGTATCTCATCCTCAAAAACAAGGACAGACTACATGAGTCGAACAGGAACTGTGAAACCAAATGCACTGAAAAGGGAATCCTGAAATCCTGGTGCTTGGAAGGGGGGCAGATTTAACCATTTCTTGCCTAAACTGAGCTTCTCTGTGTAATTCCACTGAACACAATGGATTTGCAAAAAAGCTAAGAGAGCGGCTGTTCTAAAAAAGCTCAATATCCAATATAGCCTAGTGGATCCTAAGCAGAAAAGCCCTTCATAAGTACTTACGGTCAAAAGGCATTGCATAAAGGCAATCATAATACATGGTGATGCTTCCAAGAGTTCCAGCTCTAGCGGTTCCTTTCCTTGAGAATAAAACAAGCAAGGCTTTTATAACCTGGAACCTTGGCCAGCTAATCCCTGATAGTTTCTACCAAAGCTCGAGGCTGGTTGGTTTTGAATAAACATTCGCATCGTAGTAGGTACACCCTCTGTTCTTCTCAGGATGGGGTGGCGGATGCCGGCTGTTCACCCGATTGTAATCACGAAGCAGGAGTTCACGTTTCCCGAGTGTCTCATTTGACATGCTCAGCGGGAGGGGAAGAAAGGGCAGGCAAGTCACTCTGGGCCACCTGCATTAGGCTTGTGGATTTGTTTATTTTCTTAGAAAAACTAATAGAATTTGTAGGCTTTTGAAAGTGATCCCTTGGAAAGCTGACGCTTCAGTAACATGAAGGATGATCAGCACTACATAACCAATATGGATTGTGCACATGGCTGGATCATGGGCCAGTGCACTTTGCTGCAGACGTTTCAGAGATGAGAGTGCTCTGTCCACAAGACAGACTCCATTCAGTTCCTGAAAAGACACCTGCCTGGCCTGACACACGTTCCCACGGCTTGTACAGTTACAAACCTTTATGAGAATCCTATAGTCTAGGCCAGTTGTCCTTAAACTACTGTAATAACCCACCCATCTTAAAAATACGAAAGGGTGAAGACTTCCTAAATGCAATTAAAAGAAACACAGGCAGGTCACCTTGAAACAGTTGCTGGTCTTCTAGGCATGAAAGCAATTGATCAAAACAAATAGGTGGAAGGAAGGTCAAAAAAGAGGGTAAGAAGCTCTACTAGGGACAGACTTTAGCCCACAGGACTGGACTATAGGCTTCACAAGACTGTCATCACTGCCAGGTGGGCCTTAAGGTTGTATATTAATATTCTGCCAGTGCTTAAATTCTCAATTTCAGTAAATGCAATGTGATGCCAAATAAAGAATAATGGATTGACTTCGGCAGGCTGTGCGTATTTTAATAAATAAAATAATTTGCATGATGCTTATGAAGTTTCAAAGTACTTCATATACATCATCTGAATAAACATTACAACAACTCTGTAAAGGTATGTCAGAATTATTATCCCCCTATATTATCCCCCTATAGCTGCCTGCGAGAGGGGAGTGTGCTGGGCCAGCCGCTTCTTTGGTGGGAGCAGAAGCTGCTTATCAGCCAGCAGGAAGGCAAATTGTGTGGTTAGAAAGAAGACTACACCATGAAAGTACCATCTGTATGTTGTATGTTGTTCTTGAAAGATAGAACTTTCTTGTAATTTGTAAAAACCTTTGTGTTTATGAATAAAGCCTGCCTATGTAAACCACCTTGAGTTAACGTCAGAGGAGCAATCTAATGACCTAAGAAAAGTGGTATATAAATACGAGCTTTATTATTATTATTGGAAATGGAGAGGGTCCTGAGGTCAAGAGAGAAGGTAGCTTGTCCAAGACCATTGATGTTTGCTTACAAGGACATCTTGTTAAGGAAATCAGATCCTTCAAAGCATTTCTGATTTCTTTTCCTTGTACTTGATTATTGCCTCCATTTTCTGAATATATTCTGGGAATGGGTTTCATTCAAGGAGGTCACTACAGGGAAACTTGCTAGTTATATATACCACATATATATTTCTGCCTGACTGCTACAGCTACAAGGGTTTTTTTAAGAAGCGTAAGCAAGATGTAGACCTCAAATCAATGTCTGAATCAGTACAGATGGATTGTAGCTTGCCAATACACTGCCACCAGGCACAAAGGCTTACATAAGGTGACATCCAGCAAGGTACTGTATATACCTTTGCAACTCAGCTGAAGGTCACCATTGAACGAGAACTGTAAACCTGAAAAGCTATTGTGGCAACATTATCAAGCAAAATCTCCGAGCCAAATCCTCAGTTGCTACAA
Source organism: Lerista edwardsae (assembly GCA_029204185.1). Lineage (NCBI taxonomy): Eukaryota > Metazoa > Chordata > Lepidosauria > Squamata > Scincidae > Lerista > Lerista edwardsae. The sequence continues at coordinate 3,248,761 of JAJKFI010000082.1, read as the reverse complement.
ATCTGTTCTGCTCCTTTGAAATGAAGGGAAGTAACTGGATGGGGACTGGCTCTTTATCTTTGGCATGAACCAGGAAAGAAACCGACTATACTATTATATGACCACAGAGAGCATACTCTTCCCTTGTTCAGATGTGTTCTGTATTGCTCTGCGATGGAAAGGGCAGGGGAAGGTAATAGGAGCTTTCTATGTACAAAACCCAGGTGAAACTGACTTGAATAAAAAATATAAAAGCCATTTGACAGGTTATATGAAGTAGCAAAGCTGCACTTGTGTGAAGTGAATTCAAAAACTGCTTTTGTACCTAACTTTCTCTTCCTTCCTTAGTATGGCTGAAATATAGCAATTCTATTTGTTAAATTAAGGGGGCTGTGTAACTCAAAACATCATATACTGCTACATCAACAGAAGAAAATAACACTTTATCTTTTTGTTGTTTCTTATTTTGTCCAAGACACACACATCATTAACCAGCAAATAAATAAAATAGATTATTCAGACAACAACGTGCAGAAAAGTACATAGCAAAGAAATCTAAGATGAATTGATTAATTTTAACTGCCCAGCTAGGTAAAAAATAAAATCGATTATGTAAAAGGGCAAAAATAATTTGCCCAAAGGTCACCTGTGCACATTGAGAAATGTGGCAGGCTTCGAGAATTAAGTCCCCAGCAAAAATTACAGGGGCTTAGATCCTCAAATAAGAAGAGTTTTATGTCTTTCTACTCAGTCACTTGAACATATGAAGGTGCCTTATACTGTGCCAGAACATTGATACGTATATACACATACAAAGAATGCTATAAAGACAACCTTTAAATATATATTGAGATGTGTGCCCTGGAAATCTGGTTAGGTAGAAAATATAGCCAATCTAAAAGATTTAAATAAGGGTTCACAAGAGGCAAATCAACTATAATCAACATGCTTCTGGACTTACAACAGAACTGGGAAGGGGCAGGAAGAGAAAACACAAAATCCAGAAAATATTCAATATCTCAATAGGCCTCAATGATGCAAAAAAGAGTGCTACTATACTGACTTTTCCAGCAGCTTCATTACTGGGAAAATCTAAACTCTGGCAAAATTCATAGCCATGACAAGAATCAAACAGCTTCACTCAGCAGCTTAGTTACTACCTGATTAGAATCAGAGGCAGGCCAGGTTTCTTCAGATAAGGTTTCCGGTCAGAAGAAGCACTGCTTTACACTACCAATGGCAGGAATTCTATCTGGCTGTTTGCCTTGCCTTTTTCAAGATACAGAGACAGCACCGCCACGGAGTAAGGTGAAGCAGCTGATTTTGAAAACCAATAAGGGCAGCAAATGGGAACACAGACAGAACTGATCAATGGAGCACAATCCACTATGTTCTCCTGCAGCTCCAGTTCACAAGGCTTTCACAGGAGAGTTTCCCAGTGAATTCTATCCCAAGTATTAATTAGTGAGAGAGGGATCTGGATTTTCTACCCCGGCACCAAAATGTCCTGGCCAGCCCCATTGAGCCAATTAACAAAAATCCACCCTTGGCGAGAAGAAAATTCAAAGCTTTGTTTCAAACACCTTTGACTGAGAACAAACAATGGGAAAGGACTGGTATCTTTAGGGCTATATTTATTTATTTATTTATTTGTTTATTTATTTATTTATTTATTTGAAGAATTTATACCCCGCCTTTCCCATGCCGAAGCAAATGCCCAAGGCGGCTTACATGAGCAGGCTAGTCTAAACCACCATTTTTTTCAATGGGGTTTTTACAAATCTACAATATTCTTGTGATCTGCCAATCCTCAGGCCCAGACGTTGCCTTCTCAGTGTGGTTCTCTCCTTTGGCTGCATGCCATCAAGCCTCAGCAGGGAATCGCAGGTCTATATCTGTTCACCACTGCCTTTAGCCTAGGAGCTACACAAGTATCATGTGTCTCTTCCCACTGATTAATCAAACAACACATTCAGTGAAATGAAAGCAGATTTTCTAGTTGAGTCACAACTCTGTATGGTCCAATGGAGCTTGGCTCTAAATGTCAATTTGAGGTCCAATCCAGCCAATTAAGGGCACAATCCTAAACTGTGCTGGAACAGGCAACCCAGCGGGCCTGCGCTGTATCCAGCACAGGTTGGGAGCAGGCTGGAGCTTCCACGGGGCAAGGGGATGTTCGTCCCCTTCCCACAGGATAAGCGCCAGCCAACCCTAAGGGCTACTCGGATCTGCGCCCGCTATATAGTGGGTGCAGGTCCAAGCAAACTGCATGCCCCAAATCACGGCCATGCAGCCTTGGAACAGGGGTTAGGATGTGGCCCAACGGCCACATCCAAATCCCACCCCCCTCCCTGGGTCAGCCCACCCCCCTGGAACGCCCTCTCTCCCACCTGCCCCCTGCTCAGATTAGCCCCTGTGCCAGACAACCTCGGCTGACACAGGAGTGGCCCACCTTGGCGTGCTCCAGCGCTGCAGGGCCAATGTAACTGCTCGCATCAGCTCTGCATGCCTCGCGCTGGCACAAAAGTGCTTTACGGCACTTTCGTGACACCATAGGGCCGACGTAAGCAGCTTGCGTCAGCCTTAGGGCACCACTGGATTGCGCCCTAAATCTTTTAAAGAACCATTAATGTTATTACGACAAAGTTAAGCATAGACTTAAATCTCTCGTGTTGAAATTATTAGAATATATACATCAACTGGAATCTTACCCTCTGTCAGCAAGCCTGTGCTGAGCAGAGCTCTGATACAAAGCTCATTTCAAGTCTCCCAACAGATTGGACACAGACTGATAATCCAGAACAGGTATAAAGATGTATAGATAAATTCACTGACTATCTTAAAAATGGATTAGAGACAGCAAAGTCCTGCTGTGGAAGACTAAGCTTGATTCTATTCTGATCACAACACCTAAGTTCTAAATGCAAATGTTCATTGTTGATGCAGGAGCCAGAAAGAATTCAACAAGACTCTTCTATCAACTGCAATTCAATATACACATTCCAATTATTTTGTAACACCCTGTTCCTTTCTGATGTGTCTGCTGCTTTTCCTTCAGACATACACCAGAGCCTCCACTTAGGCTCCTTTTTTTATCAGCAAGAAGCAGAGTGGAATCCAATAGATGCAGTAGACAAATTTACTGAGAAGGGTCAAATAATTTTCCCAACATATTTTGAGTATATGCTGTTCATCAGGAGACTTGACAATTATACTGTATATAGTGGTTCCCAACTTGGGGTACATGTACCCCGAGGGGTACATGCCAGGACTTTTAGGGGTACTGAAAAAGAATTGAATAATGGCAGAAAAGGCAGGTTTGTATTAGAATTAACAGCAATTATATTAATTACAAACATTTTGCTAACATGAGAGGTACTACTTATGGAAATGGGCTGCCAAGGGGTATACAAGTGAAAACACTGGGAACCACCGATATAGAAGATATAGTAAATATTAATCACCTTCTCTGTTTACCAATGTATCATTTTGCTTCATCAAACACAGTGGTTTCCAAATGTTTTAGCATCAAGACCCACCTAAAAAAGTTTCCCTTAACCAACTGCTTATGTGTCTGTGTCTATAATGGTAAGTGGACAGCAAAGCTCCCACCACCATACAAGTAGCAGGTTGTTTAACCTTTGGTGCACATAACCTAATCTACCCTGTCAGTTTAGGGGCCCACCAAAAACTGGGTCATGACCTACTGGTGGACCTACAGTTTGGGAACACTGATCTAACATAAACAGGCATGCCCCGATATCTGCTGGGGTTCTGTTCCAGACTCCACCGTGGATATCTGAAACTTTGGACAATGGGAATGCCTTTGTAAAGATAGAGAAACATCAGTGGTTTTGCTGCAACAAAGTTTTTAAAAAAAGAGATTTGTTTAATGTTCCCCTATCTTTTTAATAGGAGTCCCAGTATCCATGGTATCCAGGGATAACTCCAACTGTGGATACCGAATCAGTGGATACCAGGGTACACCTGTATATTTTATTTCAACATTTGTGACCTTTATTTCCTTATTTGTTTTATATATATTTTGCGGCAACAGATGAACATAGAACCTACCGCAGAACCCCTGCAGACACCATGGATATCCATGGATATTCAAACCTGCAATTTTGGACTACCACCACCCTCTGAACTCAACTGGAGGCTTTACTGAGGCCTGCAGAGGCCGCACATGACTGCACATGGCCTCTGCAGGCCTCAAAATGCCCATTATGGGTGAAAAAATGTTACTTCTGGTTTTTGGTAAAAACTGGAAATCAAATTTTTCATAATGTGCATTCTGAGGCCTGCAGACGCTCTGGGTGGTTGTACGTAACCTCTGTGGCCTCAGAAAACCTTCCTTAGCCAACCAGAGCACAGCTCCAATTGCCTTCAGAAGGTTCATGCAGGCCCTTTTCCTGTGGGTTGGGGACCTGCGGATTCCGAACTCCACAGGTCCTGAATCCACAGATATACCACCTGTATACCAAAAAGCACAATAGGATGACAGGTCAGATAGAAGTGTGGGACTACTGTAGAACACTCCAAAATAAAAAAATTTAGATCCAGATTTTGCCAGTTTCTCTCCATGAAGACTGTGTCAAATGTTTGCCTTCCTAGCTTGTCTGAAGTAACGATAGGATTTCATCTGTCTGTATATACCATTCTATCATCCAGAGAGATGAATTTAACAGCACATAACCTTACATTGGTTACAACACAAAGTAAGGCAAAGGCTGTTGGCTGACATCTTGAGTCCATCCTAATCAAGCATCTGTTTTCTAACACTTGCCAAGAAATGCCATCAGGAAGTCCACAAACAGGGCATGAAAGCCCTCCTCCACTATTTGTGTCTTAGTTACCAATCATTCAAAGCTCTACTGCCACTAAACATGGAGATTCCAGTTAACAATGATAACTAACAGGTTTTTTTATAACGCTGTCTAAATGAGTGGCCATTTCACTGTGTAGAAGAGAATTCTGTAAGTTAATTTTGCACAGAGTGAAGGACGTGCATTTGTCCTGAATTTACTATCAATTGAATGACCTATGAAAGGGAGAAAAGGAGAAAACAAAGGGGGGGGGAATTCTCTCTATCTCGCCACACATTCTTAATTGTAAACATCTCCATCAGGTACTCCCTTATATGCCTGAGATACTAATAACTGCAAGAGCTAGTCACAAATAAAATAACAAGTGAAGCCAGAAGGAATATGAACTCATTTATTCTTATATCTATTCTTGTTATGTGCTCAAATTCAAATTATTTTATGTGGCTTATTAATTAAGAATGCAATCCTAACACACATCAGAAGGCAAACTGAACACAATGGGATTTACTTCTAAGTAAATGTGCTTGTGGTGGCATCTTACATTTCTGATTATAATCGAAAAGCATTGGTTTCAGTCTATTGCACACTGGAAGAGTAAGGGCCCTATGTCGCCCAACACCCTCCTAAGGGCATACCAGTGGCATGGGTGTCGCAAAAGTGCCATAAGACACTTCTACCACTGGCGGTAAGGGCTTGCCACCATCAGCCCAGAACTAGGCTCCAGTGCCAGGAGGATCTGATGCGGCGTCACCACTGGTGAGGGTGAGCTCATTCGGGGCAGAACTGGGTTGAAGAGAGGGTAGGGCTGGCTGTGGATCCTATCCTCCCTGTCGGACCATGTGGTCTGACACAAGAGGCCCTCAAGTCTGAGCCAGCAAAATAGCTGGCACAGACTTGAAGAGGACTTGAATGGACTTGAAGAGGTCCATTGGCGGCCCAGCACCCTTACCCATCCCCATCCCCCGAGATGCCTCTGATGGCTGCCTGGCTCCCGTATGCATCCTAGTAGTAGCCATTTTGCTACCGCATCTCCTACGGTGACCAGGTAGTTTAGGATTGGGCTGCCCCTCTATTACTTAACTCTGTGATAACTCTATTATGGTGTAATATGGGAAACTTAGAGCTTAATCCTATGCATGTCGACTCAGAAATAAGTACCATTATAGCCAATAGGACTTCCTGGAACGTGTGGATAGGATTGCAGCCTTAGAACCAAATCCTATCCAATTTTCCAACCCTGACATAGCCATCCCAATGGGTTGTGTTCTGCATTCTGTGGTGGAGGGGAAATTAGGGTGGTCTCCTCAAAGTAAGAGAACATTTGTTCACTTATCTTGAGGCTGCATTGTCAACAGAAACTTAAATAGAATTGGGCCCTTAATGGGATGAGCAGCGAAGAACTGAAGTTTGCAGAGAGTGCCATATTAATTAGGATGAATACATGAGCAGAAACGCCAAAAGCTTCTCTCCAAAAGAAAATGGCAAATGAGATGCAATGTTAAGTAAACATAAAGTGATTCATATTGGGGCAAAATGTCCGAACTTCACATACATATTGATGGGGTTTGAATGTCAGTGACTAACCAGGAATGAGACATTAGTATTGTGGTGAACAATTCCATGAAAATGGTACCTCAGTGTGCAAGTGCAAAGAAAAAAGCAAAACTTCCTGTTTGGGATTATTATTATCAAAAGGCTTGAAAATAAAACCACTCGTTTTATACAGCAATGTATAATGGCATACATTTATGCATAAAAATTTATGCAATGTATAAATTTATGGCACAGCTGCATTTGGAACATTGGGTGCTACTCACTCATCAAAAAACCAATATAGCACTAGAAGAGGTAAGGACAGGAAAAATTATGTAGGGATTATAGCACCTTCTTGATGAAGAAAAATGGGGGGGGGGGGAATTACTTGGAATGAAACTGATAACACTGTTTGAAATTCCGAATGTCAATATCAATATTTTTCTCCCTCTCTTGCAACACTAGAACAAGAGTCACCCAATGAAACTGAGCAGCAGCAAATTCAACACAAATAAAACAAAGAATTTTATTACACAATAAATTGTTACGGTATTAGGCTATATGCACCAAAGGTTAAACAACCTACTACTTGTGGGGAGCACTGTCCAATCACCATTGTAGCCAGCAGCTTCAGCAGCTAGTAAAGTGAAAACATTTTTTAGGTGGGCCCTGATGCTAAACCATTTGGGAACCACTGGCCTAGAAAACATCAAATAGGCCAATTGATGCTTTCTATTGGCCTAGAAAGCATCAAAACATGATTCAACAAATTCATGCAGGAGATTAACTTAACAACAGGTATCAGCCATGTTGAATGAAATGGAATTTTCAAGGTTAGAGGCAGTGTATGCTTGAATACAAGCTACTAGGAGGACAAATGTATAAGGCAGGGCTGGATGACTCACAAGCTGGAATCAAGATTGCTGGGAGAAACATCAACAACCTCAGATATGCAGACGATACCACTCTACTGGCAGAAAGTGAGGAAGACCTAAAGAACCTTTTGATGAGGGTGAAAGAGGAAAGCGCCAAAATTGGTTTGAAGCTCAACATTAAAAAGACTAAGATCATGGCAACCACTCCCATCACTTCCTGGCAAATAGGAGGGGAAGAAATGGAAGCAGTGACAGACTTTATTTTCCTGGGCTCCAAGATCACCGCAGATGGTGACTGCAGCCATGAAATTAAAAGACGTTTACTTCTTGGGAAGAAAGCTATGGTGAACCTAGATAGCTTAATCAAAAGCCGAGACATCACCCTGCCAACAAAGGTTCGCATAGTCAAAGCGATGGTTTTCCCAGTAGCCATGTATGGCTGTGAGTGCTGGACCATAAGAAAGGCAGAGCGTCGAAGAATCGATGCTTTTGAATTATGGTGTTGGAGAAGACTCTTGAGAGTCCCCTGGACTGCAAAGAGATCCAATCGGTCAATTCTCCAGGAAGTCAAGCCTGATTGCTCCCTGGAAGGACAAATGCTGAAGCTGAAGCTCCAATACTTTGGCCACCTGATGAGAAGAGAGGACTCTTTAGAAAAGACCCTCATGCTGGGAAAGATTGAAGGCAAAAGGAGAAGGGGGCGACAGAGGATGAGATGGTTAGATAGTGTCACCGAAGCAATGAATATGAAATTGGGCGAACTCAGGAAGCTAGTGGAGGACAGGGAGGCCTGGCGTGCTGTGGTCCATGGGGTCGCGAAGAGTCGGACACGACTTAGCGACTGAACAACAACAACAGGAGGACAAACAGTGAGGAAGAGCTATTGTGTTCATTCATGCCTTGTATTTGGATTTCCCTATTTTAGCTCGCCACTACTGGAAATAGCATGATAGGCTAGAATCAGTGGTTCTCAAACCTATTAGCACTGGGACCCACTTTTTTAAATGTCATTGTGGGCGCAATCCTAAACTGAGTTAGGCCAGCCTAAGCTAAGCCAGCAAAGTTTGGCCAGCACAAGGGACACCGTAAAGTATGTTTGGATCACGTTTGGAGTCAGAGAGGCAAGCCCACAGATGTGAGCCATCCTCCCTGAGAATAGTCCAAAAACGCTTTACAGTGGCCCTTGTGCTGGCCAAACTTTTCTGGCTTAGTTTATGCCAGCCTAACTCCAGTTTAGGATTGTGCTCTGTATCGCAGCCGTTTTCAAGCAGTGTGCCATGGCTCATGGTGAATGGTCCACAGGTGTGCCACGGGAGTTTGGGTGAGGGTCATTTCTTAGTAGGGCCATTGGGGGATGAGAGCTCCACACCAGCAGTGCGGTGTGCCTTGTCAATGGTCAAAACACTGATGATGTGCCTTGATAATTTTAGCACCTTGTCAGTGTGCCATGAGATGAAAAAGATTATAAATCGCTGCTCTATTGGGACCCACCTAGCATTAAGGGACTTTTTAAAAGGGGATCTAGAAAGAAATAATTTTTTTGGAGCAGCTGGTAAAGTGAATTTTTTTAGGTGGGTCCCAATGCTAAAAGGTTTGGGAACCACTGGGATAGAACGTTGTTTGAAAAAATACAATCATAAGGCACAAAGGCATCAATTTATTCCACTGACAAATATAACTGTGCTGTTGTTGCCCTGATTAAAGACTAATTGAAACCACTGGCCTGGTATAAGATAGTAAGCCTACAGAAAGTGCAATGTTCAAACTGCAATTCAGGTCCACCGTAATGGTTTACGAAGAGTGCTGTATGGTCCCTAAAAAAACTGTTATAAAGTATTATGGACCAAAAGGCATTCCATGTTTGGGCACTAAGGATGGGTGGAAAGAGCTGATATTAGTGGCTGCCAGTGAACTTGGAAGCATCTTTCCTTTGAAGACTTATCAAAACCTTGGCGTGACAATCTTTTGTGAGCACAGTTTTCTATTGGGACTGGCTTTGGGAGGCCGTGAGTGAGTGAGCGAGCCAGCGAATGAATGCATGAATGCATGAATGAAACCTGTTCTGAGCTTTCAGGAAAGAATGGATTATAGATTTAAGCACATATAGAATTGCCTAGTTCAAAAGCAGTTCTCCAAAAGCAGTTTTGGAGATTAAGAACTATATAGAGGATCTTAATGGAACAGTTTCAAGACCAAGCAGAGGATTCAAGCTATTGGAACATTTATTTCAGGTTCAGAGTCTGGATTCTCCACACAGCTGAAAGTGATCTGAATTATTTTCAAATTATGCCAAGGCGGATATAAACAAAATATGTAAAACACTTTTTTTAATTAGAAAACTAAATCAGTAATGGAAAACAGATGTTTAGGAATGCTGTGGGATTCTTGAGAACATACAAGGACAGACTGGACACACACAGGGATGGTTAGGGACACAGTTTTGGGGTAGGGGTAGATGCCCTTCATATGTTGCTTTGGAAAGAACAATCATGCCCTCCCAAGTTTAGGGAAGAAGCCTAAACGGTAGCTATCTGCTCCCCACTTCCCACTGATCTGAAAAGTAGAATCAGTGAAGCATCCCATCAATTTTTCACAGGCTTCTTGCCCGTCTGTCTGTTCTTACCTTTTCAGGTAACAACACTTGTCCTTTTTTTTAACTACCCCCACCCACAAATCCTGCACACTTACCAGAGACAGTCACTACAATGTACTGCTGTGGTGCTGGTGTTGGTGTTTGCTGGCCGGTGGGTGGAGCCTGTGTCTGTGGAGTTGGGATTTCTGAGACATATTGTTTCGGAGCAGGCTGTTGCTGCTGTGCATTTTGCAATTCTGCCACATATTGTTGTTGGGCTGTTGCTGGCACTGGTGCTGCTGTGACTGCAGTTGCTGCTGGCTGTTGTTGTGATTGTTGCTGCTGCTGTGACTGTTGTTGAGCTGCCTGTAATTCCGTAACATACGCCTGTGTTGCCATGCCAACAGTGGGGAAAATGATAATAAATAAGGCTTTTTTTTGCTTCCTTTCGTTGAAGAAAAGAGGAAAAACAAATAGAACAAAAAAGAAAGAAAAAAACAAATTAATCAATTATAAAGCATTCCACAAACAGAAAGAGCTTCCTACAATCCTATTCACTGAGTACGAACTTAATAACACACTACATGTAATGCCTAATTGTAGTCAATTATAGAAAAGAACAGAAGTAGGTACATTGATTATTCCGTGTGAAAGTTCAGTCTGGAAACTAGACAGAACGGAATACAGCACCTTGTGTTTATCGCAGCGCAATCTGCATGATTGCACAAATTGCATTTCCACAGTACTCTTCTTCCCTATTTACATACACACACATTCACCCTTTTGAAATCATATGTTTTCCCAGCAGACCTAACACTCAGCTCAACCATTATATATAGGGAACTGTGAACGGAGCTGTGAGTTCACTAGGGCAGGAGGAGCAATGTAAAACCTAAGGACACACTCCTCCTTCTCTTAAGCAGGTACAACTTCCCATGTTTCTGGCAATGGAATTAAGTGCATCGAAAGCCTTGCACTGGTGGACACTTACCCACTTTTTAGAAACTCAGTGGAATTCTGGAGTACTTTCCAAACAACTTTTGATTCCAAGAGGTTTGGTCTAACCTTGTAAATGCACAACCACAGCCCATGTAACCTTGGTATATCCTCTAAGGTTAGAAGGTGACAAAAAACCTACACACAGCCACTGTGTGTACTGGCACTGCCAGTTGTTCTCTTCAATACAAGGATGCTCCGTGTGCACTTCTATTACCACTGTCAGTCCCAGTTCTAAACAACCCATGGTGAATAGGGAAAAATTACCAGCAATATCTGCAACACTGGGGAGGAGGGAGAGAAACAACATTGGCAAACATATCAGGTGTGGGAGAATAGCTTCCCCGAAATATTTATTTACAAGGCTTTTGGAGCCCTGAAATGCCATAGCTTAACAATGGTTTGGAGAATTCAATGTTTTCTTTCTGGGTAAAATGTTCATCTGGTTACAATCCCTAAAATTATGGGCATTGCTCAAATGATCACATTTTGGTTAGGGATCAGATTCGGCCTGAGGGTTCAGTATATCTTCAAACAAAGAGAAGATGGTTTGGAGACAGAAACAAAATCCAATAGAAAAGATTTTGTACTTGGTGACAGTGGCAGAAAGATACAGATAACAGGCAACAGCCAAACCCTGGTATTAAGCAGAAGAGACTCTTATCAAGAGAAATGGGCAGCCTAACCTTAAGCTGCACTGGTAGAAGGAGCAGCATGGCCTCCACTGTATCCAACACAGCTTAGGAGCAGGCTGGCACTCTCCTCATGGTAAGGGGATATTTTTCCCATTACCCCGAGTATCACCCCAGCTTGCCCATGTAACGCAAGCAGGCCCAGGAAGAGGGTTGGGATAGGCCAGAGGCCTGCTTTGCCACTCCTGCTCCCTCTGGAGCCTGATCTGCCCTCCATTCCACCCTCCCCTGCCCAGAAATACCCATGCCTGCAAATAGCACTACCTCTGCCACCCGGCACATCATTACCTGATCTGTCAAGCAGATGGCTTAGATGCACCATCTACGAGGTGATGCAGACAGCCTCGCTGGCACTGCTTGATCTCTGGGTGCACAAATGTGCCTTATTGCACACTTGCAAACACCCTCTGCCAGCGCAGGGACTGTGCTGGCAGATTGTCTGGTTTGGATTGCGCTGTAAATGCACATCACTTGATTCTCCCCTAATTTTTGTATATTTTTGGACCTTTTTAGTCCGCAGGGGCACCTGTGATATCCCTGCATTATAAAAGAATGTGCAACAGCTTCCTGAAGTAAGCCTTGTCCTTTTTAAATTCAGCATCATTACAGCCACCTGTTATGCCAGGCAATATTAGACCGATTCTCTGGCTTCATATCTGATATTCCCCAAGGAAAAACATGGTCAACCCTCCTGCTGAGATTGGCAAATGCCCATTAATTGGGCCATCAAGCCTGTCTGGTTAGGTAAAAAGAACAGGATGATGTATTAACCCATCCACTTGGATAGCCCTATGACATCAGCAACCTTAGTGCCGACACGGCAGTGCCGATAGGATTCCATAGGATAGAAGTCCATAGGATTGCACTGTGAGTTAGGCTGGCATAAGCTGAGCTAGCAAAGTTTGGCCAGCACAAGGGACACTGTAAAGTATGTTTGGACCACTCTCTGAGTCAGAGAGGCAGCACACAGACATGAGCCATCTTCTCTGACTCCGAGAGTAGTCCAAACACGCTTTATAGTGGCCCTTACTCGTAGCGTCAGCCTGAGCCCCCTAGTGCCGACACGGGGTGCCGCTCAGTGCCCCCACGTCGGCGCTAGTGGCACTAGTGACATAGCGCCGACACAACGTGTCGACGCTATGTCGACTGCAGGATTGCGCCCTGTGTCATATTATTTCAATTGTTTCTTTCCTGGAAATTTACTGCAGCTGATGGCTCACAGACTGGATCCAGTCTACAGCCAACCGTTGTGAATATCACTGTCCCAGAATATGCTTGTGGGATGTGGTGCTGCTGCGGGTTTAAACCACTGAGCCTTTGAGCTTGCTGAACGGAAGGTTGGCAGTACGAGAGCGCACAACGGAGTGAGCTCCTGTCGCTTGTCCCAGCTCCTGCCAAAACTAGCAGTTCGAAAGCACATTAAAGTGCAAGTAGATAAAAAGGTACTACTTTGGTGGGAATGTAACGGCATTCTGTGCACCTTGACATATAGTCATGCTGGCCACATGACCACTGAAACTGTCCAAACGCCGGCTCTTCGTCTTAGAAACAGAGATGAGCACTGCCCGCTATTCACAAGTAAACATGGGGAAACCTTTACCTTTAGAATATGCTTGCAGATCTTCTGCAGCTCACAGGAGTTCCATGGCAATCAAATCTATGTAGAAAGTGCTCCCTGAAGTTAGAGTTTAAAAAAATTCTTAGAATTATGTATCAGAACCCTGATAAATATTCAACCAGTAGTTTTACAAGACATTATAGCTAACCCCCTTGTTCCTAATGTTTAGAAATGCTTACCATATTCCTTCCCCCCTAATTTAAACAACTAGCAGCCTAATCTTGAACAAAAGATACACTAAAGGACTAAGAGGTCTGCTAGCATATCTCATGGGCTACTCGTGTAGCAGCAATTTTGCCATGCTCTGGCTCACTGCCAACAGCATGGCAGCCAGTCAGCCTCACACCTGCAGTGAAGGGCTGCAGACCAGGCATCAGAGCAGTAAGGTGGCAGTGGGAGATCAGGGCAGGGATTGCAGTAGGGATCCAGCCAAATTGGGGACAGGATTCAGTGGCAGTGGTGACCACAAGATCTGAAGCCCCCAACCTGATAATAAGCCCCCAACCTGAAGCCCCCAACCAATCTGAACCTCCCCTTTAGTGGGAGGTTCAGATCAACACCAGCAAAATAGCTGACATAGATCTGAATATCTATACAATGATTATGTAATATATACGTAATATATATAAATGTCAATACTGATAGATATCTATGATCAGATCTGAATAACTGGCATAGATCTGATCATAAATTACTACAAATATCAATGCAAATGGCTGCTTATAAGCCTGAGCCGCTTTTCTTTCCAAAGCAAGGAACAAAATTTTATCTCTTGTTCCACCAACAAAGCAGGCGTTCCAGCTTCCTGTTTCCCATCCTTAGGTCTGCTCCCACCAAGGAACACTTTTTAAGCTGGACTCTTGAAACCTCAGAAATAAGACTGCCATGCCCTGAAAGGGTCCACCTAGACTGACTCAGCATAGCTGATGTGAATGCCTTGGTACTGCAGTAAGAATAAGGACAACAGATTACATAGTGCAGCACTTCCCAAACTGTGGATCTATGGCCCACCAGTAGCCCACAACCCAATTTTCGGTGGGTCATGAAACTGACAGATTAGGCTATGTGCATCAAGGGCTAAACAACCTGCTACTTTGGGAAGGGGGCAATGCTGCCCAATCACCTTTATAGCCACAGAGGCTTGAGCAACTGGTAAAGTGATGTTTTTTAGGTGGGTCCCTACTTGAAAAAGTTTGTGAACCACTGATATAGCGGATCACTTAAGTTGTCCTATCTGGCTTCTTCTGAAACAGAAAGTGTTGCAGATATGCGCAATAAAGAACTCTGCCTGTGGATTTTGACACAAGAGTAGGAAGCCCAGCTTAAAAAGCTGAGAGTCACTCACAAAACGACCAACGAAGTTGTGCAAGGACAGGTAAGATAATGAAGGATGGGAAATGTAGGCTGGTAATTCTTGTTGAATTCTTTGTAGGTCTGGAGTGAATTTCTTTTTGCACTGGAATTAGTGAGCTCGAGTCTCCATTCTGAATAGGAAGGCAGGCTATTTGGAATCGATTGCAATTTTTTTTTTTTTTGAATGGCTCTAGGGCAAGGTTGTTTCCCTCAGCTTCCCTAGCCAGTTACATATTTATTATAATCCTAATGCCAATTTGAATTGAGAGTTTGCTATTTGTTGGCTATGGACATCAGTTTATTCTGTATTGAGTCATATCAGATCATAGGCCTGCCTATAGCTCAATACTGTTTACTCTGACTGGCAGTAATTTCCTGAGACAGAGAAAGGTTTTCCTAACCCAGCACCCCAGTGTCCAATCTGTCCTGATAGTTTACCAATTAGGCCTGGTAACCATTTTCTGGTAGGTTACCAAAAGAGGATTATCCCAGGGCTAATTGATCATGTAGGTGCTTAGAACTCAGATCTAATAATCCAGGAATGAAACAAAAAATTCAACTTTGGCTGGAGCTGATGCTGAAAACATATGGTTGTTGATCCTGTGAATCTGACCAATTTTTTAAAGTTATGGTTCTACACAAAGATCCCTTGTAGATTTCAATTCCCTGTGGAAATATGCTGCTAGCCAGATATTTCCTAAATGCCAACAGAGGCAAGAGATCCAGGTTTACGTTCCTGCAGTCATGAGCTGTGTCATCCACAGCATGGCATTACTCTGCTTAGGTTTCATTCCAAAGGTTCCTGTATACTTGGTCACTCCTTTTGGAACATGCCAAACTTGGAAATGACCTCATTGGTTTTAGACTCTGGGAGCACTAGGCAAGTCATGGAAAAGCACAACTTGGCCTGATCTCAATAGGGATTGCATTCTCAAGTCTCTCATATCTGGCCCACATTGATTGGTCTACATGAGCCCAGTGCCGTCCACCCCCTACCAAAATAGCTAGTGCTTAATGAAAAAATAACCCACCAGCCAGAGCCAGTCTTCAGCCCGCTGAATGAAGAGTAAAAGAGTTAGGCTACACTTACTCCCTGAAACTGAGGCTGATGAAGCAGGGCTCAAAACTCTAGCAAGTCCACAACAATGATGAAGTTTGAATCTAGTTTTCCTATACAAATCATAGTATGTTTCATTCAAACCATACTGGTGCAGAAAAAGATACATTCATGAACTTGTTAAAGCTCTGTTTCTATAGCACACGTACATGAGAAAGTGTCACTGATATCAATTGGACTGAGTTTAAATCAAAAGCACTGAAACTGCAACTCAGGGTGCAATCCAAAGTGCACTCTGGGCTGATGCATGCTGCTTGTATTGTCCACTTGCCCTGAGGTGAGTTCCAGATGCCTTCTATCCTCTGAAGGATGCCATGCAGGCCAGCCAGCCTGTCTGCTCCTGCGCAGGTTAGGATTGTGCTGCCCAAGTGAAACAAAAAGACTGATCCAAGGGAAGATTTTCCTGGAGCATAATGTCTTGCCCACTTCTGGGACCAATGAGATTGAAGGCACAATCCTAACCTTGAGTTAGGCCGATATAGTTAAGCCAGCAAAGTTTGGCTGGCACAGGGACATCGTAAAGGACTGCTCTCAGAGACAGATTGGCTGGCACACAGACGCAAGCCATCCTCCTTGACTCTGAGAGCGATCTAAACACGCGTTACGATGGCCCTTGTGCCCGCCAAACTTTGCTGGCTTAATTATGCTGGCCTAACTCAAGGTTAGGATTGTACCCTGAAAGGCAGAAAGGCTTGCCAACCAACCAGAAAAAGACAGCCAATCACTGCCTAATGTGCAGTAATTGGTAACATTTTGCATAGCATAGAGATATCGGCTAATGTCTATCTACACCATCAAGATGGTGTTAAAATTAGAGTCATACAGATAAGTTGAAATGTCAGCATCTCTAGCTAGGAACAGGAAGTGTTATCAACATCAAACAACTTTTAGTAGCCTCTTTTGCTTTTCCAGATGTAATGATTCAGTATCGCCATTATCACTTGCTTGGTTGCACAGAGATTTCTGCATGGGAATTTACGCAGATGTCACACAGAGGCCAGGAGTTAACACATACATCAATGGAACAAGAGGATACAAAGGGGAAATAATCCCCTTTAGCTAAAATACTGCCAGAGAAAAAGAAGCTTCCCAGGCATGACCGGCAACATCCTATTTGCCTGAGAGTGCAATCCTATCCAACTTTCCAGCACTGACAGAACTGTGCCAATGGGGCACGTGATGCATCCTGCTGTGGAGTAGCAGTCACAGAGGTCACTTCAATGTAAGGGAATGTTTGTTTCCTTATCTTGGATCTTCATCACCCGTTACCCTGCTGCTGGAAAGTTACATCCCAAATTGTATACTGAGTTTGTTGATAGGATTTAACTCCCTTAAAACACTCTGAAAATTGTTCTCAGGGCTACAGCTGCTATGTAGCCTATTCCTGCCACAAACCCCAAGCATTACAGCTTTATGGTACTACTGTGAAACAGTATTTTAAACCACATCAAAAACACTAACTCAACAGAAGCATGTTGTTATATAATCAGTGTATACGTCAATGCATATTTTTAACATATAGCACACTGTCATGTGCCCCCAAAATGTTGCCTTCACACCACCTGCACAGTGGCATAAGCCATAGGGATGTGGAAGGGAACTCATGTTTGTGGGGAACTGGAAGGAACCCAGTAAAAGATAAAACCAAGGCTAAACTATGGCAGTCCTGGCTGTAGCTTTACCCACTCCTAAGGCAACTCCATCATAGCACTTGCCAACTTTTGGCAGAAACTCTTCACGGAAACTCTCTGAAGTAATTACAGCTTTCCAGGGTGTGAGCAGAGTTACTGCCATGGAATAGATTTACTGTCATGGCTGGGCCCACTGCGATTGCTCTGCATTTTATGCTTTTTCTTTTAAGCCGTATTCAGGAAAATTCAAAATAAAACAGTATTTTGACAGCACATAATTAAGGCGCCCTGCCTTTTGCGGTGGGGGGGGGGAAGAGTAGTTCTTGTCTACATCCAAATTCCATCTTCTCTTAAAAATAAATAAATAAAAACTTGTATTGTTCTTGTCTCCTAAGAATATCAGTCATAACTAACTGCACAAACCCAGGCATGTCTACTCAGAAGTAAGTCTCACTGAATTCGGTGGAATTTTCTTCCAGGAAAGCACTGGGGTCCAATGTAGGGGTCCAATCCTAACCAACTTTGCAGCGCTGGTACAACAAATGTTCCTTAACTTGAAGAGGCCTCCATGACTGCCTCCCCCACCGCACATGCTCCATTGGCATGGCTTCATCAGTGCTGGAAAGTTGAATAAGATTGGGCCCTAAGTCCCATTAAAATTAATGAAACTTATTAGTCACAATTAAATTTGTCTCATGGATTTCAATTATGCTTAGTCACGGCTTAGTCATGACTTTCCTAAGACACAACCCAATGTAACAATATATCTTCTGGTCTGAAGATAGTTTGACTAGATCAAAGTGGTCTGTAATACTAACTACTATAAGGTGTATCAAATGCCAAAACTGCAACTACGTTCAAACGAAAGGATCACATGTTCCATTTATTGCTCCTTCAGGGGTATAGGGCACCAGCAGCTATGGAGACAGGCACAGACAGGACTGTTGTTGCCACACCTCTCTCACCTTCCCAGGATCAGCTTGAGATTTGCATGCCCTGAGAGGAGAAAAAATTTATGTATTTTATAAGCTACCTTGGACATTTGCTTTGGCAAGGGAAAGGCAGGATATCAATTCTTTAAATAGATAAATATAGATAAATAATAGATAAATTAACAAACAGTTGTCTCTTCTTGCTGTCATTTATTTCTGAATTTCCATCCCCACCGTACCAAATAAAATATCTCACAGGATAGTTGGGATTCCATATTTCCATATTCTAAAATATATCACAGAATTCCATATTTCAGGAATATCCTGGATATTGAGAATAAATAATAGTGACCTAATGGGTCTATTAACTATTCCCTGACATCATACGCCATCATAAGGAACATCATACTGGACAAGATATGCATTATGCATGTTATAATGGGTTTCTAGCACCCTGTCATAGAAACTGAATCAACCTAAAGATCTTTCAGGGTGCAATCCTAACCTGGAATTAGTGTGACACAAGTCCCTTGTGCCAGCCCAGGAGTGTCACAAATGCACCTTAAAGCACATTTGGACCACTCTCGGAGCAGGGAGGACAGCATACCACTTAACTCTAGGTTAGGATTGCACTAAATTAACTTATTCTGGAAAGGAACAAAAGTTTCAGTTTCTCTTACTAATGCCTAATCCCCCATTATATGTTATGTAGCATGCTCTGTAGCACAGCTAGAGTCATGGTCACTACAGCAACTCCAGAGGAGGACAACAGGAAAGCATGGACAGAGCCACAGCTATCTTGACTTCTACTGAGGTAGGGGATTTAAACACCTATTACTAATTTGCAATGTGGCCATTCTGTTTTAGAATAAATAATGCAACAGAGACTGTATTATCACACACATACACAATCCACTATTTAGTCAAACCTGAAAACAACAATTGACACTCCGTGCAAAGTGAGAACAGCACCTACAAGCATAGCACTTGTTCATCTAACACCAAACCATAGCTGGGCATTACACGTGAACTACTTCATTGATCCATACAATCTAGTACAGTACCGTCTTTTATGACCAGCAGTGATTCTTTAGAATCTTTCACAGTCTTGCTATTTAGTACCCTTAACTGGAGAAACCAGTGCCTGAACCTAGAATGTTCAGCACGCAAAATATGCCTTCTACCACTGAAACTTAGGCAGAGCAAGAACTAACAGACATGACTATGTGGTCTCCTAGTATTCTCAGGGAAGACGTTTTGGTATCCACCACAATAACTTTGATTAACATGAAAAGTTGCCTTATGTTAAATCAGAGCATCAATCCAACTAGTTCAGTACTGTCTGCTCCCTAGTAGTGACTTTCCAAGATCTCCAGGCAATGAATCTTTCAGACTCCTGTTACCTGAAATAGTTTTAAACTGATGACTAAACATGGGACTTCAAACACAAAGCACGGACTCTATCATTAACTATGATATTTTAATGAATCTATTTATATGAACCTCTGTATGAAAAATCACCACTACGACATCACCATTAGTGAGACAATACCATTCTATTGTCTCATCATATTTCTATTCAGTTTTCTATTACATCATCAGAACAGCTTCACTAATTAAAAACAGTGATGTCTCTCCTGTTTCTGTTATCCAAACATATATCACACTTTTGCAGTATGAGGGCCACCCATTTATTTATTAATGCATCACCACATGACGGTCACTTTAGCTAGGAAATAAATTCCGCAGCACGTGACGTCACTACGACATTATGACGTGTTGTTAAGTCAACTTTTTTCTCTGGCGGGATAGTCCACGCCCGCATTTCTCTAACTCTCATTGGCTGCCCTCGAGTTCCCGGCCGCCTCCTATTGGCCCATTTGCCCACCAATCACCAGGGAGCGGCAAAGCCCCGCCTATCCGGGCCTGGGCCCCTTCCCGACAAACCCTGTCCCGGAGTAGCAGCCGCGGTGGGGCCCAAAGGCCGGAAAAAGCCAACGCTTGCCCGCCCCTCCTTTCCCGACTGTCTCAAGGGAGGGCATTCGGCTTCCGCCATTTTGCGGGGGGGGGGAGGGAGGGGAAGCTGACTCGGACCCACCTGGACGGTCCCGGCCCCGCGAGGCCGCGTCCCCTCAGGGGGAGGGGCGGGGACGGAGTCGCGACTATCGTGCCCTCTCCCAATTTTGGCGGGAATCGCGCTGAGGTGGGGAGGGTGGGCTGTTGTTGTTGTTGTTGCCGGGTTTCCTGGTCGCCACGACTACGGTGGCTATGGCGCCCTCCGTGTTCCCTCACCGGGGCAACTGTTGCTACCCACCTCGGCGCGGGGAGGGGGGAATGGGTTGTGCCTGATGTCGATTGGACGACGTTGAAATCCCATTGGATACCTTACCCATCAGTCATTTGCAACAGCTTCTCCTTTCCCATTGGTTTTGTGTCGCGCCTCGAGCCGGATGCTTTGTTTTCCTATTGGCCAATCTCAACACTCTGTTTTACCCATTGGAGTAGGAACCTGTCTGTCTGGTGGAGAGGGTGCCACGTAAAGGCAGAAATGGATTGGAAGCTGGCAGTTTACTACTGGTTAGAGGTCTTGTCTGTAATTGTAGAGCGTGTTAAAAGTTTGGCCTGGAAAGCTAAGTGAAGCGCATGAGCACCGCGAGGGTAGCTGGGAAAAGTAGTTTACTTCTCATATTTCCTTGTCCGCATTAAAAAGCGACGTCGTGGCGTAGTTGCATGCATTAAACAGTTACGGCCAGCATGGAACGATTGGTTGTATGTATGTATGTATGTATGTATGTGCGTGCATTGATTGATTGATTGTGCTCAGCAGTCCTCGTCTTCAATAGCAACAATAATGGATGCCTATGTTTATACTCAAGAACGCCTTGAGGCACATTGATTTCTGGTGGTGGGGAACACTTTCAGCCCCCATCACTCCACGTGCAAAAGGGGATGCTTATGTTCTGTTTAGAATTCCCAGCCCTGGATTCAGTAACTGATTTTGAAAAATTTATCATCTCTGAGGCTTGGTATTTGTCAATTATAAAACAGTTACTGTGTATTTTCCTTCACTTTCGAAGCCTATATCTTTTTAAATGTTGAATAACATTAAAAGGTAGCAAGTGGTCAGTATTTAGTACAATATTATATTTTTACAATGTGGGCATTTGAACTGGATTTTCTGCCTTAGGCACCCAAATTTCTTAGGCTGGTTCTGAGGGCCACAGAGAAGACCTGGTCCTATCTATACATATCACCCAGGCCTCATCAAGTAATGCCACATGCAGTACAGCCCTGCCTGAAGAGCTTCATGGCAACCTATTCCACATTGCAGCATTATGCTGAGGAGCAGCCTTCCATCCATAAACAAGGAAGGTTCACTTCAACCCAGGTAGTGGTACAATATTTTTTATATAGCATGTTGGGGGTATAGTAGTATGAAAGCCTTGCTTAACTAGGCAGCATTGGCTGCAGGAACTGAAAGGAGAGAAACATTCCATAGGAATGAATATTCCGTGATGCAGCTGTTAGCACCTGTCAATCAACAGTGGCAGTTGACAGCGACAGTTGACCAGAGTCTATAACTCAGGGGTCTCCAAGCTATGACTCCCAGGCCACCTCCGCCCCGTCCCCCAAAATTTATCCAGCCCTTGGCAACTTGAAATATTTTTATTGCTATTTTTTGCTAACATTTGAAATTTTAACCCATTATGTATCCTTTCTCAGTTTAAGCACTGCATTGTTTCATTGTAATTGTCACACTTCTGTTCTGAATCATATTGTGCTGATTATTCATATTGTGCGGATTCAGGCCTCCGTTTGCCTGAAGATAAGAGCTGAAGATCGCCAGTTCAGGACAACCGGAAGTCTCTCTGAGTGGCAGACCTCGTTAATTGCGACTGATTAGCAGCTGAGCTCCGGCTGCCTTGTGTGAGGGGGAGTTGTGCCAAAGTTCAGCCACTTCTCTGGTGGGAGCAGGGAAGCCGCTTATCAGCCAGCAAGAAGACAAATGGGTAGCCTAAATCCAGGAGGACTAAATCCAGAAAGATCCATCTGTATGTGTGTAGTTCTTGAAAGATGGAACATTTCTGTAAAAATTGTAAAAACCTTCAGGTTTCTGAATAAAGTCTGCCTATGTAAATTGCCTTGAGTTATAGTCATTAGAGAAATCTGGTGACCTAAGAAAGGCGGTATATATATATCCAAGAATTATTTTTATTTATTTATTTATTTATTTATTTATTTATTTATTTATTTATTACAAAAGAAGATCCAAGTAAAACTTATTCTTTCATTTAAAATTGATTTATAAAACTATTTTTTTTTACTTGTGAAAATATATAAAATATACAATATGACCTTTTCACTGAAACGTTTGGAGATCCTTGCTGTAACTGAATTTCCAAGGAGGTGGGTTGCTTTGTTGAGCTCTTCCAACTATTTAGTACTCTACCAAGTATTTACAAATATGTTAAGGTTTTATGTTTCATGTTTCTATGTTAATAGAACCTCTGGTACCAAACTAGATGATATACCAGTAAGCAATTGATAATCAAAAGTAAGGAATTCATTTTAATCTTTTGCCTCAGCCTCAGTTTCTATTCCTTATGTTTTAATTGCATGTAGCCTGGTGGCAATGAGTCAGTGTATTACAAGAGGAGCTTTTCTTCGATCTGTGTCACTACAGTCTGCTATCAACCAAACCCCAACAAAGGGTTAGGGGCCTAGACCCACGATCTACACAAGAGTAGAAGAAAGCTCAGAATCCCACTCTATATGAAAGTAGGAGAAAGTTTCAGATAAACTGAAAGTTTTTCTGAGGACCATGTCTTGTTTGCTGGACCACACCAGTTTAACTAATAATGGCACAAGGAATACAGAGATGTTTATTTTTCCAGATAATGGAAAAATTAAGTGAGCAATCCTGGAGTTAGGCTGGCACAGTTAGGCCAGGAAAGTTTGGCCGGCGCAACAGATATCGTAAGTCTGTTTGGACCACTCTTGGAGTCAGAGATGCTAGCACACAGACGTGCATCATCCTCCCTGACTCCAAGAGTGGGCCAAACACGCTTTATGGTGGCTCTTGCGCCAGCCAAATGTTGCTGGCCTAACTATGCCAGCCTAACTCCTGGTTAGGATTGGGCCCTAACTCCTAAAGCAGAAATGGGAAGTTCAGGGTTAGAGTTGATCTAGAAGTACATGAAGCTTTGATTGCATTAGATGAAGACTGTGCAAGCAGCAAAGATGCCACAATGGAAAGCTGCAGATGATAGAGCAGGATTGATTATACAAAAATCCCTAACTGATGAGCAGATGATTTATGTTGAAGAAGCTAAGACAGCAAGTGAAATCCTGAAGGACCTTACTGATGCATTTGCAAAGGTAAGGATCAATCTAGTTTGATTAAAGCCTTATGCTGACTCAACAACAAAACAAGATTGCTAAAAACATTGCAACTAAATAACTGTTTCTGCCAGACCTAAATCTGACAGGTCTCAAATTTACTGAGAATTAGCATTTTTATTAGGATCTTAGAGGAAGAGCTAGAGACAGTGTGACACAGGGGGCCTGCACTGAGCCAAATCCACGGATGAAAAATCTGTGGACAATCAGGCACTATCTATACTTAGCTTAAAGCTTTGACCCACCCACAGAAACACACAGAGGACCGTACCTACAATGCAATACCAGAATGAACAAAAAATGAAGATTTTTCATGCAGAGCTGAAGACCCATGTCTTCAAATGCATGCCACTGCTCAACAGATGTAAAAGGAGGAAGTGATTTTGCACAGAGAAGCTGCTGACAAGAGAGAAGGCAGAATCGCTCTCCTCTGCAACTGCTGTAGTCAGGCCTTTTAAATTTCTAGCTGGCTTATGTTTTGGTTTCTACCCAGTTAAGAGAAAGGCTTGTGCTGAAATAAATGTGTTACTCTAAGATGCTGCAAGATTTATTGCTTCAGCTGTCTTAATGCAGCACCCCCAATGAAAGTTCCTGGTTGTATGCACCTTTTCTTTCCCCTGCGGCTTCCCTTTCTGGCAAATCCTATATACTGTAAGCTCCTTGGTGTCATCTTTGGCAGTCTATACACTATAGCAACATGCTCATTGACAGTGCTCTGTAAATTACAAATAATAACACAAAACATAGCTCTCTAACCAAAAGAATTATGGATAATTATGGATAATATACATTATGGAGGAACAAGAGGTAGCAGCCGATGGCCAAGAGCAGAAGTTGGGAACCGGCTGATGATCAATTCACCTTGGGTCAGCACTGTTTTCCCATAACATAGATCTTTAATCCTGATGCTAGTAATAATGTGGTGATTCAGGACAGAAAGCAAAAACTGGTGCTAGGAATAAAAATACTAAACCGAATTACAACTACAGATCTTTTTAGCTGCCCTTAGTTCTTAGGCTGGGCTATTGTCCCCAAGTGTTGGAGCATTTCCTTCCTGTACATAAATACACACCCTTCTCTCACATAGGTTGAGCTGGTCCTTGAGGCAGACTTAATAAGAATTTTGAAAAAGTAATTCACAACAAAAGTAATTATCTTTGCACATTGTCCTTGGTAGTGCAAAGGTGAAAGGCTGGAGCTTTCTGTGTAGGAAGCCTTCTGTGTAGGATGATGAGTATAAAAGAAAAGAGAAAAATAAATTATCTAAAGGCAGAAACTGAGAAACAAAGACACATTTATAAGCTAATTACAATTTTAAAAAAAAACCATTACAGGGGAAGCAAACCTGTAAAGTGCCTAAGATGAAAGATATTTAAAGATTTGGACCCATTTAAGACTTGGTTAAAATGCCCCCTTGGTAGTCCGATCCAAACTCAATTCTGTGCCAGCACTAGCTCAGAGCCTGAAGCAAGTTCGCACAGGCAGGGGTAGCACAGCAGGTAGGAGAGGGTGGCAGGAGAGGACTCCAGGGTTTGGGAAGGGTGTTTCTGGTTAGGGGAGAGCACAACGGGGGGAGGATCAGGCCCTCAAACCTGCGCTGGATACAGCACAGGGTTAGAATTGTGTTCTTAGGCATTTAAAAGGGTTAGAATAAGAACATTCCAAAGATTGCACAGATAACTATATGGAGGTATTAACTCATGCAAAACTTGATTTGTGCAAGCATTATTCCCTG
This sequence comes from Lerista edwardsae, assembly GCA_029204185.1. Lineage (NCBI taxonomy): Eukaryota > Metazoa > Chordata > Lepidosauria > Squamata > Scincidae > Lerista > Lerista edwardsae. Next base: position 3,223,499 of record JAJKFI010000082.1, on the reverse strand, counting down.
CATTTCTTTGAGGCTGAAGAAAGTTTGTTTAGATCAACATGTGCTGTGTTATTTAGTCTGTGAACTGGAAATAAGAGATACCCTCACATTTACCATCTATGCCAGCAGTTCCCAAACTGTGTGTCTGTGGTCATGATGCAATTTTTGGTGGGTTGCAAAATGGACAGGCAGCTAGATTATGGTATGTGCATCAAGGGTTAAATAACCTGCTGCTTTGGAGGAGCACTGCTGCCCAATCACTATTTTTAGGCGGGTCCTGGTGTTAAAAAGTTAATGTAATCACATATTTATGTCATGAAAAAGGTTTGTGGCATCTTTAAAGACTAACACATATTGTTAAGAAGTGAGCATGCAGGCCACAAAGCTTTTTATTGTTTTGCTGCAACAGACAAATACAGACTTCTCCTCTTCTACAAGTCTGTGCTATTGTCAAAAGTGCTTTCATTGGTTTGTTTGTTTTTTATCCAGCAAAGGCTTTAGGCCTCCCTTATATGCAGTAGAGCACACTAAAGGGCACGTTGTGTTAAGTGAGGGACACGTCCCCAGAGCTTTCTCCACAGGTGTAGCAGCAACTCTTTTCTCTCTGTAGCAGCTCCCAAGACTAGATGCTAAAGAGCAGCACACCAGCATTGGCAGCTGCCCTCAGTACTTGAGGGTGCAGAAGATGATTTTTCACCAAAGAGAACAGCAGTCATTACTGTATAGACTGTTAGAGCTGGATGTGGTTTGGAGGGTGCAGACAGGGATTACAAATGCTGAAAAAAGATATTCGTTTTAAAGAGGGTTGAGGGTAGTAGCCATCAACAACCATGTTGCAGGGCACATATTTCTGTCATCAGATATTGCAGGGCTTTGGAGCATTAAAAAACCCAGTTTGATCAGTGATGGTCGAGGGGCACAAGAAATGAGTATGCCAGTGGTGTCATTCAAATGATTTAGGAACAGGAACTCACTTTTGATTGGCACTTGTCGGGAACCCGGAACCAGCCCATTAGGATCTGGAATGCCCGTTCTGGTCTGTTCCCCCTGAATGACATCACTGCCTTCGCCCCCCTAGGAATCCGGAGTCGCTCCCTTTAACCCTCTGAGTGCCGGCCAACCAAGAAGAAAAGCTCTTTGCTGAGGAATTGGGAGGGGGGAGAGTGAAGTGGGCAGAGTCAGCCCTAATTTTAACTAGTGGAACTGAGTTCCCCCGCGTTCCCCCTGCATGACATCACTGGAGTATGCCCACCACAAGAAACAATGGCTGACTCCTAACATCTTCAGTGCTCTACAACCTACACTCCCAGGGTCAGTCCACCCACCCATGAGGCCACTGAAGCTGTTTCATCTGGCAGCAGATTGAGGTGGAGCTTTGTCCACCTTCTAGACTCCACTGCTCATCTTTCTACTCCCTGGATTGAAAAAGGAAGAGAACAGAGAGGAAAAAAGAAATGTGGAAGGAAGGAGAATGTTGAGCTGAACATTGGGGAGTGGGAGAAGCAGAAGTTGACACATTGTTGGGTAAGGGGGGCAGCACTTGGCATGCCACCTGAGGTGGCAGAAGGCCTTGGGATGATCATACTCACCCCCATTGCTTGATTCTGTCTATGTAAATATTGGTTTCACATTTTCCCTCATGGAAATTTACGGGAAATTTATTTCCACTTTACCCTCAAAACAAGATATAGTAGGTTGGGCTGAAAGAGGGCAACCTGATGTCACACACAGCAATCTTGTGGTCAAGAAGGATATTACTTTCCTATGTAAACTACTTTGAGAGGTTGTTGTTGAAAAGCAGTATATCACTGTTCGAAAAATAGTAATTTGAACCCAGGCCTCACCAATCCAAGTTCAATGCTTTGTCCATAAGAGCATGCTCACTCATCCTGCCCCAAAATGGCCAGTTTTGCTTTTGTGGTACTTTATCAGCACAATACCTAACAGCAAACATACCTGGGAGTAAGCTCCATTGAATTGGACTTGCTTCCGATAAATGGGCATAGGCTGGTACATGAAGAGCACTGATGGATCCGGTCAAAGGCCTAGCCTCCAGTTTTCATCAGTGGCCAGTGCTGTGCAGAAGTACATATATGTGAGACCTGGAGGCAATCTCCCTCCCATTGTCTATGTTCCTCCCCCAAAGCAAGTGAGATGCAATGAATGGCTTATTGCCTCTGAACCTCTCGGTTCCATTTAACTATCATGGCTAGTAGTCATCGATCCATCCTCCAAGAACTTCCATCAGTAGTTTTGTTTCCTTCTATGTTTTTTTTTAAATATGCCCAATTTGAATTATTGATCCTAATTGTTTTATTGGGGGCTGGGAATGTGAAACAAACTTTTCCTTACTCACCCAAGTTAGGACGTCAGTAGAGCTGTAGGTGAGACATTGCTCTTTTCTTTGAAATGTTACACTTATCGCAGCAGCAGAGGGCAACCAACCAGCTGGCGCTTGGGCCAAAGTTTATCTGTTGCAGCAGACCTGGATGCTGGCATTTGCTACAATCAGGAGATGCTCTGACTTTCTTATCACAGGACAGAGAAGCCTCTTATCTCCAGCAAGACAGAATTCAAAAAGTTAAAGTTCAGCAATGCTCTTGCTACCAGCACAGCATAAAAAATGCCTTGTGCAGGCACAATAGAGAAATATGTACCATGAGGCCTGGTAGCAGATATTGGGTGCCATTCACGATAGCAGAGTGGGAGGCAGACAGATCTGATTCAGGGCACACAACCCACTGGTATGTTGTCCTGTACAACATACAAGTACCACTCAAATGAATGGGAATCTATGCAAGAGCATAGTAGGGCTCTTTTGAAGCTTTGTTTTGCAAGGATCCTGTGGAATTGGGTCCTGCACTTCCTAAGGCCGGCCCTGGGCTCTATATCAACCTGGAGGTAGGCATCGAGTAGAGTACTCAGGGGTCTGTTTTGCACCCTCTGCTGTTCAAAAATTTGTGTAAGTGATCTGGGTGATGGAGTAGTGGGGATGCTTATCAAGTTTGCAGATGATACAGAACTGGGGGTAATAACTAACACTCTAGAAGCCGGTGAGGATTCAACATTATCTTGACTGTCTACACAAATGGGCCCATACCAGTGGTGAAATTCAGCCAGTTCTCACCAGTTCTGCAGGAGTGGTTGCTAATTTATTGATATACAAAAAGTAGTGCTGTAGTAAGAAGCAGTACAAAGAAAGGAGGACATAGAACCGGTTGTTAATTTATTTTAATCCCACCACTGGCCCATACCAATACAATACGAACTTCAGCAAAGGACAGGATGGGGGAAACCTGGCTTAGTAGAAGCGTGTGTGAAAATGATCTAAGTGAACCACAGGCTGAACATAAACCAGCAGTGTGATGTGACTGCAAAAAAAGCAAATGCATTGCTGGGCTGCATTAGCAGAGATCATGCAAAGTAATAGTTCCACTCTATGCTGCACAAGTCGGACCTCACTTTAGCACCCAGTTTTTGGGTGCCACATTTTGAGGAGGGCATTGATATGCTGGAGGAGATGCAGAAAAGAGCAAATAAGATGGTTTCCACCTTATCAAGAACGGTTAAAAGAGCTTGGTGTATTTAGCCTGTGGAAGGCAAAGAGATCTTCAGCTGAAGGACTGTCATACAGAAGATGAAGCAGACTTAGGGTGCAATCCAAAAGCACCCTTGCGCCAGCATAAGTCCCTTACACTGACCCAGCAATGTTGCAAAGGTACAACATTTGCAGCAAGGAAGGCGCTGGGCTGGCACAAGAATTCACACCAATCTACGGATGCCACTGCAAACGCCTGGTAAGCTGGCCCTGCGCCAGCTGCATTTGGCTGCTTCGGGAGCTTGGGGAGGTGGGAGGAAAGCAGGAGGGAGGCAGAACAGGGAGGGGGGAGGTCAGAGAGAGGGCAACCTTGTGGGCCAGCCTGGTGAGGGTGTGAAGCACAGATCCAGCACTTAGGCCAGATCCTAACCATCCCTGGGCCAAGCAGCCCTGATCTAAGTAGCCCCTTAAGGCTGGGTGGGGCTTACCCCGGGGTAAGGGGGAAATGTCCCTTTATGCCAACGTGACCTTCAGCTGCCTCCCAGCCTGCACAGAATGCAATACAGGACAGCTGGTCTGCCTGCTCCAGCGCAAGTTAAGATCAGGCCGTTATTCTCTGTGGGTCCTGAGGGCAGGACTAAAACCAATGGGTTAAACCACAGGGAAGTGGATTGCGCCTAGAAGCAAAGAAGGATTTCCAAGCTATAAGAACTCTAGTGTCCAGCACTGGTGTCATGCACTGGCCTCAAACAGTTGTAGGTTTCCCTTCATTGGAGCAGACTGAAGGGGCTCCTGTCAGGGATGCTGTCATTGTCTGCACTGAGAAGGGGGTTGGGTTAGATGACCTCCCAATTCTAACATTCTATGAATAAGGAAGTGTTGATAGTGCTTTAGGGCAGTGGTTCCCAATCTGGGATATGTGTACCTCCAGGGGCACTTGCCAAGACCTTTAGGGGTACTCAAAAAAAGGATTGAAAAATGGCAGAAATGGCAGATTATTGAAATTAACAGTAACTATACTAATTACAATATATTTTGCTAATACGAAAGGTACAATTTATGGAAGTGGGCTTCCAAGTGATATGCAAGTGAACAAATGTTGGAAGCCACTGCTTAAGGATATACAAGTGATATGCAAGTGAACAGAGAGGTAAATAATCCATAAAATAATCCATAATTGCAAAAAGGAAGCAGAGTATAATGGAGGAAAATTGACTCCTATAAACAGATAGCACAGCTGTTGCTAAGATCTCAGCTCCCCCTCCCCCCAATTTCAGCCAACTCAGACTAGACTTCCATTCTGGGTCCAAGTAGTCTCTCTTAATTCAAATTCCACACTCAGGGCTCATTAAGGGTATAATCGTAACCAACTCTCCACCACTGACATCGCTGTGCCAATGGGACAAATGGGCAATGCTGTGCCGCACCTCAAAAAGGACATAGTGGAGTTGGAAAAGGTGCAGAAGAGAGCGACGAAAATGATTACGGGGCTGGGGCACCTCCCTTATGAAGAAAGACTGCAGCATTCAGGGCTCTTCAGCCTATAAAAAGGCGCCTGAGAGGGGACATGAGTGAGACATACAAAATAATGCACAGAAGGGATAGAGTCGATAGAGGGATGTTCTTTTCCCTCTCTCAAAACACCAGAACCAGGGGGCATCCGCTAAAACTGAGGGTTGGGAGAGTTAAAACAGATAAAAGGAAGTACTTTTTTACCCAGTGGGTAGTTAATCTGTGGAACTCTTTGCCACAGGAGGTGGTGATGGCATCTGGTCTAGATGCCTTTAAGAGGGGATTGGACGGATTTCTGGAAGAAAAGTCCATCATGAGCTATAAGCAATGATGCGTTGTAACCTCCTTACATTAGTAGTAGGCTACGTCAGAGTACTGGGTGCAAGGGAGTGGCAACAGGATGCAAGCATCTTGTTGTCTCATGCCTCCCTGGGGCACCTGGAGGGGCCGCTGTGAGATACAGGAAGCTGGACCAGATGGGCCTTTGGCCTGATCCAGCAGGGCTCTTCTTATGTTCTTATGACATGTGCTGCATCCTGTAGTTCGTGGGGGGCAGTAACAAGAGGCCTCTTCAAAGCAGTGTTTGTTCCCTTACCTCAAAGCTGCATTGCCCTTATCCCGATGCTGGAAAGTAGATTAAGATTGTGCCCTAAGGCATGAGTCTAAATACACATTTAAGAGGCATGCTTACTAATAAAAGTGACTAATTCACTCAAAACAGGAGGGGTCCCTACTGATGCCACAGTGCAGAAGATAGCTCTTTTCTTTCCCCTCCTCACACCGTTTCCCCACTGTCAGCCATTCCAGCTGCTGCACTTCAGTCCCCTCATTTTCCTGCTGCAAATTACCCCCACAAAGCATAGACACAAAGCAAGAACAATAGTCCTTCTGGGAGTTTTAGATCAGGCAGTGGCACCCAATTGGTACTCCAGTGTAATTTGACTTCAGTTCCTAGGCCAGTAGGATTACGGGGTGTAGCAGTGGCATTACCGTGGTGTTTCCCCCCTCCCGGGGAAGGTGTAGGACACTGAATAACAACCTGCCTCTTCATGGGGCCGAGCACTGGTTGAGTCTGGGCCCACTGGCGCCTGGCACACAGAAGTATTTTGGTGGTGACAGGATGACGTCGGCACGTCATCACACCACTGCCAATTACTTCCAGGGGGTCATAATTTGTAGCCAATCAGACACAAGTGCGAGCATGGGGAACCTTCCCCTGCCAAACGTGCAATAGAGCTCCACTTGGTAGAGATTTGGGTGATGCACCCATTACCACCCATATCGCCCTGGGATGTGGCACCTGAGGTGATCCACTGCCACCACCCCTGCATTGTCACTGGGCTGTAGCTTCAATTGTCAAACTGAAATTGCATCAAATTCCCTTTTCTGCTGAGCAGTCCCATGTGGTGCAGAGCACATGACCCGTCTAATTCAGGGAGTTTGTGGTTCAAGTCCTAAGTGATACTAACAGTTCTGTCTGAAACGCCTAACCTTCCTGCAGTTCAATTCTCCAGGAGAGGAAATGACTAGTAATAGCATAAATAGCCTTTCCCTGCCCAGAAATAAGGAATTATGCCTTGTGGTCACAGCCTTGGATCAGTGTTCCCTATAAAAGAAAGGTCTCAGTGACCTGGCCCCGAAATACGCTCAGTGGGACCATTGTGGGTTTTGAGGCTGTTCAATACTTAGTTAATAGGTAGCAGAAAACCGTGAATGAGAAATTGAATGCAAAACCAATGCAGGAACATAATTAGGTCCAGCTTTGGGGGGCCCTCAGAGAAAAGCCCTGTGTAGACCCCTCATCAATGGCACACTCCTCCAGGTATATTGTTTCTTAACTACCTCACCCCCAGGAAGACATCAGCAGATTGACACAAGGCCTCATTCATGCTGCCACCTGTAGCTACAGTAGCAACGGTGAAAGAAGACTCTTGCTGTCCCACTGCCTGGTCTGGTTTCTGCACTGACGGTACCTGGCTGGGAAAGCCAACAAAGTGATAGACATCTTCTTTCACTACTACAAGCAGGGCAAGCTCTAGGAGCAGTGGAGCCCAAAGCAGGGCATTCCTGTAGAGCCCCCCACCCTCTGCACAGCCCCCCCCCCATTCACCAAGAAGAGCACTTGTGGTGCCACGTGCAAAATGCAGCACCTGGAAATAATTGGTGGTGACATGATGGCATCACTGCCAACTGCTTCCAGGAAACCCATTTTGGGCTGTTCGGGGGTAGGGGCAAATGGGAGGGCTCAAGGTAAAGCTGCTCTGCCCACCGCACTGACTTAATACAGCCCATAGATCCTGGCTGCTGCAGCAGGTGATACACTCTGGGCTGGAGCAGGGGCCCCCAAAGCGCGGGGTCCAATGTGACAGCATTGATCACATTGGCTTAAGGCCAGCCCGGACTACAGGAAGCACTACAAGAAAGTCACTACAAGTGTCCATCATTCCAAACTATCTCCTCATAATAACCCGCCCAATTGGACCCTGGCTGGCTAGGGGACCAGACCGCCACCCTTATATAAATATGCATAGAAAGAGGGACAACACTAGTCACATAGAGCCTGTTCATTGGTCTGCCTACATTTGCATGTTTGCACCAGCAACTGTTTGTATATGCATATGTCGAAATGAGAAATCATTGGGAGTAGCTCTGCCTTTGCCTACCCCCTGCATTCCATGTCAGCCCCCGCAGGTCTCTGCTCTGGGGCCAATATACCTGCATGCCATTATGTGCCAAGAAAGGCCAGGTACGCTTTGAGCACAATTCCGTAACCGCACCTTGCTGATAAGGAGGAAAAGGAAAGGTTATCTTCGAGTAGCTAGCACTGTCAACAGCCAAGTCCCCTCTGCTTGACAGAACTCCGTCCAGTCTCTAGGAAAGGTCTCATCCCCTCCCTGCTGATAATTAGCTAGATAGCCTGAAAAGATATTCTCAGCCTAGCTGGATGTACTTCTGGATGGCATAAATAGAGGGATGAGGCATACTGAGAGAAGCTGCCAGATGGGAGTGATCCTGCTGTGGGTGTCTCGCTTCCTGACCTGTCTGTGCCCAGCCATGCACAAGCTCCTCCTGGTTCTGGCACTTGGGGTGCTGCTGTCTGAGATGAGGCTGGAAAGTGAGGCCAGGACCCCCCCATATGGTGTTAAACTATGTGGCAGGGAATTCATCCGTGCAGTCATCTTCACCTGTGGAGGATCCCGGTGGAGACGGGCAGGTGAGCACTTGGGGCACTGGGGACTGTTAAGGGAGGAGGAATGGGATCTATCTAGCCTTATTATTAAGGTGGAGGCTCTTACTGAATTGCAACCCATTCAGCATGCCTCCTTCTACTCCCTACTATAACAGGGCGATCTACTTAGAGGCCCATGCCTGATTTAGGAAAACATTCTCCCCTTTTATGGGGGGGGGGAAATTGTATGAATTGGGCTTCCATGAACATTACCATAAATGCATGGGAGGATGGCATGAGCTATTCCACCCAGGTACACTGATCACCTGTATAATCCTCTACCAAGAGTTAAGGAGAACCTTTGATGTGTGCTCACACATGATGTGGAGTTGTGCAGTGCACTATAGTCTATGATCATCTCTATCCACCCTGTCACTCACAGAAAAGTGCTAAAAGTTTGCATTTTGAAAATCTAATAGAGACATGGCCATTAAACAGGCTTGCATCATTGTAGCATGTCAATTGCACAGATTAAGAAGGATCTGGAATGCTCTGGGAGACTGCCATCCACACAGCTCCACATATGACTTGTTTGCACACTACAGTGTCAATGAGTGGTGCATCTGGAGCTGTGTTCTGACTGCTTCCTTTCTAGAGAGAAAATGTAGGGGAAGTCTTAAGAAGCAGAAGCAGAACAGAGGACTGTCTGGAACTGCAAAGAAGTATGAAATCATAGTCTTAACATTGGAAAGGACCAAAGAAGCTCCTTTGACCAGAGGCGTAACAGAGGCATACCTAGAGGGTATCCCCACTAGGTATGCCTCTGCCTTTGACCCTCTTGCTCAAAGAGATCCCCCTCTCCTTTGGCACAGCTTCCCAGAGTCACCCGTATGCCATTCAGCAGAGAGCAGTTCCGTGTGGATGTCTAATGGAAGCTTCCTTTCTAGCTCTTATAGCAGGGGCTTTTTTGATAGGACAGAAGCAGTTAAAAGTTAAGGACCTAATTGCCAAGCATCATAGTTCTGAACCTGATTCTCACCACACCAAAAATAGATGCTAATTAAGAGTCCAAGCCTATGCATGTCTACTCAAAAGTAAGTCCCATTTAATTAAATCATGCTTACTCGCAAGGAAGTGTGCATAGGATTGCTGTCTTTTAAAAAACAATGGTGGTGGAACAAACTACATATTTAAAATAATAACTAGTTAGCAAACCTAGACAGATTGACAACCTCTTGCTGTATAGGTTGAATTTGAGGTTCCCAACGTTGTTGTTTTTTACTCTGTGCTCAAGAAGAACATATACCCTGCTTCAAAGCAGTGCAGTTATTTCCAATTGTTGAAATTGAGTTATTTCCAGTTGTTTTCAGAACAGGTTCTAAACCCGATCTACTGGTAAAATCAAATCTATCTCAATGTTGACCCATGTAATGAGAGAAACTGAGGCTGCAGTAGAAAGAAATTTATCCCTTCTAAGTTCCCTTCTCTGAATTTAAGTAGCAAATATTCTCAGCGTAATCTCCAGATGTGTGAATATTTGGCATTCATGATCCAGAATTTAATGTACACTGCTTTCTTGGTAGCAATCAATATTGACAATATCTAATGGATGACATAATAATGTTTTTACTAGCTTAATTCATTTAGGGCACAATCCTCAACCCTTCCTTTGGCCGGCGCAAGCCATTTGTGCCTGCCGAACGTTGTTGCAAGCATGCCATAAAGGCCGCCGTAAAGGATGGCCTAGTGAGGGGGTGCAGCTCAGATGTGGCCAATCCAAACCCCTGTCCCCAGGCTGCACAGCCCCAATTTGGGCCAATTTAGGCCTCCACTGCGTGCTTGGACTTGTGCCTGCTGTTTAGCTGGGGCAGCTGGCACCTACTCCCGGGTAAGGGGACAAATGTCCCCTTGCCCTGTGGAGGACCTAGAGCTGGCTGGCTTATGTGCTTAGAAAACATCCCCTGGAATCAGAGAAGAACACACAGTCACACTTCAAATCTGGACGTCAGTATGTTTATTTATTGCATTTCTTTACCATCTTTTAAGATAAATGTTCTCAATGTTTTTATTTAAATTCTGAAATAAGAATTATGATTGAAATCAAAATATAAATCACCAGAATTGAAAACCTGCTGAATTTATTCGGCTAAAAACACTGGCCTGGCTGAGATTAATAAAATTCTGGTTGGGCTCCTTTTACAACTCTTCTTCTTCCAGACTAATGCACCAGCCTTTGTCTGACCCAGTCCTGCCCCGAGAGATTGTGGATTTACTCACAAGACTCAAACAGAACTGGATACGGCGGGCGAGCCTTGGTGCAATCGGTCTAAATGAAGCTCATTAAGGATCATTAAGGAAAGAATGATGGACATCAAGCGACAGGAGTTACTCTGTGCTGCCAATACCACATGTTCCCCTCTTTATTTCCATATCTCAGTTGAGTTTATGAAACCAGCTTTTTCTTTTATTATCTTCATTGTTCACAGGCACATAGAGCATTCTCCCTTGCGAGATGTAACGCATCTTCAGCCGTAATGGTGGGCAGGTGTTCCCCTCTATTAGAGAACATGTTCCTGTAATGAAAACTCCATAGAAACTCTGGAACTTATTTTTTTTATTGTGTACATCATAACACTCTCTGAAAAAAAAACATTTAGCCCCTTTACTGAGCAGACTCCAGTGATGGGAGGACTCAGTTAAACTACGGTTTCTGTTGTCCACACTGGAAATGGAGATCCTGGATCTGGATAAGGTTGCTTCCATTGTTTCTGGGGTACTAGCAGGATGGAAATCCTTCTGCTGCTTCATTGAATTGATGGGACATCTGATGCTGTGATCTGTGTGGGGGTTTTTTCCTTTCTTTTTCATGTTTGCCTCTCCTTGCAGGAGATCTTGGTGCCCATCCTGGAGGAGATTCTGCAGAAGCCTTCATTTCCACTTCCTCGTCCAATGAATGGGACCCCATCCATGTTCCTCCAAAGGATCCAGATTATTATGGCAGCTGGCGGGCCCAGCAGAGCCACAGTCCCCCAGAAGAAACATGGGCTTTGGATCGTGGAGCCCGTGATGTAATGGCAGGGCTGAGCAGTGCTTGCTGTAAATGGGGCTGCAGCAAGAGTGAAATCAGCTCCCTTTGCTAAGTAACTATGTATGTGTGCACGCATGAGTGCATGTACGCATGAGTGTGGGACTGTGTGGCAAAAAGAGGACATGTTTTGGAATAGTTGTGAGTTTGAAGTGTAGACCCTCAGCTACTAAATGTATGCACATAGCTGGCTACAGACATGACTATTAAACAGCATTTTGAATTCCCAACATCTGCAGATTCACTTATTTTTCTGAAATTGTCACTTCAGAGGCAAATCATTGCTTTGGGGGACTGGTTTTTGGCTTTTAAATGGCACAGGAAAAATAAATTCCCCATCCCCCCATGCTCAGGTCCTAACTGGGCTTGCTCCTCCCACCCCAAAGCAGAGTTGCAAGCATGCTTGGATCAGACACGTTTGCATGTACCTTTAGTTTGAACCAGACATGTCATGTAGCGGGTACGTGGGGGTACGCAAGTACCCGTTCCTAGGATTAGGGCTGGCCCCGCCCATTTGCCCGCCCACTCGTTGCCTCTGTCGGCGCTCCGCTCCGCCCCTTGCAACGTTTGAATTGCCTGCAGGTTTGAGTTGCCTGCACGTTCTCAGAGCCGGGCAGGCAGGCAGGCAGCGGAGCGAGAGAGACCGATGGCAGCAGCAGCGTGAGCAGGTGAGCAGACTCCCGGGCCTTCTCCTGGGCTGCCGCATGGCCTACCGTGTGGCCTATGACCTCACTTCCGGTGGGCAGGCCCCGACACAAGTGCCAATCAAAAGTGAGTACCTGTTGCTAAATCATTTAGATGCCATTACTGGACAATAACCTCCATCGGTGGAGTGCCATGAAGCGATCCGTTTGTGTGAGAGGCTCCCTAACATGGCACTTTCTAACTGAGCAAATCAATTACAGTTGGGAAGATGTTAGACAAAGGGGTCTGTCTCTCAGTCTCCTGCTTTGTTGTTATTGCTCTCAAAGCTGAAGTTGGTAGGCCCAAGCCTTTTTTTTCCCTTTTCTTCCTGAGACCATTATTATAAGAACAGAATGGCAAATCTGTTTGCTGGCACAGAACCAAGAAGCCTTCCCTGCTGGTGCAGAGAAGTGCTTACAGCAAGGCATGATGCACAGAGTCCCCTGAAGGTTTGTTTTTGTCTCATGTGTAATCTTGTGAATATGTAGCTTAGTTTTGATTTGAGCAGGATGATATCACAAATGACAGTCCTTGGGTGGGTGCTATTTCTCTGTTCATAACTTCCTTCCTCCTGGAGAAAGGACAATGCCTGTCTTCTCTGAGACCGAACAAAGCTGAAATAAAAAGGTGAAATGAAACAGTGGGGTGGACTGTGTTGACATGAGGTGGGCCCCTCAGAGTGGATGTTTTAGGAATGCTGGTGATGCAAACAAGCCCAAAACTAGCAAATGCCACAACAAGAATGCTGAGGTGCCAAAAGTATCTTGAAAAACAACAACAACATTTCACAGGAATCAGAATCAGAATTGTTTATTGTATTAGCTAAAAGCCATCACAATCAAATTTAAAATACAAAATCCAGATACAAAACAGGATGCAGGAACAGTAAGGTTTTAAAAGCAAATAAAGTTAAGATCAATCACAACCAACATGTACACCCTCCAAATTAGGGAATCTCCTTTACAGTCTACGGCAATTTCTCCCAGATAGTTAGCACGGATAGTTCTCGCAGCATTGGCAAACATCGCTGTTCTATATGTAACGAAAGGGTCACGATCAGAAAGCAGCCAGCACAATTTCGTTAGGGGACTCTCTCCTTGTAGGGTGGCCAAAATAGGCTTCAAAAATCTTTCCCTAGGATCATGATAAAGCTGGCAGTAGAGCAGATAATGTACAATATCCTCAGTCTGTCCTACTCCACAAAGGCAGAGTCTTAAATGCCTAGGTGTGGACAGATATCTGCCATCTAAGACAGCAGTTGGCATGGTTTGAAAGCGCAATTCAGTGAACGCCTTCCTCAAAGAGGCAAAAGTAAGTGAATGTAAGTATAACGCTCTTGAATGACTTAATTTCAGGAAACAATACAGCTGAGAGAAATTTGAAGATTTTAAAAAAAGCTAAATCCAGGTCATTATCCAGCTTATAAATCCAGTCCCTCAACATTTGTTTAATTTCTGAAAAGACAAAGATGTCGGTAGAAAGAGATTTAGATTTTAAGAGTGTTTGTACTGAAGTAGCCCAGCCACCTCTCTTCCACTGCTCAGCCAAACAGAGTTTAGGGAGACGATTATCCGGCATGTCCAATACTCTCTTGCAATAAGAAAGTATAGCTATGGGTGCCCTGGCCTTTATAGATACCATGCCAGTTTCCGTTCTGAGAAAAGCTGCTTATTAAGACTTATTTTGTCTCAGAAACTTGTCTCAGAAACTTATTTTGCACAACTTCAAGAGTGTGATTCTGCACATTTAGATGAAAAACCATCTCCTCAGTTCTTCCAAGTGGCATTGAAGTCTTGGCAGAGGCGTTTCTAGGGTGTGGCAGGGGGTGGCACGAGCCATGGGCGCCATCTTGCGGGGGGGCGCCATTCGCATGGCACCTGCCCCCCCAAAATGGCGCCCACGGCCCGCTCACTCCCGCCCAGACCCTGCGCCCCATTCTCCTCGCTCCGGCTGGCCTTAAAGAGCCAGCCGCGTTGTTCTGTTCGCTAATGCCGGCTAATGCGCCCCAGCCGGCATTAGCGAACAGAAAGAAAAGAACGCGCCTCTTAAAAGGGGCGGTGCTGACGATGTGACGTCATGACGTTGCGTGCCCCTAGGGGCGCGTTTTCATTGGGCGCCATGGGCGCCCTTTCAAAGAGATCCGCCCCTGAGTCTTGGTCATCTGTAGGCAATGTGGACATCTGAGCTAGATACGAGGAGCAACTCTTAGGGTCTGTGTTGGAAGGAGTTAATGACTGGAAAGTTTAGAAAACATCCTCTCATTTCTCCCATTGTGGCTTGAACCTGACATTCACAAATATTGGGGGATTTTGGTACGCTGTCACCAGACTGGAAATGGTAAGGGGGGCAAAGGGAGGGCCCAGCATGATGCCTAATCCTATCCCCCACATCCATGTCCCTGGTTAACTGCACACCCAGTGATCTTTCTGGGATTCTGGCAAAGCTCTCCCCTAGTTGCAAGCAGCCCGACAGGTGTTCAGAAAGGGTTAAAAGGATGTTATTCAAAACAAAAGACTGGGGTAGGGAAATGAAAGGAACTTGGACTAAAACAAACAGTCTTAAGGTCACAAACACATGTAAAAATAAAACCTATAAAGTTTTTGTAGTTTTAACGTACTTGAGGCAGATTCCTCATGGTCCTGGACAAAGGGAGGAGCAACTTCAATGTCCTAATGAAATGGGGCTGCCCAGCTACACTCAGAAGTTACCCTCAGAGAAATGAAGCAAAGAACATCTGTCAGTGAAACCTTACATTGGCCAGGGCAGCATCACCTTAACTGACATCATCTGACTTCTGACCTCTGTCAAGTGGGCAGAGGTGCCAAGTCTAGGCTCTGGAACATTCTGGTAGGAATGGTGAGCAAGGTTGCTGCCAGCTGGGATAAAGGAGCTTTATCCCCTGAAATCCCCCGGGAGGGGGGATTCCCCCCTTTCCTGAATGAGCATTAACCTCACAAAAATATGCCTGGAATCATGTGGGCGGATTGAATGTGTGTGGTTTGCAGCAGAAAAGTAGTGGTGTGATTATCAGTGGAAAATTTATAATCAGTGGATTATGGTGGGTAGACAAAGGGGTTAAGCATCCTCTCCCCACCCCAGCACTTTTCCATTGCAAATCACTCCCTCTCCAGTGAAGGAGAGAGACATCAGGCTTTTGCTACATATGTTTGCACATAGACTGCAGCGCACATATTTCATTCATTCAGACCTTGCATGTTTCATTCAAACCACCCAGAGACTGGTGCAGAACTGAAGGCTCTGTCTTCTCTGATATTCAAATCTCATGAAGCTCTTCCAAAGCTAGCATGTATCTTCTTTTGTGGTTAAGTAAGAGGGAGCTCTTAGCATTATTAATGGCTATTGCACTAAATTGCAACCGATTTTTGTTTTAACTGAAATGGTCATGATGGGGTCTGTGATTGTCATCAGAGCAGTGGCCAGAGTGTGCCTAGGTCTTCCCCCAAGTTCTGTTTTTCCAATCTAAACTGGCCTCCAGCAGCTTTTTTTCTGCAGAGGAAAAAAAATACAGGTACCCTCCCCACCATGAGAAAGCAGCCTGGGTTGAAACATGCCTTCCACCAGCAGCTCTCATCAAATTGGCATCCCACAATTACGAATTGTTAGGAGCTTATTGAAGAATCAAGTCTCCTGCACCATGTCTAAATTGAACGTCCAAGGGGAACTACATGGTTGCAGAAATGCAGGAGGTTGCTGCCCCAAGTGAGTCCTGTATTGTGTTGTCCTTCTCCATGTTCATAATGTGAAGCAACCCTTGCCTGAGTATTTATTGTTATGACATTGTTCCTTACCTTTGCCAGCTAAGAACACAAAATGGGGGAAGGAAAATTCACAACTGTAGGGCTGTTCACAGGTTATGTTGTATACAGGTGTCTGTATATATATAACAGATTTTTGTGTGAATGACTGTACATGCATTCATCTGGAAAAAAAAATCAAAATGGGAACTGGATTCCTCCAAAAAAATTTAAGTGCAGACGCTGTCCATGCACTTAATACAGTATTCCATGTGAATGATATACAGGTGAACCATCATTTATATACATGATATAGTATACCATGTGATGTGACTAGAAGTGGAATAGTTGTGCTGTCAGGATATGGATTTACTACTACACCATTTTTCCCAAGACTTCTGATAATTGTGTTTGTTTTTTTTAAATTAATAACAGGAGGCACATTTCACACAGCATCCAAACAGGATAACTTTTTGCCTGTAAGAATTACCTACCCTCTCTAAGGAGCTTCTGCTCCATGTTTTCTTCTTGGAGGAAAGTATGCCAGTGCAGTGACTCAAACAGAGATCCAACATGTAGACTCCACTGAGTGACAAGAGCCCTGTTCCTATTGGAAGTGAGTGAATGAAAATCCAATTGCACCTGAAGTATAGCAGAATTATCCAGCTAGAGCAGAAGGATTGTATTGGAGGGAGGGAGATGTGGTCAGAACAATGAATCATGCAGAGATCCTGTGGGCAACCTCCTTAGTGTGAAGGTATTCTAGGTCCATAGGTGTTTATTTTATTTATCAGTTTCTTATAGCATGCTAGTGTGTCCAACTGGTAAATCTGGACATTATTGTAGTACACATTCTGTTCAGAGATTGTTCTGGGGGAGAACATGTATACAGCAAGTTGCCTTCACTAAACTATGTAATGGAGAAAAGAGGGGGACTCAGGCCCCAATTCTTGATGAAGAATTATTACAAGGACACATGTGGCTGTTTCTCCCATCAGAAATGCTGGAGAGGATGACACTGTATGCATGCTTTGTATGATCAGTGGGGCATTACTGCCATCATGTGAAATATTCACAGAAATAGGGGTGTAGTAGGGTGAGCAGCGCTCCAGGATTTCTCCTATAGCAGGACTGTACAGGTACTGCCTTTTGAAAAAGGATCTTGGTCAAGGAGAAGCCTCGGGCTAAGCAAGAGCCAAACTGAGAAATTTACATAGCTAGGGGTTAATGTTAATGTCTACCTACTGTAGGTCATCTTTCCCAAGGGCTCGCAGAGAGACAGTATGTAGCTCATGTTGCATTAAGGCCACAATCTTATGCAATATGATCTGGAAGTAAATCCTACTGAACACAACGGGATTTACCTCTGTTCTGAGTCAACATGTACAGGCCAGCACTCTGATATACCTTTAATATTTATCTGGGATATTTTTTATTTTTTTCAATTTGTGTACATTTGTCTTGAAACTATTAGAACGTAAGAACATAAGAAGAGCCCTGCTGGATCAGGCCAAAGGCCCATCTAGTCCAGCTTCCTGTATCTCACAGCAGTCCACCAGGTGCCCCAGGGAGGCACGAGAAAACAAGATGCTTGCATCCTGTTGCCACTCCCTTGCACCCGGTATTCTGAAGTAGCCTACTACTAATGTAAGGAGGTTGCACAATCCATCATGGCCTATAGTCCGCAATGGACATTTCCTCCAGAAAACTGTCCAATCCCCTCTTAAAGGCATCTAGACCAGATGCCATCACCACCTCCTGTGGCATTGAGTTCCACAGTTTAACTACCCAAATCTGGGGTTGAAATCAGCCTTACTACATTTAAAGATGTAGTACGTTTGAAAGTAGGAATGTGACAGAAAAAATGTGACAGAATGTGACAGAAAGAAGGAATGTGACAGAAAAAAAACGATGCATTAAAGAACTGTAAATGTAGGCTTTTGGGGGTATTATATATCCTTGGAGGATGTGGGAGGCGCTCTGAACTTCGACTTTTCCCACGCTCAGGAAGCCTGTGAAAGGCCAGGCCTGGTTCTGACCACGCGCAGCCCACACACCCCTCCGCCAACACGTGTTTCTTCCTCCCCACCGCTTCAGCGTGGGAACCCACCCTCGTGAGTCATCTCGCTTTTTCGGCGCGTCTCGACGAAGAACGACTTCCTCTTTGCGGAGTCCGCGCAGCAGCCCTCTTCCCCTTTGTCGGTCTCTCGCTTCCTCCGCTTCCCCTCCGCGCCCGAGCGAAAGCCAGGAAAAGAGGAAAAGGGGCAGGCAGCTCTGCGTTCTCCTAGCCACTGTCGGTGAGGGAGAAGCCCGAAGAGGTCAGCCGCGCTGACCCAGATTTGGGTAATCTTGGGCTCTTTGGCAAGCGCCAGGCCAGCGCTGCAACCACGCCTGTACTGGCGTGCCCTGACGCCCTCGTCGTCCCGAATCCGGAGAACTCCGTGCTGACGTCAAGGGTGTTTCTTTGCTCCGGCTTCTGAAGGGGGCTGAACCTCCGCCGCGCCAGACCGAGCCTTGGAGGAGGTAGGGGGAGAGCATCGGCAGCAGGGAAGCGCCTTTTCCACGGCGTCCCCCTCCTCCCGGGAAAGTGGTTGGGATTTCTCGTAAGGAGTGGAAACAGGATGCCATGCAGGGTGCGCTGCGCACGGATCTGAGCCGATTTGATCTCTCGATCTCCCAAAGGTGCCGGGAGAATCAGATGGGATTGGATGGGTCCGAAATGTGATCCTGAGAAAGCTAGACTCGGGTTCGCGGTCTTGGTGCGGTGGTGGAAGGCGGGGGAGTTTGAGCTATTGGACTCACGGTGTGTTTGTGAGTGGAAGAGGATCACGGAGACAGGAGAAACTAGAGCATCGCATCGAATCGATGGGGCTCTAGCATGTAGGCTGCTCACAAATTGAGTGGGAGTAACAAGATGCGTGGCGCAGAAAGTGGAGGGAGTTAAAAGCGCCGATGGGAAGGTGTGTGTATATGAGTGTGTGTATATGAGTGTGTAACAGTGCTGTTCTCCTTCCATCCACCTTACGCGTGTGTGTATGTGTGTGTTTCCTTTCTTCTTTCTAGAACCTTGGTTTTCCCTGGCTGGCTCACAGTGCAAGGGGCTCCAAACTTCAATTGCTGTTACTGATGAATTGGGAGGTGTGGTGTAGGTAGGATTGTGTGTATATATGAAGGCACTTTTTAAATGTGTAGAATGAATGCATCATAGTTCAGTAACTGCTTTTGTAGCAGGGCCATGTTAAGGATGGAATGGGATTGGGATTGGTAGGTCAAATCTTCCCGTTTCCCAAAGTGGACTGCCAATAAACTCTAGTCTATTGCTACCACTACCGGATTCTTTTGCCCTTTGATGATGGCTGACCAGACCATTATGCTGCCCCATAAGAAGAGCCCTGGTGGGTCAGGCCAAGAGCCCACCTAGTCCAGCTTTCTGTATCTCACAGTGGCAGTTGAGTCTCTGGCCCCCGTGCTGCCCCAGAGCCAGGGAGCAGACTGCTGCCCCCCCACTCACCTAAGACTACCCAGTGGTTCCACAAGATGGGAGCATACAAGACTCCTGCATCCTGTTGCCACTCACTTGCAGCAGGCATTCAGGAACCCAGTAATTGCCAATATCGGAATGGGGGAATAAAGCTCCAAGAATAGCTTCAGGCAGAGTTAGCAGCCCTAGTAATAGGGAGTCTCAAGTGCTGAGACCTTCTTACTCTCAAGAGCTAGAAGGAATCATGTGAAATCCTTAGGGAAAGGTTGTGAGCAGTGCATTGTGATGATAGAGCTATTAATGTAGGCCTACCACACCTTATTCTCTTATTCTACAACTAAGACAAAGATGCCAAGAAACAAATTCTTATCTCATTTGTAACCAAGTTCCAAAAACTTGAGGGACTCTTACAAGTAAATGCATATAGGATTCTTTGAAGGCTTTCCATTCCCCCACTACATCACTCTTCTTTAAAACACCACAAATATTTTGCTAGAGTTCATTGTTATTCAGGAGTCAGCTGTCATCCATCAGGAAAATAAATGAAGTTGTTGCAGGGATTTCACCACATTGGCCTTGTACAGGCATAACTGTTATTAAAAATTGCGAGCACGGCAAAACTGCAAAATTTCCATCCACTGTGCCATGTGCTGCAAACGATCCACAGGCGTGCCACGGGGGTTTGGGGGAAGGTCATTTACAAGTAGGGCCATTGGGAGATTGAAAAAAAACCCATCTGCAGTGTGGTGTGCCTTGTCAATTGTCAAAAAACTGGTGGTCCGCTTTGACAATTTGAACGCCTTGTCAGTGTGCTGTGAGATGAAAAATGTTGAAAATCGCTGTCTTAATACCTAAATTATTGTTGTTGAGGCTTGGCCTCAAACCAGAATACTTTCAAACTGATGGTTTGCAATCACCATAGCTATGCATTTGCATTGAGTAAACCATAGTAGATCTCCATCTCTCTGGCTTCTTCTTGCAGTATGACAAGTACCTCTCACCTGTATTTAGTTTTCATGATTGTACTGTGCATCTGGGTCCTTAACCAAGTCCAGGGGGTCCCAAATGTGGTCCCCTAGGTTCTAATTGGCAACAGGAAACTCAGTTCTGGTAACCGGCAGAAAAAACCGCTACTAGTCAAACCAATTTGTAACACAGACAGACTGTCAAAACAGGACCGGGCTGCTAAGACATACAACCTCAGAGCCCTGGTTTGAAGAGAAGCATTGCCTCACCCACAAACTACTGCCAGTTTGTCTCCTGTAAAACCACAGACCCAGATGAGACACATTTACTTTACCTCTGTGAAGCAGGAAGTGAGAAAACCAAGCCTTCTACCAGCCATAATTTGATATACGGTGCTATAGTTCCTTCCTCCCCCACTTGTTGTATGAACTTTAAAATACTACATTGGTGCTTTGTTATTTAACGTGTAATTTTCTTTTTTAATGTAGTGCTTCAGAGACTGAGGCTGCTCATGTGTGCTCCGTAGGCACAGGCGTAAATGTGGTGAACCCTGGCCGTTGGATTCGGTGGGGGCCGTTGGGCTTCATCCCGTCTTATGATCCACGCTTTGCTGCCTTGTCATAGTCGGCCTCATGAGCAGCAGATGGGATGCAGCCTGGCTCCTGCTTCTGGCACTGAAGGCCTTTGGGTTGAAAGAAGGTAAGAGAGCAGCATTCAGCGCTTTCTCTGAGCAGGCCAGTCAGTCGCCACCATTCCACAATTTAGCCCTCAATTTACACAGTTCAGCTTGTTCAAAAGGGTTTGACCGTTATAAAATTCTAGATAACAGTAAGCAACTGCTGCTTATATAGGTGAGAACGGTTACAGAAAGTAACAGCAAATGAAAGAACCAGGAAGATGCTTGTTCATTATACAAATGAAATTTCTCCCAGGAAAAATCAGGAACTCCCAGCAGGGGCAACATTTCCCAGGAGGAGAAAATAAGGAAGGGGGAAGAAGGTAGCATAGAGAAGATACTGGCTGTTCTTGAAGTTGGAGAGTAACTTTTCTTCAACGGGGAGGGGAAGTTGATTGAAGTGATCCCCACACCTGCATGCACACATATTTACATCTTGACTCACATCCCTGCACCCTTGGAGAAGGGATGTTCTTTTGTTAAAGGGTTTTGCAAACTGTCTAGGGGGGAAGAGGTGGGGAATTGGTATCTCTACGTGGGAGCCTGCAGTTCAAATATCACTATTATGGAAAAGCAACTCTTGCTTGTATGTCTAATTCAAAAGGGCATGGGGTTGTGGGCCAGTTTTAAGCCAGTTGGACCAATTGCTTCCAATAGGGCCCTGTACCTAAGGGGGTCCCACACCTGTGGTCCTGCGCTAGGGTAAAAATAAAATTAATATTTTTCACTAAATCATTTCAGTCGTTAAAACAAGTTGCTTCGTTATTCATTTTTCAAAGGTACTCCACGCATTGTGTTTGTTTATTTGTAGGCCTACATGTATGCAATTTTTTATACTAAAATGTGCTTAGATCAGCTGTTCCCAAACTCAGATGTTGGAAATGTGTGGCGTTTCTGCGGGGGCTGGGGAGGGCATCCCAATGGTGTCACACCACAGCCCCGTGGGCACCAGGGGCTGTGGTGCTTACTTGGGGGTCGCGCTGGCGTCCAGAAGGATCTAGGAAGCCCGCAGTGCCCTCTGCGAGCCTCCCCGATGCTACAGAAAGTCCCGAATTGTGTGTGGAAAGCACTTCCAGTTTTTCAAAGTTAACTTTCCTGGTCTATCACAAGCCCTGGCATGCTAAGATCCATGCAGCATTGTGGAGACCCAGAAAAATGGTGAAGGCACAGGTAGTCTTTGGATCAAAGAATCACTTAGGCAGTCTGCCATTATTTTCAGGAGTAGTAGTGGGTATGCATGTGTTAGTCAAGGCATGGCTAATGGGAGGATCCTATCCACACACTTTCCTGGGCCCCAAAGTGATCAATGTCTATCCCCGAGGACGCCATTCAGGCAAACAGGAGCACAGATGGGAACAATGCAACATCAGTACTTTTCAATCTCCTATTCTTCTATCCGGGGTATATTACTTACATGAGATGGCCTCATGGCAGCAGAGGTCAAGAGTTTTGAGCACCTCACTTAAGTTCCAGAAAGAGCAGTGCAGAGATTTAAGGAAATAATTAGCTCAGATCCTCAGCTTCAAAACTGAGCTCAGCCACAAACTCATCATGTGGCCGCTCTCTCTCACCTTCAGCCTTTTCTTCTCTGCCAGTCAAATGTGGTGTCCCTTTCTATGAATTATTATGATACTGTAATGGCTGTGATTACTGTGGTATTAGATATTGATCTGGGAATGCGTCTCCTTTTGCAGGTGATCCAGATGCCCCCATGGGCCTGCATTGTTACCAAATGATACCAAGCCATGATATGAACTGCAGCTGGACAATTCGGGAACCTCCAAGCGTTAACATCAGTTATGTCCTCTACTACCAAAGCCAAAAATTGTAAGCAAAGTACTATTGATGAACTCCCCTTGCAGTTGGGGCTGTAGCGCAGTGGAGGCACATCTGCTTTGCATGCAGAAGGTCGCAGTTTCAGGGCCCATAGGCTTTCAGTTATTTGGGGCCCCCTCTGAAACGCTTCAGGAAAGGAGGGCATGCCCCTAGCCCTTGTTACAGTCCGTTGTTACTGCTCCTCTCCTCGCACGCATCCCTCTTCTCCCCTGTCTTCCCCAGGCTCCCACGCTGGTGGGCAGCTTGTGCCACAGGTCCAGCTGGCACTGCAGGGAGCCCTAGCAGGCCAGGGAGGAAGGAGAGGTGTGTTGGTGTTGTCTTATCTGCCTCCTGGAGATGGGTTGGCGGGCGGCTGAGTGCACAAGCACCACTGGGCCCAGAGCACCAAACCTGCTCAGCAGTGCAACTTCCACTCCATCCACCCCCAGAAGTGGGGCTGGGCATCTGGCCGCACAGGTGCCACTCAGCCCTGGCTTGCTGATTGCTCCTGGGTGCTGCGGCTGGGCCAGGCCCTCGTGGGAACTCCATGTTGCCATGACTTGACTCCCTGCAGCCTGGGCAGACCGCTCGTAGCTTTCTGCTGTGAGCGACAGGGCCTGGCTTGGGCCTTGTGCTCCAATATCAGGCCAGGTTAAGGCATAGGTAACAATGCCAGATTAACTGGCCCTAGTCCCTGTATGGCCCTTAGGTTTCAGCCTAGTCAGCTCTGACTCAGATATAGCTCTGACTCAGTATAAGACAAATCTGAACTAATACTGTGACTCAGTATAATGTGGCTTTCTGTGTTCCAGCTATCCCAGGCACTTTGGGAATTTAGATTTGGGGGAGGCAAAAGTTGAGTCACAGTGCATTGTCAGCTTTGGGGGATGCATGTCTGATTCATGTTTTGTTAGCAATATCCTCACTGGCTGGTCAGTGTTGGTGCTGTCATATTCCAGAATGTTGTAATACTCCCTAAGAAGTGCTGAGTTGGCATTTGTGAACGAAGCTGCTCATTTTGTGGAGTGAGTCCTATCTGTGGAGTCCTATCACTGTGTGAGTTCTATCTACATGGAAGTAAACTCCATTGTAGTCAATGGAGCTTACTTGCAGGTGTGGATAGGATTTCAGCCTGTGTGTGGGACAGAGGGGAGAGAAATTTTTATTTATTTTAATGACATGAATGTTCTAAGTGCAACATCAGTAATATACATTACTGATGTAACAGTTAGAACATTAGCTAAAATTGTAGCACCAGCCTCACAACATTTTCTCCACGGGAATGTTTTGATTGATTTGAAACTACTGATTTTTAGTTCTATTTTCCAGAAACAACATGTTTCTTGCTCCTCTGATTTCCTGTACAAAATAATTCCTTGCTAGTAGTAAATTAGCATATTAGAAAGAAAGGTGATGGCTGTGCCCTTGATCTGCTTTGCTGGTTTTTGGTTTGCAGGGCATTTTTAGTGTAGGGAACATTTAACAATGTGATTTTTTTCTCCCCTGCAGTCTGAAATGGTATGTTCGACAGAACCATCTCAAAATTCTCTCATCTTATTCTGCTGCATGTTTAGCCTGAGCAGATATAAGAAAGATTTGGGATTCCTTATTTCACAGTTGAACCCAGACCTTGTGAACTAGACTGTACTGCATTAATTTTTGTACAGCATCCAGTAATTTTCAGAACTTTATAATCATGATTGTATGAAGCACTTAGGACTGTACATGTTTAAAGCATTAAAGGAATTTAAATTTGGGGGAGGCAAAGCTTGTCAGAGTACATTGTCAGCTTTGGGGGAATGCATGTCTGATTCATGTTTTGTTAGCAATATCCTTACTGGCTCGTCAGTGTTGGTGCTGTCATATTCCAGAATGTTGTAATACTCCCTAAGAAGTAGTTACTTGGGGCCTAAAGTGATAAAAATAGACCCAGTTTTTCTGTCTGGTTGCTGGGAAGCAGTTCATAACTCACCACAGGCAACCAGGCCAGTGACTATTTACAAGCCCAGCTTAAAACAACTCTTCACATCAGTGTTCTTTGGAGCAGCAGTTCTCTCTTCCCTCTCATGTGTCAAATAAAACGTATGCAAATTAAGGCTAAATTGTGGATGTGTACATCTTTCATCACGCCTGAAAATTTTGAACATTGCTTAGCCTTAATTTAACGTGTGAGTTTTAAAAACTCTGTTCTCATAAAGTGAGATGAAGATGAATGCAATGAAGATTCTGGCTGGCTGTTTTTTTTACTGAAGGAACCAGGTGCCCTTCACAGTGACACTCGCCCCTAAATGAATTGGAAGAAATGCCAGGTCAAGAAGCTGCAAATCCTTACATTTTGTGCTCAGATTATACAAATGACAGTGTGTAAATAAGCCATGTTTCATAACTTTGTATGATGTGTGTTCTGAAGTTTGATATGGAGAGTTTGCAGATCTTAGATTTTTGCCAGAAAGCAAAGAGTCAACAGCGTGGAAATATAATTGGTGGAAATTCTCAATTGTGATGACATTGTCTTATGCTGACTATTGCTTTAATTTTTGTCTCTTTGGTTTCTACATCAGCCACCGTGGCCAAACTCAAAAAGTGAACTCTTGGAATAAACAGAATTGGTTGGTTATTGGAAAAAACAATCTGACACAGAGGGACAACTACAGTGTTTGGCTGGAAGCTCGCAGCGCTGCTGGGAATGCAACATCCGAAAAGTTAAACTTCCGTCTGGATGACATAGGTTAGCGATAATAGGTTCAGAGGACCAGCATCTTTGACAGAGGAACTAGATAATGTTGTGCAGAAGTTTAAAAAAAATTACCAGCCCACCAAAAATGGCAATGCCTTCCTGTCCATTTATGTGTAGCTGTGTGTTGTAAGGCAACTTGAGGAGTGAGTCTTTGAAGCTGTTCACATGGAAGAAAATTTTTTGCCTTGGGTGCAGTTGTAACCATTGCAAACAAACTTGTACCTGCCACCACTGTAAGAAAATTTCTTCCAAGTGAGTGGTTTGCAAGATCTATTCCTTAAGTTCCTCTAACACACATGTATGCACAAGTGGGCAGGGAGGACTGGTAGCAGTTTTGGTGCATCGATAACTATCTTGATACTTATGCACTTTCCTTGTCACTAATATGAGGTGGTACTGGTTAGAAGCTGGGTGATCACCATGCTTCTATTGTGTGCCTAGGAAGAGAGTGGAGTTGAGTGGTGAGAAGCATTGCTGGTGCCTGAGAATCTTTATTGCATTTTTCAGAGAAGCCCCCTCCGCCTGACCTAGATCCTATCGAGTTACATTCCTCTGAAGTTACAGTGAAATGGAGCAACCCTGCCTGGCTTGAATCCCTGAGTGCCCAATTTCTCATCTGTGCCCTTCGATACAAGACCTCCAGAGACCACGACTGGACCTATGTGAGTCTGTATTGTCTGTCTCCCTTCCTATCTCATTACCTGCCAGCAGGTTTGGCTTAGGAGAGGAGAACTCCCTTCTGAGCAGACCTGATGCTGAATGCTCCCATCTCTGCCTAGAAGTTTTGCATTAGACATACTGTGGTTCTTTTCCTTCCCAGGTAAACATGGACAGTGTAAATGAGGATAGTTATGACTTGGAGGGCTTGAAGCCATTCACTTCCTATGAAGTGCAGGTGCGATGCATTCCACACCAAAAGGGTTTCTGGAGCGAGTGGAGCTCTTCTCAAACCTTTGTAACCCCGGAGGCTGGTAAGTGCTATCCTGGAGGAAGCAGAACCCATCCTGACTAGAGAGGGATGACATTGCATCATAGCAGAAGCATGTTCATAGACAGGTTTGCCACATTCTCATGTTCAGAAGTGATGTTTGACAATTTTAAAGGTAGAACTGCGGGCACTACAGAGAATGTATGTGCTTGGCATGATTGTTTGTCTTGTTAAGTAGCACTGGGGGGGGGAAGACTCCCAGAGTGAGGCAAAACCATGGCAGGGGATAAGGAGTTTAGAAGTTAGACTCTGCTATAGTCCTGGTCCCTGATTGCCTGCCCCGACCTGTGCACCATTTTAGTTACTAAAAAGTTTCCATTGCAATTCTGATTGGCTTTCAGTTGTGGCGGGGCAAAGCTTGCTTCCTCCTAACTTGATTTCACCCCATTTCAGGTGCCTTCCTGAGCCTCCTTTTAAAAGAAGGAAAGCCGAAAGGCCTGCACACACATTCTCTGTAATGTGTAAGTTTGACCCTACAGAGTGAAATGTGTACAGAGTGTCTTTATGTTGGGAGCTGCCTTATACTAAAGTCAGACCTAATGTTGACAGGTCATCTTAATGCGGGGGCGGGGGACTTTGGCCCTCCAAGATTCCTATCTTTGGGAGAGGAATGGGGCTGGTGGATTAAAGCAGTGGCCTCAGAGCAGCAACATCTGGAGTCAAAACCAAGCCTTAAAAACAATTGCTTTGGTACTTTTTGTTTGCATCAATCTGAGAAGAACAGATTTTCATGGGGCTGGTCCTAGTTGATCCATTTCTTGCCTTTTTTTCTTGGGGAGAGCATTTGTGATAGTTCAGTGCTCTGCTAGGTCTTACCATTCATCCAATGTCTTTTGCCCTTAGCTCCGGAGGGCCAGGTAGATGTGTGGCGAAGCGTTGGTGCTTCTGAGACTCAGGAAACAATCCTCCTGTGGAAGGTAAGAGAAGCCCCACCAAGCAAGTCCTAGCATGCAACATTCTTGGGATTGGGATATGTCATCCATTGTCTCTGGGGCATGTCAGAACATAGATGAGAGAATTTTAGAGAGAAGCTGAGGATGACCAGGGGGAGCAAAAATATAGCATTGCTAAGGAGCAAAACCTCTCTCTATGGCTTAGAAAAAGAGGCTGAGAGGTTTTCAGGAAGGAAGTAGTACAGGCCTTGCTAGCAGAAAACTCACACGAACCACTTTCCCCTCTATCTTTTTCTGTGCATATGAAGGTGCTTCATCAATGAGTCACACTTTCCGTGTGCAAAGCACGTGCTCTACCACTGACATAATAACCTTTTCTTAAATGCTGCTATGAGAAGCTCTTATAACAAAGATCCCAATCCACATCTGTTACATGTAATCCTGGGGGTGGGGGGTGCAACACGCACTCAGCAGGTGCTGCCCCAGTCCATCCCCACAGCCTCACACAGCTCTGGAGGGCCACCTGCCACTCCAGGAAGGGATAGGCAGCAGTACTGGGATCTAAATGATTTAGGAACAGGAACTCACTTTTGATTGGCACTTGTCGGGAACCCGGAACCAGCCACGGAGCCCGTTAGGATCCGGAACGCCCGTTCTGGTCCGTTCCCCCTGAATGACATCACTGCCTTCGCCCCCCTAGGAATCCGGAGTCGCTCCCTTTAACCCTCTGAGTGCCGGCCAACCAAGAAGAAAAGCTCTTTGCAGAGGAATTGGGAGGGGGGAGGAGGGAGAGTGAAGTGGGCGGAGTCAGCCCTAATTTTAACTAGTGGAACTGAGTTCCCCCGTGTTCCCCCTCAATCCCGCCACTGGTAGGCAGCCCTTCGGAGTGCACCTGGTTGTTCCCAGAAGCAGCTGCGGAAGCCGCTTCTCGGAGCGACTAGGCATGCTCCAAAGTGCCGCTCGCACCAAATCTTCAGTCCCAGATGTAAGAACATAGGAACAGCTCTGCTGGATCAGCCCAAGGCTGATCTAGTCCAACTTCCTGTATCTCACAGTGGCCCACTTAGTGCCTCAGAGGGCACTCGAGACATCAAGATACTTGTATTTTGCTGCCACTTCCCTGCATCTGGCATTCTGAGGTAGCCTATTTACCCTTGTCCCCCGCAATGTTAGCCACTCTCCTTCCTGGTTGGCAGAATTGCATGGTTTGATTCCCACTGATTATACTTGCTCCCAGAATCGGTGAAATCAAGGAGGTATCATCCAAAAAGCACTGGTGCCATGGGGAGCTGTGTCAAATGGGAGATATCCCTCTCCTAGACAAGGGGCATCCTGGCTCTGGCTTACTTGTGGGACTAATAGGAGAATAATTAGGGACCGCATACATTCATAGGCAGTCTGTGCTACTCATGGAATGGAGCAAATTATTCTGCAGGCAATGAAGCTCCCCACCCCCAAACTATTGGGAAATCTTATTCAGCAACTCCTCTGGCTTCTAGGATTTCACCAGGTCTACATTCTTATTTAAAATGAAAGCTGCATTTTGTAACATATACACACAAATTTTAGGAAAATGGGATTGGGCAAACATGCAGGCTCTTCTGTTGACGATGAAAAGCTGATGCTTGTCCTAACAAATGAACCTATGCACTTGCACATCTTACTTCTCTTGAGCTATAGAGCATCTCTGTGTACAGCTTTTGCATTTACAATCTGTAGGAACTGAGAGTGCTACACAAAACAAGGATTGGCATCAAACTCACTGACCTCTGCAGAAGTAAAAAAAAGTTGCTGTGTTGGCCGAGAACAGGGAGGCCAACTCAGCAGGCATTTTCCTCTTAGTGCTACCCTAGTGCACCAAGAACATAAGAAGAGCCCCACTGGATCAGGCCGAAGGCCCATCTGGTCCAGCCTCCTGTATCTCACAGGGGCCTACCAAGTGCCTAAGGGAGTTCAGTAGACCACAAGATGCTTGCATCCTGTTGCCAGTCCCTTGCACCTGGCATTCTGAAGTAGCACTGCTGGGTAGTGCAATGCTGAAGGGAACAAATTGTATCGGACAATTGTATCAGGACAACAAAAATATCAGATTAGTTTTGGATCTGCCTTCTCCTTAAGCTACCTGTCTGGCTTGCTAAAGAAGAGTGCATACAGTCAATCCTACTTAACCGTAGGGGTTATGTTCCAGAAAAACCACATGGTAATGGAAACTGAGAATCCTATGGGGAAAATGGAGTTAAGTTCCCACAGGCCCTATTCGTGAAACACTAAATGAATTTTAGGAACCTGGATATTACCTTCAATTGTAAGTAATGCTGGAGGAACATTGTAATATTGTGAACCTCTCAACAAGGGAGGGGTTCTTGCCACTCTATGGGCTGTATGTTGGAGACTTCAAACTTCACTCCACTTCAGAGGAATGGGTTGACTCCTTTAAAGGGGGGGGCTAACTTCCCTTGACCTCTCCATACTCCTGCCACTTCCTGATTGCCATAGTGAGGGGCCACTGATGTCCAAAAGTGGCATTCCTCCTCCAAGATACTTATTTCTAGCAAAGACTCCTACCAGGTTGTCATCACTCAGAAGGATGTAAATAAAGCTGGCTGGGAAGGGGAATGAAGAGACTGCATGTGGGATAAAATGGGTTAAGGTCAGGAAAGCAATTGGCTGTAAAGATTACTGGATCTCAAATAAACCCCTTCTAAAACACTTGCTGTGGAACATAGGATGGCTCCAAGTTACAAACTCTGTTCCTCTACCTTGTACCAGAGTTTAGGGTTCAGTCGCTCTTTAGCTGGTGCTATGAAAGTCACATGTTCTGTGTTCAAAAGTTCTCCCTACAGGGTTATTCAGGACTTCTGTCAGCTCAGACCCATTTCAAAAGCAGCTTAGAGCATTTCAGTGTCCATATACGGTTTAGCAGTAGAACCCCGCCTGTGGTCAGTGAACAAAGGCCAAGGAGCTTGTATCTTTCAACTTCGTTGTACTTGATGAAATCCAGTCTCAGATTTCTTAACAAAAAGTACACTAAAACAAGCAAGCAGTGATGGGATCAGCTAACGACTTGGGGGAACGCTGGGCGGGCAGCAGGAAGGCTGGGCAGGACTTCCGGGTGATTGACAGCCCGTCCGTCCGGGTCCGCCGCCTGCACGCCTGCCACACGGGCTGCCCTGGCCTCGGAGGGGGCGTCCACTCGCTGGGGGGGACACGGGTGGGGGCCCCTGGGTGCCAGGGTGCGCAGCGGTGGGGTGCGCCACTGGGGGGGGGGCAGCCCATGCGGCAGGTGGGCGGATGGCGGACCCGGACGGACGGGCTGTCAATCACCCGGAAATCCCGCCCAGCCTTCCTGCTGCCCGCCCAGCGTTTCCCCGAGTCGTTAGCTGATCCGATCACTGCAAGCAAGCCAATAAAAATGTTTTGTGGGCCAGCAAATTTTCTGGGCATTTGCCAAGCTCACTTAAGGGAAAACTGGCTTTCCCTTCCCCTTAGGATAGCTGCTTTATTACAACTGCATACATTGATTTCTTCTCCTTTTTGAAACCCTTCTACAGCAGCTTTGCCTTCTCTTCCTCTTCTAAACAGCTGAGCAAGAAACATCCTGAGCTATCTTAAGCAAAGGCCAGAGCAACTTCCTGTCTGGGAAGTTTACCGTTGACCACAGTACTGGCCAGGAGCCTGCTGGATTTGGGTCCTTCCACTGAGAAGTGGGTGACCCAGAACTGCATGTGACAAGAGAAGCTGGAGTGGAGGGTCAGCTCTTAATA
Organism: Lerista edwardsae; assembly: GCA_029204185.1. Taxonomy (NCBI): domain Eukaryota; kingdom Metazoa; phylum Chordata; class Lepidosauria; order Squamata; family Scincidae; genus Lerista; species Lerista edwardsae. The sequence continues at coordinate 3,192,457 of JAJKFI010000082.1, read as the reverse complement.
TTTGGGGAGGCGGGATTTGAAATTACTCCTGTTAACCTTAGAAGCAACTCTTCTTAGTAAAATCCTGATTTTGCTGGTCTTTCACTCACCAGTTCTGTGGTTATTGCTGAAAATCTTTTGTATGATTTGACTATGGTGAATGTGTGCAGTGACTGCATGCTCCCCCTGGGCAGGGTATGTGAACTGACGGTGTTGCAACTTGGAATTGACGCGGGATGCTTCCAAAAAACCTACTTTCCTGACTGGCAAACCCCCTGCCCACTCCATCTCTTTCACAGGCACTTGACCCAGAAGCAGCCAAAGGAACCATCATCAACTATGAAGTTTCCTTCAGTGACCGCAGCAAGAACCGTGTGGAGCATAAAATGTGCCCTTGCTGCAACACTACCCTTCCCCACACCTCCAGCTACGCATGGGTCTCGGCGCACAATTCCATTTCAAAGACGCAGCCTGCCAACCTCAGTTTGGAGCAGACAGGTAAGGGTTGAGGACGGCACAATACAGGCCTGCAAGGAGTCTGCATAAACCTTTGCCTCATGAATAGTTTCCTGCCTTCCTCATGAGATAACTGAGTCATCCTCCCCCTGAAGAGAGAGGTGTTGGTGTGCTGTCTTCAATTTGGTCCCCACATCCTGCCCACAAGACGGTCCGTTTCCTGTGGCCCACTCTTTCCCAGGCTTCATAAGAAAAAAAAAATTATATAATCTATTCCTCAGTCTTTTAAGACCTTCCTTTCTGATAATAATCAGCCTTCTACCTGCCTGACTCAAATGTTGTGCACCTGGGCCATCAGCCCTGACACACAGCTACTGTTGCATAATCCCCTTGTCAGTGAAAGAGGCTCCTGGGAGAAGGCTGGCTGACCAAGGGGAGTAGCACCTAAGGTTAGCATACAGCCACCCTTTTCTGTCCTCCACTGTCTCTTTACTGGACCAGCAGCTGAATGGGGGAAAAAATCTTGGTAGTTGGTATCCACTGCTGGTCGGTTATTCCAGGCTGCACAGACCAGGTGGAGGGAGGGCTGTCTGGTAAAGACCACTCCCAGGAGAACACTGAACTCCAGGAATTCTTATTAAAAATCAAACCCACAGTAATGTCTGCAGGGTGATGAGACATGACAATCTAGCTAGATGGTCCCTAGCTTCAGCTGCTCGGGTTGCTCAAGGAATATCTAGTCATTGCACTCATAGGTGAGCAAGTGGGTGCTCCTTTCTGAGCTACCAACAAATGGGTCATACTGGCAGAGAACCCCCAGTATTTCCTGTGGGCTGGGAAATATATAACTTTGATTGATGATGTCATCAAGCTGCCTGATTGGAGAGGTAGAGCCATCCTGGTCACTCCATCCCAGCCACCCCCTTCACCTAGATGCAGGTTTGACTGCCCAATCACAGTTTCCAATCCTAGAGAGGGGTAGTAATTCCAGATAGAAAGAAAAGCCAAATCCACAAACCCCTGCGCTCACTTTTCCTAGCAATGGAATTTCCAAACAAGGACAAAGTCTGCTTGCAAAGGATGCCTCAGCAGTTTTCTGGCTGCTGAACAAGCGAAAATGTAGAAAAACAGGCAAAGAATAGGGAAAAACCCAAAGCATTCAACACACCCCTTGTCAAAAGTCAGTAGGTTTCCCCCACTTGAAGAGAATTAGGATAAAGATGTCTTGGTGCTAAGGTAGCATGCTGTTGCTACATGAGATCTTCTAAATCAGCAGTCTCCGAACTGGAGACAACTGTGCAATGAAAAAGCCCTCCCTGTCCTGAGCAGCACTTACCTTTATGCTGTGCTACTGCTTCTCTTTCCAACCAATCAGAGCATAGGGACTCTCTGGGCAGTGGAACGCTCTGGCCCAGCGTCCCAGATTATTATAAATTTTTAATTTACTTTATTGATTTGATTTTGTCATATGGAGGGTGTTGAACATTGTCTTGCTTGATGATGTCACTTTTGGCCATTACATCACTTCCAGGTTAATGACATCACTTCTGGTGGGTCCTGACAGATTGTCATTCCAGAAGTGGGTCCCATTGCTAAAATGTTTGAGAACTACTGCTGTGGGTGATTTCTGTCGGACAGGCAGATAGTCCTCCCTTGGATGTCTCTGACGAAAACCTGCCTACACTTGCCACTTGAGCAGCCTTACCAGGTGAGAACTTTACCTGTTGAGAACTGTGGCAACCTCCACACCCAGCAGGCAAAGAAACCTGAAGAAGATAGAAATTGCCCAAACACAGTGTGTATGTCTCTTTACTTTTACTTTTTCGGCTCCTTCCTCCTCCAGCCCTAAGAAAACGTTAAATAGCAACATTGATTCTGAACAGGATGAACTTCTACTGTCTTCATTGGTTGGGAACACATGGAAACATTCTATGCTTGGGCATCACAGATGGGAATATGCTGGAGATGGTAACAAGAGTCCCAATGGGGTTCTTTTTTTTGTAATGGTCAACCATTTGGTCTTTTCCCAGATCTCCCTAGTCCTCAAGAAGTCAAGGTGCTTGTTGTTCAAGGTCTGGGTTTCAATGTGACATGGAAGCCTAGTGCAAGCCTTCTAGAGGTCCAGCCTCTGGAGTATGTGGTGGAGTGGACAGAAGAGCTCTTCAGAAATAGCTTGAACTGGACACGCAGGCCTGGTGGTAGCAACAGTGCCCTTTTGCAAGGTGAGAGTGGTGGGGAAGAGGGCGGTAAGGGGTAGGGCCATCAGTACTTGCAAAGGGGTTGGGGATAGGTGATGGAGGACCTGACAATGGTGCTAGCCTACATGGGAGGGGGACACCATTTTGAACAAGTGGGATGAGAGAGGTCCTGGGACATGGGGCTTGACTTCCTGGCTTTGACAAAATGGTGCAAATCAATCAATCAACAGGTACTTATATACCGCTTTTCAACACGAAGTTCACAAAGCGGTTTACAGGCAAATAGTTAAAGTTAAATGGCTCCCTGTCCCAAAAGGGCTCACAATCTACAAAAGGCAGACCGCCAACAACAGCCACTAGAAAGACTGCGCAGGGGTGAAGAGAGAGAGTTACTCTCCCCCTGCTAAGTATAAGAGGAACACCACTGGAAAAAGTGCCTCTTGTCCAGTTAGCAGGGGTTCACAGGATTCACAATTCACAGGATTGGAGTAATAGGGGAGTTGCTTGCACTTGTGGGTTCTACCCTGGCTTTTCTTTAGACAGTGTCAACATTTATTTATTTAAGAAATTTGTGTCCCACCTTTCCTCTGCCAAGACAGGAACAAATGGGCAGCCAGTGCAGCCGTTGAAGCAGTGGTCTGACAGAATCAAACCGCCTAGCTCCCCTAACTACCCTGGCAGACGCATTCTGCACTAATGGCAACTTCTTTATTAAAGAACTTAATAAATTCTTTACAGTATTATGCACCTTAAGTTTCCTCTAAACGGTACAGAATCTTCTTTTCAGGTTAAACATGGGGGTTACAATTCACAATTTCTGGAACCATATTGCCTTCATGCTTTTTGTGAAAGGTGCGTTCAGCACATGAACTTCCCTGTTTGCATCTTTTGTTTCCCCTCCCCAGGTAACTTTCCTCCAAAGATACCATACCTTGTGCGTGTTTATTCTTTATATGCTGAGGGGAGCAATGCCTCCTTTGCTGTTCGAGCCTACTTCAAAGAAGAAGGTAATCCCAATTGGCAACACAATCCCAATTGTGTTGGGTGTGTGTGTGTTGTTAATTGTTGATTAATTAGCAGCAGACTTCAGAATGGGACACCAGTAGCTGGAGTGCAGGTCTCGTTCCCAATGCTAAGAGCAGAGAAGGGCAGACTGAGTGACACTGAAAGTCAGAGCTTCAGAATGGCTAGCTAGAGGTCTCTAGGTCTGGTCTATTTATGTAGCAGAATGGAGCATGTCACTGAAGAACATGAGAATCACCTTGCTGGATCAGGCCACAAGCTCAGCATCCTGTTTAAGCGGTGGGCAGCCAAATGCTTCTTGGGAGTTCACAAACAGGAGATGGGAGCACATCCTGCAACTGATATTCACAGACATACTGCCTTAAATCTCCTTTCTCCTAAATGTACTTATTAATATACTTGCAGTCACATCTAAGTTTGAAAGGAGATAGGCGCTTTGTTGCGGATACATTTTTGCATAGGGTATTTGGGAAGTTATCAATAGATACTTCAGAATATAAGGCCTTCCTTGCATTGCCCTTGTTAAAACTTCTTGAACTGACACTGCCCATTTTCCAAGGCAAAAAAATTTACTGCCACACTCTTTAATCACAGCCTTCCTCTTCTTCTTTTCTAGTGCCATCAGGAAGTCCCCGGGCACTACAGGACAGAAGCATTTCTTCGACTGCTTCTGAAATCTCCTGGGAGGAGATTCCTTTGGACAGTTGCAATGGGCATGTCACTCACTATACAATCTACTTGAGAGATTCCACTTCACGGACCCCCAAATCATATGAGCCCAGTAAGTAAATCCAAATCCCAACAACAATTTCTAGGGGGAGATAGACTGGATCTTAAGTCCCCCGGAGGTGTTTGCATGGATTTCCTCTGGAATTTGCAGTCACAGAATGTCTGTGACAATTTGAGATCACAGTGAGGTTTCTTATTGACATTTTGGGACTCAAATGCTGGGAAAATGCAATATCCAGCAAAAGTGCTACCTGAAGTGCAGACACAAACACTCTTTCACTTGAATCAGCTGAAGCTATTTGATCTGTAGGCATTGTTTCTCATGCTCTTTGGTTGCGAGACTGGCTATGGTCTGAAAGATTTTGGTTGTGTTTGACCCTGCCTTGAAGCTAAATTTAGCCTTTTGGCCGCAAGTCAGACTAGCTTTGAACATTATTTAATACCAGCCAGAAGGAATGGATATTGATACAGTCAAACTTAATTATCTGCCGGGGGTTGGTTCCCCAAACCCTCATAGATGCAAAAATCTGCATAGAGCCAAGTCAGATCCGGAAATGACATTTCTAGAGTGACGTAAATCCACTGTAAACAGCACTATAAAATCTGTTGTAAATAAACATTTAAACAAAGGAAAAAGTGGGGGAAGCTTCATTTTACCTCACATGGCAAGTTGGAGAACTGCAGGGCATTTCTGGATCTCACCGAACCCCCTCTCTCTTCCCTTGGCCCTGCATCACAGAAACTACCTCCTCCCAAGGAGCTGCCCATTACCACACATCATAGCCACCACATAACTGCTGGTCTCTCTCTCTGTCTCTCTCACCAGCAGAGGGGCAGTCCACAACCCCAATTGATCTCCTCTGATCTGCACCAGCTTTTTTTTTTCTTTGCTAGCACAGAACCAAGAAGAGTACAGAAGGGGGGAGCTCATGATACTGACACATGAGTGCTGCCAGTAACTGCCCCTCCCTCCTTTATTCTGTATCTGTCCCTACCCAGAAACCCTTTTGGCATTCATAGAACATAATGGCCCATACTGACCCTTGGTTCAAAGTTTAAAAGCTGTGTGAAACTCTAGTGTCGTCGTCCCCCAAATGCCTGTGATTGGAATATGCTATCATTATGGCTCCCGTCTATTCCTTCCTCCCACCCTGCCCCATAAGAGACTGGCACTGTGAACTCTAGATCAGCGTTTCTCAAACTGTGGGTCAGTTAACCCCTGCTAACTGGACAAGAGGCACTTTTTCCAGTGGTGTTCCTCTTATATTTAGCAGGGGGAGAGTAACTGTCCCTCTTCACCCCTGCGCAGTCTTTCTAGTGGCTGTTGCTGGCGGTCTGCCTTTTTTTAGATTGTGAGCCCTTTTGGGACAGGGAGCCATTTAACTTTATTATTACTATTTGCCTGTAAACTGCTTTGTGAACTTCGTGTTGAAAAGCGGTATATAAGTACCTGTTGATTGATTGATTGACACCACAAAGTGGGTTGCGAGCCAAGTTCAGGTAGGTCATGTAGCACCTAGTGCAGCTGTCACTGAAAATATCAGGATACTGGAAAGGGGTGGGAGCTGTGTGGTTATTTTGCTCTTTTGTACATAGGCTTTTTTCTTTCTGTTCCACTTTGCTATTGGAAAATGGCTGAGAAATAACTCAACTTACTGCTGCATTCTCAAGAAAGCAGCAGGCTCTGATATCACAATTATGGCACTTCCAGCCATGACATAACTTCCCATGGGTCCCGGATGGAGTTTCATTCTAAAAAAGTGGGTCCTGGTGCTAAAAGGTTTGAGAACTACAGCTCTAACTGGTAGACACTGACTGCCAAACCGTCCTCTCCTAGTTACAGTTGGTGCTAAAGAGAGAAGCTACTACCTCTCAGACCTGAAACCTGGGACTGCATATCTCATCTGGATGACAGGTTCCACCTCAGCTGGAGAAGGTGTGCCCAGTGCTAAACATCATTTCTATACTCCAGGTATGAAGACTGTGGGATGGAAGCTTAATAAATTGCTTTAATAAATCAAGGCCCATTTGTTGAGTGGTTGTTGTTGTTCAGTTGCTAAGTCGTGTCCGACTCTTCGCGACCCCATGGACCACAGCACGCCAGGCCTCCCTGTCCTCCACTAGCTTCCGGAGTTTGCCCAAATTCATGTTCATCGCTTCGGTGACAATATCTAACCATCTCATCCTCTGCCGCCCCCTTCTCCTTTTGCCTTCAATCTCTCCCAGCATGAGGGTCTTTTCTAAAGAGTCCTCTCTTCTCATGAGGTGGCCAAAGTATTTGAGCTTCAGCTTCAGTGTTTGTCCTTCCAGGGAGCAATCAAGCTTGACTTTCTGTAGGATTGCCCAATTGGATCTCCTTGCAGTCCAGGGGACTCTCAAGAGCCTTCTCCAACACCATAATTTGAAGGCATCTATTCTTCAGTGCTCCGCCTTTCTTATAGTCTAGCTCTCACAGCTATATGTTACTATGCAAACCTTTGTTGGCAGGGTGATGTCTTGGCTTTTTAGGATTGCCATAGCTTTTCTCCCAAGAAGTTGTTAAATGGACAGGAATGTTAATAAAAGCACTAAAACGGGAGGGACCTTGTTAAACTTGCCTGGGAACCATAGAACAGGGTCTGGCCTTGGAAAATCCCTACAAAGAATCGGGTTTGGTACAAATGGCTAGTGCTGACCCAAGATATTTTGGCTCCCTCTGTGCAAATACTATGTACTGTGCACAGCCATGAGAGATGCCTATTAATGGAGCTGGGTCCAATGTCCGGCATTCGGTGCAGAACGTTTACACAAGATCTCTCTCCCCACCACCAATGTAGTGCTTTTCTGTTCTCCCATTGGAGGGTATGGCAGTCATTTACTTATGAGAAAAAGTAAAATTACTCACTCAGGGACTCCATTAGTATATGGACTAAATGAGAACAGTCATGCAATGGTGTAGTAAGGTTTACCTTAACCTTATCCTTATGATCCCCTGCAGGTTCCCATTGGCAGCTCATCTTGATAATCCTTTTAGTTCTGGGATTCCTGGGCATCCTGGTCCTCATTGTGGCATTTGTTAAACGCAAGCGGTAGGTAATGAAAGACAAGGGAAGGGGATAGTTTGGTGGAGAGGTAGCATGGATCCCTTGTCCCTCCCTGTGACAGTGGAAGTTGCAGCTCTGTGCAAGAACTCCTCTCTCCTATGCAGGTTTTTCAGCCTATGCCACAAGGTGTTGCCACAATGGTGCTGGGAGAAGATTCCAGATCCAGAGCACAGTAGTATTGTCCTGAAGCTTAATGATCAAACGACTGAATCTGACATGGTAGGAAGTAATTAGATTTTTTTAAGTATGTGTGTACATTTGGAGAGAAGACGAGTGGAAAGTGTCTGGTTTCTGGAAAAAGCCAGTATATCCCTCTGCTTAAATTCTTGGTTCTGTCTACCTCAGCAAGGCTGGCCTATCCATAAGGCCAACTGAAACTGTTGCCTCAGGCAGTAGATTGTGGGGGTGGGAGTGTCCCATTTCTGTCCACCTACTTGCCTGTGGTGCTGCTGCTCCTCCTTCCATTCTCTGGATTGGAAAAGAAAGAAGGGAACAGAGAGTAAATGTGGAGGGGAGGAAGGGGCTGAGCTCTCCCATTGGAGAGTGGGAGAGCAAAGGCTGGCACCTCAACAGGAAAGTGGACAGCATTTGGCATACCACCTCCAAGCATCAAGAGGTCTTGGACTGGCCCTGTATGTCAGTATTGTCTACTCCAGTGTATCTTAAACTGTGGGTTGAGACCCATCAGGTGGGTTGCAAGCCAATTTCAAGTGGGTTGCCTAGCACATAGGGCAATCATCATTGAAAATATGGGAAGATGGGACACTGGAAAAAGGGGGGTGCTATGTGGTTATTTTGCTTGTGTCAAGGTTGTAAATACTGTAGACTTTTTTCCTTTTGGGGTCACTTTGCTATTGGAAAATGGCTGAGAATTATTATTAATGCATTATTATTATTATTATTATTATTATTATTATTATTATTATTATTATTTAAATAACCTGCATTATTATTGCTGCATTCTCAAAAAAGCAGCAGGCTCTGGCATCACAACGAGAGCACTTCCAGTCTTGATATCACCTTTTTGGTGGGTCCTGGACTGAAGTGGGTCCTCATGCTAAAAAGTTTGAGAACCACAGGTCTGCTCTAACTGGTAGTGAACCTCTAGGTTTCAGACAAAGGTCTTTTTCAACCCTGCCTAGAGATGTCAGGGATTTGAACCTGATATGTTCCATGTGCATATGATCAATTTACTGGATTGCGCTTCCAGCTCTAATTACCTGTTGTGTTATGGTACATCCTAAAGGCTATGATATGAGAATCAAATCTTCAATTGATTTGTTCATTTTTTTAAAATTTTCCCCATTTTGTTTCAAGGGCAAACCACAGTATACCCATACCTTTGTCTTTGTAACAAATCCAGAGTGTAGTTAGTAGTGCCTCTCTTTTTTTCTAAGGGTCTTGTGGGACCTTATAGGCTAACAAATTTATTTTGGCATAAGATTTCACGGCACAGAAATCAGGTGCAGGAAATGGGCCTTTTGTTCATGTTAAAATAATGATTATTTTATGTTAAAATGATCTTGTAAGCTTTTCAAGGTGCCATGAAAAACTTTGCTGTGTTTCCTGCAGCTGCCCTTTGGGAATTTGTCACAGATGTGTTATTCCTTTGCATGCTTAAGTTATTCCTGGCAAGAAAATGAAACTTGTTGGGTTCATTTCATTTCAGAACCTTTATTGGCATTAAAGAAAAAAAATATATCAAATAAATAAATAAATAAAACAATAGATAAATTAAACAGTTAATTTCAGCACTTCGGCAAGAAAAGTTGCTACCGCAAGAGTGATAGAAGGACATCTGTCACTCAAAAGAATAGGAAAAGGGTCAGGGAAATCGATAGAAAGAGAAGAAAGCCAAGGTTGGAGAAGGGACGATCGAAGAGAGCGATGAAAAGTTGGGTTGTTAAAGGTGCAGGAGCAGGGCCAGTAAAAAATAACCCAAAAATAAATTGCAAGCTCATCACATAATCCTCTGGACAAAGGAAATTGTGTTGGATTGGCCATTTCTAAATGCAAAGCTATGCTTGGGCTTTCAGCACTGAAGGTTGTTGACTCCTGGGCAAACCCTCCACTGTGTGTCATGAAGAATTTAGAAATACAGTGTGGGTGCCTGAAGAATGGAACTTGCAGCCCAATTCTATCAGCAGCAGCCGGAGAAGCAGCGGTACCAAAATTAGAACTGCTGCATCCAGAGGCCTCAGAAGGCATCGTCATTGTTTCCTCAGGGTGAGGGAGCATGTCCTCCCTTACCACATGTAACAATGCTGCAGTGTCAATGGGTTTGTTCGGCTCTGCTCCTGCTATTGAGCGGACACAGAGTCAAGGAGAGCCATGCCAGGCCGCCCAGCACATGCAGGGGGTTAGAATCTGGCAGTAGAGGCTACTGCCATCCCCACCTCCTGCATGGGCTGATTCCTCTCCTCCCTCCCTCCTGTTCCACCCACTCCATGCCTCCACCCTTCCCCTGATTGAGCTTACATGGGAATGGTGCTGCTATGGCACCAGTCGGTCCATCAAGCAGCGCTGGGGGTCAGCACTGCCTCAGCATCAGTGCTCCCTCCTTGTTGGATGCCTTAAACGTGCCGTAAAGCACACTTGTACTGCTGGTGATGGAGCCCTTAGGATCAAACTCCTGGTTTATTGTAGACTCCTGCTAAGCAGGGCTTGTCTGTATTAATTCTAGAGAGGCTTTTTGCTGCTGTGCCATTGTAGCATTTGCCAGAAGGATGGGAAGATCGACTGTCAGAGTTTGCAGGCAGTTGAGGCCACCCACCCCTCAATTACAGTTCTTTGTTGTTGTTTTTTGCAGGATGCCCTGAGCAAGACCAAAGCCCGAGAGGAGCCAACCATTGTTGAGATAAAGGAACAAGCTCCAGTTGAGACAACTCCTGCAATCCCTTTGAATATTTCTGGATATGAGAAACGTTTCATGCCCACCCTAGAGGACCTGCAGCAACTGACTTGAGGAAGAGAAAGAGAACACTTTGACCAATGGGAGAATAGGGGCATATTCCTTTAGTGTTCGTGGTGGGTTTTGTGCCCTGGCCCAACTTCAGATGAGAGTGACGGCCATTTCCTATGAAGACTCACCGTTCTTCAATCTTGAAAGCACCTTGGAAAAGCTCTGTGACATCTGGCCACCAATGCACCTGATGTGCCTTATGATCAAAGAGTGAAACTATAGGCTTCAGCCTCTGGTGGACATTCAGGTAATACTCTAGACCCTGGTTGGCAAGCACTGCAGAAATAACATTTGTGGCTTGAAGCACCCACAGTGAGAGCTCAGGGGAAGGTGTCCAATGAACATGCCAGGTGTCTGTATCTCAGGATGATACATCACCCCACTCTGAGGATCCCCTCTGAGGATGAGGATCTTTTGATAAGCTAAAAATCTTCTATCTGGGCTCCATCTTTTTGCACAGGCCTAATGTCATAAGTTTACCCTTCAGTGACTGACTGTCTGGATGTTACAGCCACAGTGACTGGTGGCAGTGGTGACCAATGGTTCTTCCTTCTAGCTACAAAAACTCTCTTTTTGTCTACACAAGTCATGCTTCAGGTTACATCAGCATGTGCAATGCAGAATAGCTGCCAGAAGGAGCAGGACACTCTCAGCTGTAGCCAAAAGGACTACAAAGATGAGGAATTTTTCGTCTGCTTTTTAAAAAATATAGTTGTAAAAGCTTCCTTTCTTGTCTGGCTCCATCCTGCCTATGTGATTTTTCAATTGTTTTACTTATGCTTTCATTTTGTATTAAATGTATATTTTATATAATGAGAACAACTTTGAACTTTTTTGAACTAATCATAGTAGGTCATTTGTTCTACTTGGTATCTCATTTTAACTTCTAGGAACCAAGCTGACATGTTCAGGTGGCTGGTCAATGAAATACCCAAGATGTTTCTAGCCCTGTTCCCCCCATCATTCAATACATAAAACATGAGTATTAGCTTTTCATCCCTGCTTGGGTCAGTGTGGTGTAAGTAAGAGATGGGCAGGAGTAGAATTGTGTATGGTGCGCCGAGCTCATTAGAGGAAGGGTAGGAAAGAGACAGAATGATGCATCCTTAAAAGCCAGCTGCTGTGTCATAAAAACGTCTCATTGGTCAGTAAATAAATCCACTTTTTGTTATGGAAAGCAGTTCTGTTTTTTTTTCCTCTGGGTTTTTTTTTGCTATAACTATAGAATAAGATTTCAACATGGTTTATTTCATTGCATTCTGCATTAAATTCTGCATCAAATGATATATAACATGATGCTATCATTTGAAAATACCAAGATATTACACTTTTGGGCAGTGGTGGTGTGTCACCCCCACTGCATGTGTCACCTGGTGTGGCCCACACCCCCTCCATCCCCATAGATATGCCACTGTTCAATCCCATGTATTGCAGGTACAGGCTGTGAGTTCTAATCTCCTATACCCTGTTAAGTCTATTTATGAACATTAATGGCTATCTCCTTTGTAGTTACTTTTGGAGGAGTTTGTACCATTAGAGTCAGAAGTTGATTCCCAGAGTTGCAACCTTGAGTAGAGATTGGCTCTCGTATAGCACATCTCACTAGGCTCAGAATGTGGAGGAGAAGGTGGGGGTGGACATGGGAGATGTTCCATGTGAGAATAATGTGGAAATGGAGGTGGAGGGCTGAAGCTTTGAGGTACATGGGTGGGCAGAGAACACCCACACTTGGTGAAGCTGTGGCTGACCTGCTTTTGCTGGCAAAGTAACCTGAAAACCACTTTCCATGCCCATCACACCTGCTCTACATATGTCTGTAATACTATTATTAACTGATTTTCAGCACACACAAAAATGTTCACAAAGTGGTTTATAAAGAAAATTGGATACTTAAATGGCTTCCTATTCCCAAAAGGCTCACAACCTAAAAAGATGCATCCTTAGTCACACACTTTTCTGTGACACACTTCTATCTGTGATAGAAGTGGATAAGATGCAACAATCCTTTTTCCCCACAAGGGGGCAAATCACTGCCAATTGGCTGCTAAGTTTATATATTAAAGGATTTCTTGCTTTCATTTGTAAATCCTTATTTTTCCAAGAGCCATTAGATTCTGGTCTCTACTGTTCTTCTACTGTTCTACTTGCTTTGTGTGTAGATTTCAATCTACTTTTCACTTCTTGTTAATTTAGGGAAAAATTTTTGAGGCTATCTCAGTTGTTTTACGCTATTATCCTTCAGGTGGAACCTAAAGTGGGGGATGTGCACCTCAGGCTCAACAACCCTTTCAGTAGGAATGTACCAAAATCCCTCTGACAGAAAAAGGGCTGTTTTTATCTGTTTCTCTGACAGAAAAAGGAAGAGCTTTTGAGACTGAGGGGAATCAGGATGAAAATTTTAAAAGTCAGGTCTAGCTCCGGAGTCCTCGCCTTGTATGAGCAGAATTCCTGAAGCTTTTGGACCTACCCTATATAAGAGGAAGGGGCACAGGAATTGGGCTCAGTCCCATGGATGAGCCTTCTGAGGCAATTGGCGTTAAAGCAGGTACAGGTAATGGATCAGTATACTGTACCATAGTCTCACAGTATGGCCTCACATTTATGGACCGAGTATGTGCTTAAGTATGTCCTCGTTAGAAGAGAGGACTCTTTAGAAAAGACCCTCATGCTGGGAAAGACTGAAGGCAAAAGGAGAAAGAGGCGGCAGAGGATGAGACGGTTAGATAGTGTCACCGAAGCGATGAACATGAAATTGGGCGAACTTCAGAAGCTAGTGGAGGACAGGGAGGCCTGGCGTGCTGTGGTCCATGGGGGCGCGAAGAGTCGGACAAAACTTAGCGACTGAACAACAACAATGTGCTTAAATTAACTTGAATAAGCGTTATCTTTTGGCTTAATACTCTTATCTTGTTTAATACAAATAAATGTTATAAATCTCTATATATATTGATCTGTTTACAACAGCCTTATTTTTTCTATCCAGCTCATTCATTCTCTCTCTCTCTCTCTCACACACACACACACACACAGAGAGAGAGAGAGAGGGGGGGGGCACTGGTTGGCAATTTTTTACACCATGAATGAGTTCAAGATGGCAAGAATTTCTTTCTGAAGGATTGTTCAGAAATAAATAACTTGTTTATATTGAATGTGTCTATGGCTGCATTTCTATATACACTTGCCTTGGTGGAAACCGTATCGAATGCAGTGGGACTTCTGATAAAACATGCATAAGATTGTGCCGTTAGTGAATCTGCAGTTTGGTTTCACTTAGCAACTAGTATTGTTGACTCTGCTGTTCTGTTGTGTCTATTAGTTCTTACTGTGCTTGTTCCTGAATAGAATCCTATTGATCAATTAAACAGTATTAATGTACCGCTTTTCAACAAAAAAAGTTCACAAAGCGGTTTACAAGGAAATAATAATAAAGTTAAATAGTTCCCTCTCCCAAAAGGGCTCACAAGCTAAAAAAAAATACAGAACACTACCAGCAACAGCCACTAGAAAAGACACTGTGTTGGGGTAAAGAGGGACAGTTATTGCCTGCTAATTTTAATCCTTTAATTAGCAAGTTAATCCTTGCTAATTTTTAGAGGCACAGCACTTGAAAAAGTGCCTCTTGCCCAGTTAGCGGGGGTATTGATTTTTTTTTTTTGTTAATAACGCATAAAAACACAAAACACTGCCATTTCGGTGTTTGTTATTTTCCAGAAATTAAAATAGATTACTTTTCCAATTAGAAATATTACCATGGCTGCATCTATTGCAACAATATCACTTATGTACACTTTTTAAAGCTTTGACAATTAATTTTGGTATATGAATTATAAATATGTGATTTGGGGCACAGAAGCTAAAAATATAAAGCCAGTAATTTGGAGTAGGTGGCTGGGGGCAAAAGATGGATGTACATATGTACTAGTACAAGATGCTAAATAAAACAAAACAGGCCCAGAAAAAAAGGAGGGGGCGGAAACTTAAACACAGAAACCAGCCGAGAGAAAAGGCACATTCCGTAACATTCAAGGCTGCTACGAACCCAAAAAGGGCCCCTTTCAGAGAGAGAGATAAGAAAACATTGGCTCCTCGTAAATAGAGAATGCAACACGCTAAGGATAAGGGAGGAGGAGGGCGAAGAGGAGTAAACCTATTAGGTATTCTGTTTAGACGTTTTTGAATTCGTTGTTTTGTGTGTAGCTAAGGGGGGGCTATTGCGTTGAGAGGGCTGGGGAGGGAACCAAGAGAAATAAAAGTGCTGAGCATTGTAACGTGGGTGTGGTCTCTCCAGCCTGCCTGCTTTTTGGACGGCACGTTCAGAGACGCACTCGATTTGCAAATTGAATCAATAAAACTTCACTCACCAACCCAAATTGTGTTTGTGACGGCATTCCGTACAAAGAATGAGAACTTGGATGAGAAATTAGAATAAAAACACATAAAACCATTTTCTGCCTTTCAAATAATGAAATCTGTGAAAAAATAACACAATTTTCAAACACCGCTATCTATACAGCGGAGTACTGACGGTACACTTGTACCTCCGGTGCTGAGTGTCGTAAACGTGCCAAAAGGCACTCTGGCACAGGTGCTATGTGATGTTCCCTTACCCGGGAGGCCCTCCAGCTGCTTCCCTGGCCCCACAGGATACAGTTTGCCACTGCTGTAACCCTGCTGGCACTGTGGAAGTACAGAATAGGGCTGAAAATGAACCCAGCTTTGTGTGTGTGTCTACTCTGAGCTTTTTGTATGATTACCAGCAAATATGGAATCACCCAATGCTGCAAATGAAGATATATCCTGCAGACAAAATGATAATGCAGATGGCGACAATGCTGCAGATGAAAATATATTCCAGAACATCTGGAAGCCCACCTTTTACCAGCTGAGTGAATAGGAGGGTCCTACTTCTCTCATGTGTAACTGGCTTCTTCCCTTAGGAGAAAGTTTGATGGATGTGAATGAGTCTTTGTTCTTTCTTTGTGAGAATGGAACCTGGTCCCAGCAGCACCCAGTGGCAGAGATCCAAGAGGTTCAACTGGCTAACCTATTCAGTCTGCATCATGGGTGGGTAGGGAGCTATACACAGTTGCAATTCATATGAGTTCACGGTATACCATTTCACTTTGCACAATTCAATATCATGAAATTCTGTGGTTTTGTTTTTTGAGAGCATTGTTTCTGTTTAAAAATAAGCTTCTAGCTTTCATGACTGTGGGAAAAAGTTGAAAACAGGTGAGCAATATTTGGTAAAACTGTAAAAGCTTCTCATGGTTTGGAATGCATTTCCTTTTCCTACTTCCATGGCTTTGGTCACCCTATCTTCAATTCAATTCTTTCCTTTCTTTCCCACACCCCAAGTTCTTGTCTGAAAGACAATCAGTAGAACAAATTATGAAAAATGCTGTTCTGAACACAGAGCATTAAAATGGGCAGAACTTGCAAACAGGAAGCTTTCAACTAAATTGACAGTAACCCTTAAAAGCCTCACTGTTCATCTTGCATAGGCTCATCCTGCAGTTGCATTGCATAGCAAAAATAAATAATCACAACCAATCAGTTCTGACAAGAACAGCACCAGTCTGGAATACAATAATTTGACAATAGCATTGGTGGCTTATGTGTAAAAAGGGAGTGAACAATGGATTGCCATTCAGAGAAACTGGGTAATCTGAAAGCAATCAGCCTCTGACCTTCTTTTGGGACCAATTCACACTTCACTGAGCATGGCTTTTTTTTTCCTGCATGTGCACCACCTTTGGCAGTATGAACACTGTAAAGCTTGAAACTGAGGTGTGTCACCAGTCAGAACTCTCAGATGTGTTTACCAAATATGACTCTCATATGACAAATATGACTCTCTTTCACACTTCAAGTCCCATTGCACTATGTTTGCCACTTAAAGTGTAAGTCATATCCAAGGGAAATGAAACACTGCAGGAATCAATTATACTGGCATTCAGGACACTTGGGTTATTTCTGGGGCTTGCAGAATAGAGGAGGGGACAGTGGTAGTGCTGAATTTGGAACATTCTCCAACTACAGACATACACATTGAAATCAACTCATGGCTTCCTATAAAGAATCCTTGGAATTGCAGTGTGGTGAGGCTGCTGAGAATTGTATGCTAGAAGTCCCAAGCTCTGCCCCCTTGACCACTACCGTACTTACGGTCCTAGGGGAGAGGAGATGACTACTTGAACCAGCTTATGACAACCAGTGACACTGAGGATTCTAGTTTACCACTCATTTTGTGCGTGATAACATCCTCAGCACTGGGCAAGCTGTATATCAAGCTACCTGGCTGTGCACTGAGAGAACTGCTTCAATGCTTCCTGGGTTACTTTGCTCAGCTGCATTGGTTCATCTTTATACCCCAAGCAACAAAAAGTCAAAATGGCCCATCATTCAAGAATGTTAATTGCAATCAAACAAAGGTACATTCCAAAGTGACTGCTTTCCTATTACTTCTTGGTAAGGTCGGCTCTAGTAGGTTAGTGTGATTGAAAACAGATGAGGGTTGTGACCATTGGTGAAAATAAAAGTACAGTAGTTTGTTTTCTGGAGCTGGCAAGCCCATTGCTCTCTGCTTCGTTGGACACCAAAGGCTTGGCCTGACTACTTTCAACTCTCTCTCTCTCTCTCTCTCTCTCTCTCCAAGTTACCAGCTGGGAGTTATCTATGCCTAAGGGAGAATTGGATGCCAGGTGTTCCCCTTCCAAACAAGCTGGTAAATTACTACTTTTGGAGCTCTGATGGTAGCCGGGGTGGAGTGGGAATTGTGGCTGAACACCTGCCCCTCTCCCATGCAAGCCCCATGGAAATTAATGGAAGCAATATAATGCTGGCATTCATCTAAGTGACAATTGTAAAGAACATAACAATGAATTGGGCCCCATATCTTAAAATGTCTTCCACACTCTTGTCTAAATGACACCCAATTTGCCATCTAAGGTGGGTGCCTGACTTGATCTCATGACATCCACAGAGTTAATTGCTCAAGCAAGAAAACCAGGCGAAGATTTGGCAACCCACCCCCACAAAAAGAGGGTCTTGTCCTGGTCCTTAAGTTGAGTCTCTGTTCTACACAGCCCATCAAAGGACTCTTAAGGCCAAGGTGTGTGGCACATGAGAACGTGGTGCAAAGCTATATGAGTGGCCAACCATATTCTTATTTTTTATTTTGCCTACCTCTTCAGCATCGTGCTGTTTCCTGGCACAGCAGATCAGATGCAAAATAATGCTAGTGTTGGAGGAGAGTGGTGGTGACGGCAGCTCTGAATGTGTGTTCCAGTGTGTGCTAGCATGACATTACCTCCTATTTTAGACTTTACATCTTGCAGTACAATGCTGCCCATTGCTACTGCCTTTCTTTTGGAGGCTGCTGCTGGTTATGCACCAAAACACCAAACTTTTTGGTTAGTCACAGTGAGAGAGTTGCTGGCCTAACAGCAGCTGGTCAGTTTTTCATTTGCTCAAAAGTCTCTCACATGCAAACCTATCACTGGAGTCACTGGAGAGTATGTGGAAAGTTGGCTTAACGTAGTGGCCAGAAGTGCATGTACTGAGCTAGGTAACTGCCACGTTAAGTTTCACTTCCCCAGAAACATATTGGGAGTATCAACATAACAGAGGCTGTTTTTGCCTCTTTGATCCAGAAGTGTCATTGCTAGCATGCTTCTAGGCCCTATTCTATTTACAAGTGTCCAATTGGCGCAGTTATTAAATGCATGGAGGCTGCCATTTTTTACCGTAATGCATGGAGGCTGCAGTGTTTTCTAGCCTCAAGCTTGGACAGGTATCTAATGTGGCGAGCATGCTGGAACCTGAAAAACAAATGTGACCCTAGCGTGCTTGCAGAAGAGGGAAAAAACAGTTCTCTAGCACTGGAAACTGAAAAAGAACACAGAGTTAATGCTAGTTTAGGAAATGCTGGAAATAGTAGTCCTGTCAAGAGTTCTAAAGAAGAATTCTCAGCATCTTTACCAAATTACGATTCCAGAAATACTGGTGAGGGAAAGATGGAGTGGGGAGCCAGGACAGGTAGTTGGAATAAAATCAATCCAAAATTGTAGTGCAGATAAACTCACTCTTTCAGCCTCTCCCTCTTCACACGTGCAACGTAAGGGTATCAGCCTACCTTGTAGGTCCATTATAAGACTTATTGAGACAATATACCTTCACACTGGAAGAACATAACACAGATTGTGTGCAATGTGCTCCTTAGCTGCTGCTTTCCAGGGCTGGGGCATGCCCTAGGACTTGTAACTGCTCCTACTGTGGCTTGATATCTGGGATTGGCATTGTCTTTTCCAGCAGCTTGTTTCATTTATCCATTTTATAGTAAGCTACTGACACCAGAACAAAGACAGGATCTCAGCTGAACAGTTACTATCCCAGCCCCAAGGCACTTGTCTTACCCCAAGCACAGTCAGAGATCCTACTTGTCATAACATCTGACTTTAATTGAGAACCTTTCTGTACTGCTCAG
This sequence comes from Lerista edwardsae, assembly GCA_029204185.1. Taxonomy (NCBI): domain Eukaryota; kingdom Metazoa; phylum Chordata; class Lepidosauria; order Squamata; family Scincidae; genus Lerista; species Lerista edwardsae. Next base: position 3,173,539 of record JAJKFI010000082.1, on the reverse strand, counting down.
GAACTGACATTTAAAAGGCGGTTATTGGCTTTGGTGGTGGCCCCAACAGAGGTTATATAATTAAACAAAGTGCATAGAATAAACAGTCACTGGGATATGCAGGGCTGGTGGGGTAGAGGAGGGCTGAGGCTGGGGCTCTTTGTGCCTTGGCAGAGTACAGGCCCAAAAATTGATATGGGAATGGAGGGATCACAGCTGGGAAAGGTCTCTTTATCCTTCTGAGAGAGAGCATTTAATTAAGTCTGTTAGAGTGATCATAACTGGGAAACTTAAGGTTATTTTAACTAGGGAGATCTTAACTGGGAAACCAAATTCAGTGGGCAAGGTTCCAGCAGTGCCCAGTACAAGTCTCTGGCAGGGAGTCCTCTTTTGCATAGAGTCACAATGCTGAACACTGGCTTGCAACATCAATCATGCCTGGCTGGGTCATCGTAGGATACGTGCAGGAGGTAATGCCAAGGGGAAGATGATATTGCTAAGTATCTGGAACATTCCCAGACTGACATGTTGAGTAATGCCAGCTTGGCAGCAGGGTTCAGGCACATGCGGAGAGTGTAGATGGCAGAATTCTGCATGCATATGTGTAGCCTTTGTGTCCAGCCTTTTGTGTGCTATGTACAAGCAGGTGGGAGAGTACAATTTTTATACTGGCGAGTATGAATACTACTCGGGGTTTTCGCTAGATATGAACTGATGCACCAAAGCCCGTGACAGCAAATATGCAACTGTATGTATGTGCCTACGCACAGCTAAGTGCATTCTGAATGTGCAATGTTTGCATGTGTACACCAAAGTGGGTAGATTGCATACACATTATGTATGTGAAGGAAAGAGTGGTGCAGTTCACGCATCAGAGTGCCAGGCATGACAGTGTGCCAGTGGAAATGCAGACTCACATTGCAACTGTGCTGCAGTGAGTGCCTGTTGCATAGAGTGTATGTGTGTCCATGTGCCAGTGCACAAGCATACAAAGGCACGCAGGAATCTCCCAAATAGCTAGGACATTGCATTTCACTCCCTCCCATTTGCCTCATCTGAAGCAGCACAGAAGAGACAATGTGTTATATGAACGGAGAGGCAAATCCTCTCACAAACAATTCCTCTGTGATATAACAAACCCTCCATTTTGACCCATCTCAACCAGCATCCATTTCCCTGCAGGAGGGAGAGTGTGTGAGTGAGAGTGTATGTGTGTGTGTGTATGTATGATGCCTACACCTGACTATTAGCCAATTCCAGAGCCTGCCACTGGGATCCAGGTTCAGCACTCCCGTTCTTAAGGAGGGCATCTCAGCTGGCCAGGAGTGTCCTCCTTCACATGACTGAGCAGCACTGGCATGACTTCTGCTTGCGCCTGCTCTGCCCTTGCTCTTCATCCTCTCCTTGGCAGGGCACTGAAGGTTGAAGCTGGCATGAAGAGGCAGTGTTGGCAGAGATGGTGGTGTAGGTGGGGGCCTCCTGGCTTGTGGCTACCAGAGGTTTTATGATCGTAGCCTTGGACTGCAGGTCTCCTATGGAAGTGTCTGGAGGGACTACTGAGGCCTTACACTCCTCCAGTAGGGGCTGCTGCTCAGCATGGAGATTTTCTAGCACTTCTGTGACCTCTGCTGTTGCTGCTGTCACTAGGCTGGCATTTCCACCTTCTTTCAGGGCCTCGTTTTCCTCTGATGCAGTCTTTTCTAAGGTTGACTGGACAGGCTCTTGGGTAGACAAGGGCAGAACATCAGGAAAAGCTGCAGTACCCTGTAGTGTTGAGCTTTGGAGTTTGTTAGGAGCTTGGTCTAACTGTGTAGGCTTTTCTTCTGGAAGAGATATGGGGATCTGCCCTTCTGGAAGAGACTTTTCAGCTTCCTGAAGAAAAGGAGTTTGCTCTGATAGAGAGACTAGCATTTCCTCTCTGAGAGTTGGTTGAGCCTGGTCTGGAGATGACCCGGTAGCTTCAGGAAGATGAGCTTCAGGCGAGGTTGGGCTTGGCAGGGATGCCTGAATCTGATTTGGAAGTGATCCACCAACCTCTTGTAGAGAAGAAGTGGTCTTCTCCTCCAGAAATGTTGGTTTCTGGTCCTGCAGAGCTGATGGGATTTGGTCAGGAACAGATGCTGGAGTCTCACCAGGAAATATATGTTTAGTCCCATCCACAGAGAATGGAATCTGGCCTGGAAGAGAGATGTTAGCCTCTGGCTGAGAAAAGACCTGAGCCTCTGAAGGTGTTGGCATTTGGTCCTGCAGAGTTAATGGAATCTCATCCAAGGATGATCTTTTAGCTTCTTGAAGGGAAGTGATTTTATCAGGCAGAGAAGATGGTTGATTAAGTGAAGTGGAGGTTACATCTGGAAGGGGTTCTTTAGCCTCTTGCACAGAAAGGTCCTGGCCTTGGAAAGCTGTTGATATCTGAAGGGATTTATCTGTTTCAGACAAGGAGGAAAGAATCTGTCCTGGCAGTGCCGAGTCAACTTTCAGAGGAGGTGCAAACTGGTCTGGAAGAGGTGACAGGATTTGATTTGGCAGAGAAGGGTTCTGGTCTTGTACAGATGTTGGGATCTGGTGTAGGAGTTGTCCATTAGCTTCATTTAGAGAGGATGGGATCTGGTCCAAAAAAGAATGTTTGGTTTCCTGGGAAAAAATTATCTCACCCTGTAAAGAGGGTAGTTTCTGTTCTGGAGAAGAGGAAATATGGTGCAGATGAGATGGTGGATTGGAATCTAAAAGGGGTTCCTCTAAAGAGCACGGGATCTGGCATAGAGGGGAGTCCTTAATTTCCTGCAAAGGAGGAGCCTGATCCAAACGAGTTGATGGATTCTGGGTTGGTAATAAAGATAGAATCGGATCTAGGCGGGAGCCCTCAGTTTCTTGAAATGAAGATGGGAGCTGATCTAGAAGTGATCCCTTAGCATCCTGCAGAGAAGGAACCTGATCCTGAAGAGTTAATGGACTCTGGTCTAGCAAAGATGATGATAGGACTGGATCTAGAAGGGGGATCTTGGCCTTGTCAATTGAGCTTGGAACCTCTGTTTCTTGCACAGGAGGGACCTTGGCCAGAAGTGGTGTGGGTTGGTCCAGACAAGACTCCCATCTCTCTGCTCCTGGTTTATCCACTGTTGTCTCTGATCCAGGGGACTCCTGCAGCCCCTGCTTCCCTACTTGTTTTTCCTGCTCCAATCTCACTGGTTCTGCTGCTGGAGAATTGCCAACTGCAAGGTCTTCGGCAGGCTCCGCTGCCTTAGCAGACTGTTCTGGCAGCTCCTTCTGCTCCACTTCTATCTCAGTTGCTCCCTTGGCCAGTGAGCCCAGCTCCACATGTGCCTGCTGCTTGAGAGAACTGAGGTAGCTATTCTCAGCCTGCAAGGGCTCGGAGGGACTCTGCTGATCCTGAGAGGTGGGGGACTGCCCTTCAGGGCCATCACGGCAGCCAAGCTCACTGCCCACCTGGGTTTCTGAAGCTTCAAGGGCCTTCTCATGACCCAAGATGCAAGGAGCAGGACTGCTCTGCTTTTCTGGCACATCCCCCAAGTCAGTGTGGTCCTCCACCTCTTCTTCTTTCCCAATGGATCCCTGTTTTTGTCCGACAGCATCCATGCTACCCACTTCCTGACCCAAGTGGTCTCTGATTACCATCTCCTCTACTGCCAGCTTCCTCTGACGGCTGGCAGGGGCCTCACTGGGATTCAGGTTATGCTTTGGGGCAGGAGCAGGCTCAGAACTCTTCTGATGGGACGGAACGTCCCCTGCTTCTGTAACCACAGGGCTCATCTTAATATCCACCTTGTCAGGGCTGCATTGGCTACCAAATGGACCTAAGAGAACAAAAATAATATGATTTTAGTGTCAGTTCCTCCAATATATAATCCTTGTTTAAGCCTTATCCCCCACTGATACAACAGGGTTGGCCCCTGGAAGGTAGGCCTCTTGATGACTTCTGGTCTTCATTCTATGCACTCTTGGCATATCTTCATTACAAATACATATTGCTTGCATACCAGTATATCTGTCGGGACTTCCCCCAAATTATCCTGGGACCATAGTGTGACGTGGATGCTGCAAATTTTCTCTGACAAGACTACAATTCCCAGGGTTCTCTGAAGACCAGGAATAACTACTAAACCAATTGATGACTTCTAAAATTCTAAAATGAAAGGGACGTGGTGGCGCAGCGAGTTAATCCGCTGTCGCTGGGCTTTCGATCGCAAGGTTGGGAGTTCGAGACTACGTGACGGAGTGAGCTCCCGTTGCTTGTCCCAGCTCCTGCCAACCTAGCAGTTCGAAAGCACCTAAAATGCAAGTAGATAAATAGGGACCACTTTGGTGGGAAGGTAACGGCGTTCCGTGCGCTACGGCGTAGAATCATGCTGGCCACCATGATCGGACAAAAACGCCGGCTCACAGGCTTTGAAACGGAGATGAGCACCGCCCCCTACAGTCGGTCACGACTAGACCATTCGGTCGTGGGGAAACCTTTACCTTTACTTTACCTTAAAATTCTTTGAGAAAGTACACTCAGAGAGCAAAGCTAGAATCACAGCTCAGGCCTGCCCTCCTTTGGGATACAGGCTCACCTGAGGCCACTGGGCTGCTTTGCTTTCTTGCCAGCCTCCCAGGGACCACTATAAAAGAGCCTGCCAGCTGGCCTGCCAACCAGCAGGTTAGCCCACCTCTGACCCTGGTTTGTTGCACTGTCAACTGTTCTGTACTTTGCTTTGACCCTCCCTCAACTTGCACCACTTCATAAGAACATAAGAAGAGCCCTGCTGGATCAGGCCAAAGGCCCATCTAGTCTCCATGTCTAGACTTTCATGTCTCCATTTCTTCTAGTTCCATTCGTGCAACATTTCTTTGCCTGGTCCCTGCCAGTTTTCCATTTGCTTTCTCCCTTATTCAGACACTGCCTTAGCCTTGTTGATCACAAAAGTACACCTCTCCCCCTCAGTCCAGCAATCTTTGGCTATCTACTCACAAAATGAGTAGAAACTCTTTTACTCTCTTCAAAATAGAGAGAGAGAATCCAACAGTTGTATTTGTATTGTATTGGGGTAGTTGTATTGGGGTTTCTTGTGGCTTCTAGTTGACAGCTCTAATCACTAGATGCTACTCCAGCAGCAACAGAGGCAACGTGAACAGGAGGCAAGGTCAGGTGGGTGCCTTGGGTAGCAGATTTTGGGTGAAATTAAGGGGGCACAGTGGAAAGTAAATCTCAGCTATGGGATACAGCTGACCCACAGTTTGGGAATCACTGCTATAAAACGAATGAGAACTGTGTACATATGCTAACATGCTCTTGCGCAAGTTGGGAGAGTTAAAACAGATAAAAGGAAATACTTTTTTTACCCAGCAGGTAAGCTATGGAACTCCTTGCCACAGGAGGTGGTGATGGCATCTGGCCTAGATGCCTTTAAAAAGGGGACTGGAAGGCTTTCTGGAGGAAAAGTCCATCATGGGCTATAGGCCATGATGGGTTGGGCAACTGCCATACGTTAATAGTAGGCTACTTCAGAATGGCTGGTGCAAGGGAGTGGCAACAGGATGCAAGCACCTTGTTGTCTACTGAGCTCCCTTAGGCACCTAGTGGGCCACAGTGAGATACAGGAAGCTGGACTAGATAGGCCTTTGGCTTGATCCAGCAGGGCTCTTCTTGTGTTCTTATGTTCTTAATTTCAATGAAACTTGTGGTTTCAATGAAATTAGTTCTGCCTAACAATAAATCACGGAAGTGGGAGGAATGCGAGTTTGATTTTTCACTTCATGGAGCAATTTTTTGGGGGACAACACTGAATAGAAGAAAATTCCGCTTAACCATTAAATGCTCAACTCCAGCAATAACCAATAATGAGTAAATGCATTTGTCCATGTGCATTTCTCCCTGCTCTTGCTTATTCTTCCTATGTTGTTTTCTCAATGGTCTGTTTTGGATTGTAAGCCCCATCAGGGCAAAACTTGCTTATGAAGCCAAGTAAACACCATGAACACCGTTGATACTGTGCAAACAACGACTATGTTTCTACCAACACTTCGGTGCAGTGTTTTTCACATTTTCTAGCCTAAAAACAACTTTTTTCATACTGTCTACCAAAAAACCCCTCTACATCTGCACGGAGCCCCTGAATGTGGCAGAGGATTGTGGGAAGCATTCTAGGAGGCTGTTATCATTTCATGCAGAATGGTTGGGAGGCCAGCATAGTGCACCCAAGAGCCCTCCCAACACTGCGCATTTTAACAGGTATGTCCTCAGATGGCCACTTCCAGCAGTGCTTCAGAATCCAGTGAAGTGGGAAGGATATATATTTTAAAAATTCACCTAGGGAAGGTTTCCAAGATCCAAATCTGACCACATCTCATGTGCTCAGTGCAGAAGGTCATCCTTTTGGTGTGGCCACCCCATTTTAGGCCCCAACGGCTCTTGCAGACTAAAGTGAATCCTCAGCAGACCTTATGCTAAGCTTGTGATATGTAAAAGTTATGATTGGTGCAGGCTCAGATCAAAGGGATGTTGTGGGATGTCAGAAGCTAGAAGGGAGCCTGAGTAAGATGTCCACTGGCTAGGAGACACAGCTTCAGGATCCTCCACAGCTACTTGCCTCTCCCCCATGACTGGCATTTATTATGAATACATTACACATTTATTATGAATAAACAACACAAAATTAGGGGACGTGGTGGCGCAGCGGGTTAAACCGCTGCTGCTGGGCTTTCCAACCAGAAGGTTGGGAGTTCAAGACTGCGCGACACAGTGAGCTCCCGTTACTTGTCCCAGCTCCTGCCAACCTAGCAGTTCGAAAGCATCTAAATGCAAGTAGATAAATAGGGACCACTTCGGTGGGAAGGGAATGGCGTTCCGTGCGCTACGGCGTAGAGTCATGCCGGCCACATGACCACGGAAGCTTGTCCTTGGAAAAAACGCCGGCTCTACAGGTTTTGAAATGGAGATGAGCACCGGCCCCTACAGTCGATCACGACTAGACCATTCGGTCGTGGGGAAACCTTTACCTTTACCACAAAATTATGCTAATTTATTCTCTTAGTTTGCATGATTTTCAGATTACAAAATTAGTGCAGGAACTGACTCATCAGTGCAGAATTTTTGTTTTTTTCTGCATGGAGCTGAGGGATTTCTGCTATCTTGGGACATGAATTTTAGCTACGGTCCCAACTAATTACCTAGCCCAATCCCTTACACAACGGCAGACTTCGTCTGTTTAATACCCACCTACTCCCGGCATGTCTCCATTCTGCAGTTTCTCTTTGGCTGCTGCACTCATGGGCCTCTTGGGTGGGACAGGAGCCAACTCAGGTCTGGACTTAGCACTACTTCTCCCTGTAAAGAATTTATGAAGTGCAAGAGTCACATTCAGATACAACTGCCAAGTCCTTGAGACTCAGGGGGTGGGGTGGGAACAGCCTAGGAACGAAGGGGTGGAGTTTTATAGGTCAAGGAATAGAGCTGGTGAGTCATGAGGCAACAACAATGGAGGTTGTTGCCCCTGGTAGTTTAGGGTAGAGCCTTATAGGCATAAGGTTGGAGTGATTAGGAAACACCTTCAAGTCAAGCGAAATTGCCCATTTCTTTGGCCTTGGCCCTGTCCCTTTGTTTCAAGATTTTTGTCCTTCCCCTGAAGGAGGCCATAATCCTCCTTGAGTTCTAGCAACCCTACAAGCCTCTGCCATATCCTAAATCCCATCCAGGGCCTGGAAGCTCAAAACAGGGCTAGTTGGTCCTGCACCAGTGATTTAGCTGGCGTAGATCTGAGTAGCCCCTTGAGCAGGCTGGGGATCTACATGGGTTAAGGCAGAGGTGTTTCATACAGTGGACCAAATAGTGTTCATGGAACCACCTGAGGATCAGAAGTGAAATCATTAAGCAGGAAGTGATGTCATTAAGGAGGTGATGGTCAGAAAGAAGCACTTTGTTCTCACGTAGAAACTCAAGAGAAAGTCTGAAAAACTTGATCATATTTTCAAGATATGACAGAGTCCAATTAGCATGCTGGGAGAGCCCAAATATTGCAAGAGCCAGTTAAAAGAGCATTTGGAGGCTGCATCCGGCCCACAGGCCCTATGTTTGACACACTTGTGGTAAGGGAACAAATGTTTGTGTGGCCCTGCAGTGCCAGTGCTGAATAAGTTTGGGCTGCCCACCCACCAACAGATACCTAGGTAGTTGAAGTTCCCCATTACTCATGACAAGAATTTCCTTGTAACATCTGTACATTCCTTGTAACATTTCAGGAAAGCACCATCTTACAGGGTCAGTAAATCAGGGGGGCTAGTGGCTGGTTTCAGCTTGCTGGGTCACAAGTTGTGCAGGCCCTGTATACAAGGAATCCCAAGAGGTTTCAGATTTGATTTTAAAGGGGGAGTGGGAAAGGAGGAGAAAAAAATGCAATCATAGGACTGGCAGGGATGAAGGAAGGGAAGTGAAGGAAGGAGTTAATACTTCTGGGATGGAAGCTGAAGTGGGTGGCAGACAGGCTGCCAAAATGAAAAGCCTTCAAAAATTGAGGTCACAAAAGACAAATGCAAGGGTGAAACAGGTTGAAAACATCGCATTATCATTTCTTTATCTGAACTTCTTACAAGGTTGTGCCAACAACAGGCTAGAGCAGATAAGAAATTATTTTTTCAACCTGCTATTTTCTAAAACAAACAGCTATATTTGAACCACAGAGGGTGTTTATTGCAAACTACTCCAAGCCTCAGAACCTGTCCTTTAAACTCAAGCAACTGGCTGGTGATTAATTTCAATTATGTTGTGCATGCGTGCGTGCATTAAATGTGCATTGGGGTACATTTCTTAGGAGACAGTTTAGTTGTAGAATATACTTGAAGAAGACAGGCATCCCCTTTACAATACAATCCTATACAAGTTTACTCAGAAATAAGTCTTGCTATGTTCAATGGGGCTTACTTCTACGTAAGTGTGTGTAAGATTGTAGCTTATTATATCCCCACTAACTGGCCTGCAAGAAACAGATAGGACAAAGAGCAGTGCTGAAAGGTTGTAGCTTGAAGCATGATAGATCCTGCGTGATAGGACTGAACTGTGCCTGATTCACACACAAGAGACTATCACATTGGTAGACTGGTGCAATTCCTTTTTCATTTCAGTTGATAGCACAATCCTAAGTAAAGCCGACATAGTAAGACCAGCATAACAAGGCTGTATCCTAAAGTCCATTAGGAGGCAGCAACAGCAACGTGCAAGACAAGGGGAGGTTTTCCCTTTGCATCCACGTAAGCCCCAGTCACCCATATGGGCCTGCTTGGATCTGCACCTGCTGTTTTGCAGGCACAGAGGAACGTGGACAGGAGCGGCCTGAATTGGGGCCACTCTGGCCGGGGACGAGATTTAGGATTTGACACTACGGCTGTCCTGCATCACAACCGCCATCTCTGCCCACCGCGCCACCCAGTTATGGCCCTGGAATGCCCGCATGGAGGCCCTGTGCCAACCAAGCGACACTGACGCTTGACTGGCACATGGCTGGCACTGCTGCCCGTCATGGCGGTGCCCAAGCACTGGCACTGCTGCGTGTGCCGGTCCAGCGCCATAGCACCAACTCAGAGGTGCTTGACAGCACATTTGTGACAACGTTCAGCCGGTGCAAGCGTTTAGCGCCGGCAGAACAGGGGTGTAGGATTGTGCTCAAAGTCTGTGCAGAGCAGAAGAATTTCCTAGTGGATTATGCCCACTATGGTAAAACAATATCCCAAGTAATTTGTACCATTCCTAGCAAATATAAGAGGGAGTGACTCACCTTCTGGAGAAGAAGAACAGGTCCCATCAACCTGAAAGCAAAAGAGAGAGACCTCATGGCAATGGTCTGCAAAAGGCCACAGTTAGGCCATACAGAAGTTCTTTTAGATGACTGCTGCTCATTCTCACAGTATCATTGATTCAGTGCATTTGTATCATGGCCCTTAAAAGAGGTTACAGTGGCAAACATGAGACTTTCCTGTTTTATCTTCCCAAAGGTCCTGCAAAGAAGGCTCAGCAGATGTCCCACTTGTAGAGTAGTGGGTCCAGTTTGGGAACCCAGCTGCCACATTTAATACAAATCAATCAATCAACAATCAACAGTATTTATATACCGCTTTTCAACACAAAGTTCATAAAGTTGTTTACAGGCAGATAATAATAATAAAACATAAACAAACCTTACTGTTCCTCACCAGAGCTGTGGTGGCTCAGTGCAGCCTCATGGCCCCACTTACTGGGGGGGATGGGTGGGGGCCCCCAGGTGCCAGGGCACACAGCGGCGGGGTGCACCACCCGGGGGCAGCCCGTGCGGCCGGCCAGCCTTCCTGCTGCCCGCCCAGTATTCCCCTGAGTCGTTAGCTGATCTCATCACTGTAGAGGGGTCAAGATCACCTTAACCAGTGATGTCATGCAGGGGGAACACAGGGGAACTCAGTTCCACTAGTTAAAATTAGGGCTGACTCCGCCCACTTCACTCTCCCTCCTCCCAATTCCTCTGCAAAGAGCTTTTCTTCTTGGGTAGCCGGCACTCAAGAGGGTTAAAGGCAGTGATGTCATTCAGGGGGAACAGACCAGAACGGATCCTAACGGGCTCCGTGGCTGGTCCGGGTTCCCAACAAGTGCCAATCAAAAGTGAGTTCCTGTTCCTAAATCATTTGAATGACACCACTGACCTCAACCTACTCTCAACCAGGTCACATGGACTTGGGTGTCCAGTGGACTGGTCCATGTAGATTTCAATAGGTGGACTGGTATGAGCTTGTGTGTATTTACTGTCAAACCAGGAAGATGAGCAATACACAAACTAGTTGGACCAAGAGGCCACCCTGAACGATGGAAAGCCAAGACAGCCTCACTTGATTCCCTTTCAGACCTAGAAATTCCCTTAAGAGAAAGAGGGAAATAAAAAAGGGATTCATCCCAAGAGTCCTCCAGAGTCAAGCTCTGAAGTTGGGGAAAAAAACTTCTGCAAGAGGCACCAAAAGTCAACTTGGACAATGTCAACAGGCTCGTACCCTTGCCATTGCCAAGAAGCCTGACTCCCAGCTTCTGGAGCAGTTTTGCAGCTGTTTTTAAAATGTTTCCTGTTTAAAATAATGAAAAGGTGAACACATGAAAGTACTTGTGCAAAAAAAAAAAGTGTAAAAAAGAAAAGAAAAAGGCAGACAGCAGTCCTAAAGCATGAGGGAGGAGACAAAAGTGACAGCTGACCCAGCATTTGACTTAATAGGATGTGAAACTGTTATGCCAGACTCACACTGCTGCTGAAGAAATCACAGTGACTTCTATTGAAATAGTACATCTATTCTCAGGGAGAATGACAGCAACTGGCTAGAGGCACTCAGCTGGCTTCATATCGGAGCAGGAACTTGAATCCAGACCTTCCTGGTCTGTCTACTGCACCATACAAGCTTCAGCATAAATCATTTCAAACAATTTGACATTGTGCAATCTTACAACCTTGCCATTTCATACATTCTGACAAGTCTGCTCTGTATCCTATTTCCTTGTCACTGACTGTCCCTGTTAAGCACACCCAGAAAATGGTACCAATCTTCCGACAGTCTGAGCAAATGCATCTTGATGACTTTCACCCCAGGCACTGCTCAGGCTTCTCACCATAATATTTTTCCTTGTCATGGTATCTTTTCTAAAAATGTGATGTTGTGTACACGTTCACCACAGACACTTCGACCACTTTGGATGGGGTAGCACTCCCTCTGAAATAGCGGGTTTGCAGACTGGGAGTCCCGGACCCACCGATGTCCCTGGATGCTCAGAGGGTATCTGTGGTCAGGGGGGCTTTTGCCCAGCTTTGGCTGGTACGCCGGCTGCAGTCATATCTGTGTCAGTTGAATCTGGTGATGGTGGTCCATGCCCTAGTGACATCTCGGCTAGATTACTGTAATGCACTCTACATGGAGCCTGAAGACAGTTCAGAAGTTGCAATTAATGCAAAATGTGGCAGCTTGGCTGGTCACTGGAACTCAGCGTGCAGAATCTGCCATACCGTTGCTCCAGTGGCTACACTGGCTGCCCATTCCTTTCAAAGCCCAATTCAAGGTGTTGGTGATGACCCATAAAGCCCTATACGACATAGGACTGGGATACCTCAAGGACCGTCTTCCCCCATATATCCCTGCATGTCCCCTGTAGTCATCAGAATTCTTAGGATTCCATTCCATCTGACATCAGGGTGGGGGCTTTTGTACACTGCTTTGGATTTTTAGGAAAGCAGTATAAAAATCCTATAAATAAGTAAGTAAATAAATAAATTTCCCCATCACTGGAATGAACCTGAAAGATTCCAAATGATATTTAAATGTATTTAAATATAACCTGGTTATAAAGGTGCTTTTTTTTTCATTGTGACTATCAGGATCCATCATATTTCAATAGAACATCCCAAATGTCTTCTCATATGAATAAAAATGCATCAAGATTATAGATATCAAGATTTTCCTATCCAAAATAGGAAGTCTACCACAAGTTATACTTTTACAACTAGGAGGGAATCTTGCTTTTCTAAGGCATGCTGTTTCTAGATGCTAAACTACAGCACAAATGATTCTGCTGAAAATGTTTAGCAGGTTAGAATCGAAAGAGGAAAGTGTATGGAGATCACAGGCTTGGTGGGCTGTAGGAGCAAAGGTCCATGATGGCAATCCTGCAGGAAGGACAGGAAAAGGCATAAAGCATCAGCAGTCTTAACTAGCATAAAGCATCTTAACTAAGGGTGCAATCCTAAACTGAGTTAGGCCAGCATAAACTAAGCTAGCAAAGTTTGGCCAGCACAATACAAGGGGCACTGTAAAGTATGTTTGGATCATGTTCGGAGTCAGAGAGGCAAGCCCACAGATGTGAGCCATCCTCCCTGAGAATAGTCCAAAAACATTTTACAGGGGCCCTTGTGCTGGCCAAACTTTTCTGGCTTAGCTTATGCCAGCCTAACTCCAGTTTAGGATTGCACTCTAAGGAAGTTATGGCTTTTGAAATTTCATTTGGTATTGCTCATATTTTAAAATCTGCTACAGCCATAAGGGCTAGAAACTTGATTTTTTAAAATGCATCCTGAAATTAGCCAAATTTGTGCCATTTTCTCTCTTGCAGGGCAAGCTCTGCTCATACCTTCCCAATGCTATCCAGTGATGGTTTCACTTCTTTCACAGCCTTCACAGGCTCCTCTAGCTGCCGTCGTCCCTGGTGAAATTCTGGATTATCCAGCTGCTGCATCTGAGATTCAAAACTTCAGAGAGAAGGAGAGAAGCTCTTGTTAAGAACATCCCATGCTTTTGGCAGACTGTGATGGTAGGTGGGGCATCTGAGGACCAAATCCTATCCAATTTTCCAGCCCTGATGTAGCTGTCCCAATGGATTGTGTGCTGCATTCTGTGGTGGTGGTGAAATTATGGAGATCTCCTCAACATTTGTTTGCTTTCCTCGGCGTTAAATTACAGCTGCATCAGCACCAGAAAATTGGATAGGATTGGGCCCTGAGTGTACATAGTGATGTACTTGGCACTTGTTCATTTCTAGACTGTATTATTGAGCCTTTTCTGAAGTGTGTTCATTTCAAAACCTGCAGCTGTCTAAAATAGGGTAGTCAGCCTGTAGATTGGATCTGGCCTTTGAAAACAGCTATTTTTGGGAGTTAGGGCCCAATCTTAATGGCCCTAGTGGATTCCAGGCAGCATTCTGCCAGTGCAGGTTGTTTTGTGGCTGTTGCAAAAGGTGACATGTCATATAGGGAGTCATGCAGTGCTGGGTCTCAATCTCTATTTGGACTTGCACCAGCAAAGTAGCAAGAACAAGTCTGAGTAGATCCATCAGGGAAGCATAGGCTTGCCCTAGGGCAAGGGAGCAAATATTACCTTGAGGAGCCTCCAGGGCCCAAAACTCCCCTGTTAATGTAAGAACATAAGAAGAGCCCCACTGGATCAGGCCAAAGGTCTATCTTGTCCAGCTTCCTGTATCTCAGTGGCCCACCAGGTGCCTCAGGGAGCACAAGAGACAACAAGATGCCTGCATCCTGTTGCCACTCCCTTGCACCTGGCATTCTGAAGTAGCCTACTATTAATGTAAGGAGGTTGCACCACCCATCATGCAGTAGTGTCATTCAAATGATTTAGGAACAGGAACTCACTTTTGAGTTCAAATTCAAATGTTGAAGAAAAAACAAACAAACCTGGAAGCAGCCACGGAGCCTGTTAGGATCCAGAACGCCTGTTCTGGTCCGTTCCCCCTGAATGACATCACTGCCATCATGGCCTATTGCCCACAATGGATTTTTCCTCCAGAAATCTGTCCAGTCCCCTTTTAAAGGCATCTAGGCCAGATGCCATCACCAGCTCCTGTGGCAAGGAGTTCCATAGCTTAATTACCCACTGCATAAAAAAGTATTTCCTTTTATCTGTTTTAACTCTCCCAACACTCAATTTCAGTGGATGCCCCCTGGTTCTGGTATTGTGAGAGAGGGAAAAGAACATCCCTCTATTAACTCTATCCCTCCCATGCATAATTTTATATGTCTTACAGTAGCTCCATCAATGCAGGAGTTCTACTTAATTGGGCAGGCTGTCAGGCTCCCAGTTAGCTCTCTGGCATAATTCAGAGTAAACATTTTCTAATTTTCAGATTTTGAGCTAGAGATCTATCACTGACTGTTCTAGGAGCAGTTTGATTCCCTGTCTTTTAGAACAAAGTTTTCTGCTAATCCTGCAAAACCAGACTTTGTTCCATCTGTAGGAACTGTTCTCCAACATTGGTTGGACAAATTTTGGCACTTGTTCATGGGGTGTGCATACACATGCATATGAAAAGACCCCCAAATTGACAGTTGCTGTGGGCTTCCCTGGTCGGAAATTTGCTTTGTTTTAACTTTTGTGCTGCCTGTGGGCTATTGCTGCTGCAAGAGGGTGATTTAATCCTCAGGAGCCTTGCTGACTCATCACTCAGTTCAGCTCCCCCAACCCCCACTCTCCTTCACTCCAGATCCCTCAGACCAGGCAGTGGTTTCAGGCATCTCTGCTGAGAGCTTTTTTTGTTTCAAGCATCTTCTCTTCCGGAAATAAGGAGAGTCCCACAGGCAGCAGGGGGACACAAAGTGCCTTCTTCTATGTCTCCTGAGAACTTGGATGTCATTATCTGCTTTTCTCGGCAACTCCAACCAGAACAGTACATTCTGCTGTGGCTGTTCATTAGCTGCTACACCCCAGAGGTGGCTGAAGCTGAGGTCAGAAGAACAATCTCTTTATAGTGTCAGCTGCTAATCAACTGGGAAAACAGTTGCCTTTGAATACTGTGTGCAGCCCTTAAAAGCAGCTGCTATGACAAGTTTAAGCCACTCTGGGCTGTGAAACAATGGAAAGTGAAACCTTTTCAAGCTATTATCAGTACCCTTCGTTCTAGCCCACCTGGAACACATACCTGGAAAGGTCACATTCTAGTTCCTGGATGCGGGTATCTGCCTCCCAAGAAGAAGATGTGTGAACATTGTCATCAGTGGGCGTGGATGTTCCCTCCATCAGCCAACGATCACGCAGGGACTTCCTCTAAGAATAAAGACAGAGGATGCATTTATCAGCTATCCTGTTTTGAACATAAAGATTGATGATGGCAGGCGGACTCCCAGAATATAGAAAGACAAGCACACTCATGCACAGTCAAACATGCATGCTGATGCATGGACCTGGGCCAATGCAATTATTGCCATGCATGCTCAATCCTAAGTACATATAGTCATCCACATATATGGCCATATGTACAAACACAGAGGTACACATGAATGCCTGGCTTGATAAGCAGATGTTAATACATGCCCATTTATGCAGATGTGCAAATATGTACCATCCATGATGCTCATGGAGTTTCTCCTTTCTCCCATAACCTTTCTGGTCACATAACCAGAGGTTGACTCCCATACTCAAATGTCATGGGGTACAGACACTAGCACATAAACGATCCTGACCATTTGCACACGTGTGTCCAGTGTGCTTTTACACAAGATCAGCAAAATGGGGTGGGGGTTAGCCAAAACAAGTCTAGTGTACTGGCCATCCATGCTTACTTGAACATGTGTGAGTGAACATAGGCATGTGCACAACGTGTCAATGTTCATATACTGCATAATCCACAACACACTATTCTCACTCCACTCCCCCAACTCAAGAGAGTCTGACATGCACTCTTGTCCTCCCCCCCTTCACACTGGTTCCACCCATACACGAGTCCCCCCATCCCTTCCCTTCATCTTCCACACACACACACACACACACACACATACACAGACACTCCAGCATCGCACTATCACCCCCTTGCCTTGGTCCATTCATTCCTGCATCCCACTCCTGGACGGTACCTTGAGGCGCTGGGCTCGCAGTCTCTCCTCTTCCAATTCCCGGCGGGTGGCCAGGATACGTTCCTGCAGCCTGCGCCGCTCCTGCAGTAAAGGAAAGGGGCCGGAGAGGTGAGGTGAGGCAGGAGCCGCCCTGCAGAGGGGCGGACAAAGGGCCCGCCGAGGTGGGAGGAAGGGCGGTACCGAACCCACGTGGGCGACAGACAAGGCTGTCTGCCCGGCCGATTGCGCTGAGGACTTAACCCCAGCAGCGCCGCCCGGACACTGGCAGAGACTCAAGTAGTCATCCCTACCTAGGCCATCATCGGCATCGCCCAGAATAGCATCAAGGAAACCTCCCACTTGTCTCCAATGCCACTCCTTTGTGTCCCGCCTAGGAAAGCTGATCAGCCACTCGCTGGACAGTCAGCAGCCCAGGGATGCATAGGTCTGCCTTCCTGCAAGTCCTCCTGCTGGTTCTATCTGCTGATTTTTAAAAATCTTCCATTCCACCCCATTAGAGCTCTGTAACTATGCCAGCACTTCTCTGTTTTAAAGGCAACTGAAGCTGGGGAGAGGAGGCAAGAGACTGCCCTGGCTGAAAAAGTCCTGCCCCCTTAACCCTGCCAGGCCTGCAGCATCAGTTTGATTTTGCTTTGTTTCAGGTGGTGTGTGTGTGTGTGTGTGTGAGAGAGAGAGAGAGATTTGTTTCAAGAAAGACTTCTGTTACTGCCACCCATTTCTCTTCCATTTTGGCTGAACTGAAATAACAAAGGCTCCTGCATTATCCTTAATGCAGATTTAGTGTGGCTTTTTATTTTGGTGTGCTAAATATTTTGCATACTAAAGACATGTTCAGTTCATGAAAGGTTATATTATGATAAATCTACTTGTCTTTAAAGTGCCACAAGCCTAGCCTTCTGTGATGTGAGCACTGTTTTACTTCAGATTGCATTTTAAAAATTATTTTTTAAAAAAACACTCGCTGGGAGCCTCCTTTCAATCAGCCAGATCAGGCTCAGGGCTCCTCCCACTGCTCAGCTCAGCTGCAGTTTGTGGCTGTTCTTTTTAAGATCTGGAGGTGTGAGTCAGTGATAGGAGAAAAGGCAGGACTTGGCAATTGGTCAGTGGCACCCCACTTGAAAAGGGGCAATCCCTTCTACTTTGCTACTGAAGCACTGTATCTACAAGGCCCTTTTCATTCAAACATAGCAGGGGAAAATATGAGCCAGTTTCTAGGCTTGCAGCATTCTAATTAAAAGTGGGTGCCACTGACCAGCCAGCGTGGGATACACCAGGTGAAAATCTCCCCACTAGTCTTCCTTTTCACTCTCTGATTAGGCAAACATTGTGCCTGTTGCAATGCAGTCCCCTATAGCATCTAAATATTACAATGCACCTGTGTGCATAAGAATTCCCCCCCCCCAACCACTGTTTGGGGTTCCTGGGTAATGTTCCTCCAGTATCAACTGTCCAAAGGTTTCTTGCTCCCTTAAAGAACTTTGCCCTTTCACTCTTGCTGACTGAGGCTCGTAGGATACCTGAGTGGTGATGCTGCCTGCTTTGCCCTAAGAAGCAAGGTGAGGCAGCTGTCCCTGCCAGTGGATTCTGAATTACAGGAAAGCATGGTGGTTCTCATGGTAATCCTAAATGAAGACTTGAGCAGGAGGGTTGTGCTTGCAATAATGAGTGTGTGGAACAGGCAGCAGTTTGCATTGTCTACTTGCCTGCTTGCCCTGTTCACCAAAAGGGATTCTCATCTGCGTTAGTGATTGGGCACATGAAAAGGAGAAACTTTTACTCTTGATTAATACTAAATAGTGAATTGTGCACATCATCTTTGGGTAAATCTACATGAAGGTTTTGAACTGCCTTTTGACAGAGCCGCCACCGTGAGAGGTGAGAGGGGTGGCGGTCAGGAATAGGGCCTTCTCGGTGGTGGCCCCCCGACTTTGGAATGCCCTCCCCTTAGAATTAAGAACTGCTCCCTCTTTGGCAACATTCTGGCGGGGGTTGAAGACCTTTTTATTTCAACAAGCTTTTATATGTTGACAGGCAGACTGGTATTTTTTACATCTTTCAATCCATGGGGCTTGTTTAAATTTTAACTGTTTTTAATATTGTTTTTAATATGTTTTAATTGTATATAGTGTGGCTTATATTGCCTTTTAATTGTTTGTAAGCCGCCTTGTGTGCCTTTGGGCAGAAAGGCGGGGTAGAACTCAAATAAATAAATAAATAACAACAACAACTGCATTCAGCAAGCATATATTTGCCCATCACTGAAACTCTGTGCTGGGAAAAGCTGCTAAAAAGCACAGGGACAGATGTCCACCCTACTACCAGGAGCAACTAAGGGCCACGTTTTCTGCCCCACCTGCTATTTAACAATTCCTACGTGCTCCAGACCTCACTGGAGCACCAGAGAACAGGACATCTGAATCGTAAAATGGCACTGAGGGAAGGAGAAGAAGGTCCATTGCTGCTGCCCTCCCTGTTTGCCCAGTAAAAACCACCATGTTCTCTTGGCTGTGGTGGGTAGCAGTGACAGGAGCAGCTCCTCACTGCCTTGGGGGTTGGCAGGGCCCTTGGGTGGACAGGGACCCCTGGCACGTACACTATCAGGCCCCACCTGTGGAACCACCCCAGGTCTGCCACTATTCACGTATTCCAGGCTCTTATGCATTTCTGCTGCTGTTTGTAGTCTCTGTCACCCTTTTCTTCCCCCCACAGAGAAATGTCTCAGCTGCTAAACTATTTCTCACAACAATAAATGTTGACTACGCTTTCTGGCATGCACCATTCATGACAACATCTCCATCTGGATGTGTGCGTGAGTCTGGACACAAGGGCAGTCCGGCTGCATCTCAAGAACTCCAGTGCAATATCGCGCACGCACGCGCACACACACACACACACACACACACACACACACACACACACACACAC
>JAJKFI010000082.1:3133673-3154279 GCA_029204185.1 Lerista edwardsae | reverse complement strand
CACACACACACACACACACACACACACACACACACACACACACACACCATCTCTGGCAGAGTTCCAGACCTCTCCCCTCCTGCCTGGATCAGGTTGGAGCTGCTGCCTGGTGAATAATTCATTTGTTTCAAGACAGGATGAGCAAAGGAATAGGGGTTCAGATTACTCCAGGCTTGCTCAGTGCTTTCCACAGAGCAAAGGAATAGCCTGCATTTAGCCCAAACCAAAACATGTTGGGAATATATTAAAAGGCTATAGCTGGGGTAGCCCCCTAGCCCAATCCTCTGCAGCTTATCCATTGCAATACCCATATAACTGGAAAGGAAACTTGCCACCCTCCATCACTATACTGTGTATTTCATGGACAGGCCAGTGTGTTTATGATTGCACTGCCCTGTTCCAGAAAAGGTACTCTGAGGAATTGGGCAGGAACAATTACTGTGTTCTATTTTTTCCCAGAGCCTCTCCCCTGTGGAGACAAATAAAATGCAGGATTGGAAGGAAGAGTCCAGAAATGTCACCTCCAGCAAGAACCACCTCTTTGGTTCTTTTCGTGAAAGCAAAGAGTTGTAAACTGACTCTGTTGTCTGTAGGGGTATCACACAGGCCTGGAAATAGCCATTAGCCGTGGAAATAGCCAGGAAATAGCCTGTCACCATGATAATTCTCTAGGAACTAGGCAGGCATATTTTTGCAAACTGCATGGAAAAAGAGTTCCGTACTGATTATCTTGGTAATCCTTACATCAACCAGGGTATGCTATGGCTATAGGAGTTGAGGATGAGAGAGAGAGAGCCCACCAGCACCCTGACTCTCATCCAATTTAATCCACATTATGTCCTCCCATAGCCTACTACAACAGTAGGTAAAGGCCCTGTAGCCTACTGAAAACAGTAGCTAAAAGAATGTGTGCTTTTGACTCAAAATGTATTTATTTCGTTTTTTCAAATAGTACTGGATATACAAAATGGCCTAAAAACATGGTGGGAACTTGTACACTTAGCCCAGCTGTAGTTTCTAGTCAACTCATGCACCCCCTGCATGCTATTTATAGTAACAATAACTAAAAATAGCATATAGAGGGCTGTGCAATGATCTGCATGCTATTGGAGCTATTTATAAACAAAAAAAAATTCTGAGTTGACAACTTGCATTTTGGTGCACGTGCAATTTTATCTTATGAGGCCAGCACAAAAGCTAAGAGAGCCTGGTACTTTCTGCCCTCCCTCTCCCAAACTCAAGCATTGCTACCCACTGAGTTATTTTCTGAGGTGAAATCTGAACTTGGATTCTCTCATACACATTTTACTGAGCACAATAGTAATTCCAGCTCTTGACTGTCCAATGAAATTACAGCTGGGTGACAGGGGTTGGCTGTGCACTGGAAGTGCATATGACCCTCCACTTGTGTGGTCACCATGGGAACAGGCCCCAAGGCGGTTACATGTGGTAAGTACTGTGTCAAGAGATTTTAGTTTGAAGTATGGGAATGACAGAGGCCTGCTCTACATGTGCAACAGAATGAACTGAAAATGTGATAGTAGAGTCCTGAAGTGACAGAATGGACTATTGAATGCAACTCTGTGTAAGTACAAAACACACACATGCAAAATGCCCCAACTCTCTGCAAGCAGAAAAGTAGCACAGCAGGGGTTGGCTGGATCAGTATTTTTCTTCCTGGTGTGCTTGGTTTTAACTTGCAAGAAATAAGGGCCTTCCTGCCTACAGCCTACATGCAATCCACTCTCTACCACCTCAGGATTCCATTCTACTGTATGTGTAGACAAGGAGTCCTTCCAATGATGTCAAACTGTGATAAAGGATGCTCTAAGAAATTTACTTTATTTCTGAATCAAAGAAGAAAAAATCTTGCCATCCCAATAAACTAAAAGAACAACCACAGTCCACTATAAGCAGTTTCCTACTAGTGACTGCAGTGCCTGGGGCATATACCACTCCATGCACCTCCTCCTCTGTGAGCCCTGAGGCTGCACATAAACAAAAGAACCATCTCACCTCCCTTCTGGGGAGATGTAAATATCTTCAAGAAGAAGCTAAAGCTGTAACAAAGAGGAGTCATACTTGATTTTATAGGTGGACCCCTGTGAGGAGTAATAGGTGTAACTGCAACAAGGCAAAAAATGATATAGTGTGATTTAGGATACTGCTGCTGAAATGCTGGGTTTTTAATGCTTGGATAGACTGCTCCTGCTGCTTGCCGCTCAACAGGAAGTCTGTTGAGAAAACAACGCCTTGGTGTTGCTTCGGTAGCAAGGGAGAGGAGCTATTTACACAGCAAGGTAAGGCTCCTTTGCAAAACCTACTGCTCCACCCCCCTGTATGGATGCTACTGGGGGTAGTGTCCTTAAAAAGGTTGGGAACCACTGGAACAAAGGGAAGAATACCCACTTACTCAAAGGAGACCTACAGCCAGCTTCCAAACTGCACTGGATGCACTGCAGGCCAGCAGAGTTTACAATTGGGCTGCCCATTATTCACAGGCTTATTTGACAGGAGCTTTGGCGGGCAATAGCCTAGTTAATCATGTCAGTGACCAAATGGACTCAAGTTGCGAATCCATATGAATTGACAAAATGAGATACATGAAACTAGGGTTTGGAAGAACTGGTTTGATGGTGTATTTTTGGGGTGCAGAAGATTGGCAGAGAGGAACAAATGAGTGTGAGACAAAATAATACTCCTTTAAATAAATAACAGTATGGCACTTCTGGGTATTGTTGCCGCTGCTGCCACCAAACACAGGTAAGTAAAATTTAATGTGGAATGCAATTAAACAAACCATGTTGTAATAGCTGTATTCTATCAAAATTTATCAAAAATTAAGAAAACCTTTTATTTATTTTCTTTACGTCATAAAGAGAGGAGGCCTAGAGAGGAGGCTGGGTGCTAAGTTTTGCAAGGAGCCTTATCTTGCCATGTAAACCGTTACTTTCCCTCTTAGCCAGTCCTCAAGGAGAAAGCAAAGCCTTCGCTTTGCCTACTGGGCAAGGGAGAGCCATATCCTTGGAATATTAGGAAGACTCCAATGGGGCTCCTTGCAAAATCTAGCACCCCGCCCCCTCTAGGGATGCTTACTGGCTATGCCATTGCCGGGAAATGCCATACTAATGGCAGCTACAGGTCCATAGTTGGGTTGCTACACTCCTTAAGGGGTAGCATCCCAACAAAGGCTGGGAACCATGGCTGTAAACTCTACATATTGATGAACACAGTGAAATTTCTTTTATATCTTAAGGATTCACAGGCTTATTTGGCATGAGCTTTTGTGGGCCAGAGCCCAATTAATCATGCCTCTGATCAAAGGGACTCTGGCCCACAAAAGCTTCTTTCATAATAAAATCTGTTAGTCTAAAGACTAACAGCTCTGTAAAGACTGTTTAGGGCCCAATGCTATCCAATTTTGCAGTGCCAAGGCAGCAGCAATGCAGCCCTAAAGGTAAAGGAACAAATAGGAACTCCTCCTTCAGGAGGCCTCTGTGGCTATCTCCCCACTGCATGATACAGTGCATGCCCCATTGGCATAGCTGCATCAACACTGGAAAGTTGGATAGGATTGGGTCTTTAAATGCTGTGAGACTCTTTGTTGCTTTTGCTACAGCAGACAAACATGGTACCTCTCTGGAGTGTGTCCAGATCAGCTATTTTCAACCAGTGTGTTACAGCACATTGGTGTGACGTAAATGGTCAACAAGTGTGCCAAAGGAATTTGGAAAAAGGGTCATTTGTTAGTAGGGCAACTGGGGGACGTGAGCCTCTGCCAGAAGTGTGATGTGCCTTGTCAATTGCCTAAAAACGGACGGTGTGCTTTCACAATTTTAGTGCCTTCTCAGTGTGCCATGAAATGAAAAAGGTTGAAAATCACTGTTCTAAAGCAGGGGTCTCCAAACCTTTCGGTGAGGGCTACATTGTATATTTTATATATGCTTGGGAGCAAAAAAAAAAATAAAAAATCAGTTTTATGTAAATAATGATAAATAAAATTGAAATGATTGAATAAGTTTTATTTGAATTTTTTTTGTAATCGGCGTATTATGATTTTACACATTTTGGGGATCTCTTAAGGCAGTGGTTCCCAACCTGGGGGTCAGGACCCCAAGGGGGTTGTGAACCCATTTTCATGGGGTCATGAAGGGCTAGGGGCAGCCATCTTAAAAAGCTGGGCACCACCATCTTGGAAGCTTCATTTTGGCTAGGGAAGAGGCTTTCCCACTAAACTACCACTTCCTCAGTGCTTGTGGTTGCAAAGCAAATTAGCCTTGCTATGGACTCATCTTGGTGTGTGCATATGCATGTGATGAAGTGTCTCCGGGGTCTCTTTCTGAGTGGGCATCTAACACCTTCCATGTGCATGCCTAGATGAGGAAGAGGAACATAAATACATTGAAGACTATCTAAAATGTGGCTTTACCATCTTGATCAGCAATGGCATAGAGAAGCCACAATGCATTCTGTGCAATGTTGTTCTTAGTCAATCACTGAACACAAAACTCAAACATCTCTTAGATACAAAGCATTCAGAACAGTCCAAAGAGGATGTGTTCTTTCAAAAAGTGTGACTTTCAAAAAGTGTGATTTATTAAAAACAATCACTTCCTGCTTAATGACACCACTTCTGGCCCTAGGTCTTAGGGAGGTCCTGACAGGTTGTTGTATCTAAAAAGGGGGTCCTGTTGCAAAAAAGGTTGGGAACCACTGTTTTAAGGGAATCTCCACAGGTGCAGAGCCTTCTAAGGTGATCTTCTGCAGAAGCATCTCTCAACACAAGGCTCTGTTGGTTACCCGGTGCATCAGCAGGTTGCTGCTGGCAGGAAGATTAAGCCTTCCCCACCACCATGCCACAGGCTGGATAAAATATTGCAATAGGCCAGATTTCCCCCAGGCCATAGTTTGGAGGCACAATTTTCTGAGTTATAAGGACCGTTGTGTCAGGCAGAATGGATGAATACCCAGTTTTGTTATGTATTCTGTCATGTAGTTTTCTCAGTTATGTTTCCCCCCTAACTCACTTCAATCTTTTCAAGGCAGAGGTTCTCAAACTCTCCGGGAGAGCTGGGAACCTCAGTACGTTGGTGTGTGGGTGCGGCAATGGACTTCCATGGCTGTGCCGCTGCCATGAAAAAGAGCTTTCCTTTGTACTTACCGGGAGCAGCGCTGGCACTCTGGAGGGTGCCCCTGAAGGCCTCCTTGCACCTCAAAACAGCTCCCTGGAGCATTCCAACACACTTCATTTTTCAGACAATCATAGAAGTCCCATTGCCACCATCACCCCACTCTTAAGGGGGAAGTGACCAAGCTTCCCTGGCTGTGGCATTGCAACATCCCAGTTTGGGAACCTCTAAGTTAAAGTGACGAGACCTCTTTTTAATGCTGTGAAGAGATTCTTCATATATTGGTAACTGACAGCATATATTCTGGCAACATTTCATATAATTACTGAACCCCTGATAACTGGGCAAAGAGACCCTTTTAAAGTCATGCTCCTCTTAAAAATTAACTAGGGGAGAGTAAATGTCCTGGTCCATCCCAAAATGCTGTCCTTCCCCGTGGCGGCAGCTGGTGTCTCCTTTGTGTTTTTCACACACAAAAACACAAAGGGACTTGGTACAGAACCATTTGTTTGTTTATTTAGCTATGTAAACCACTCTATGAACTTTTTCCACTGAAAAGCAGTATATACAGATTACATTGAGCCATGCCTCAGTCATCCACTGAATCTTGTCATTCATGGCAATAGGAAGCTGCAGTGGCCTGTTCTCCTTCCTGGCAGTGGTCATTAATAAATTTCCAGGTTCCCACCCCTGATGCAGCACAGGAGAACTATTCTCAGCCTCCCGCCTAGATAACTGGGAGTTTTCTTTCATGCTGCTGCTGCTGCCTGACTTAAAGACAGGTGAGAGAGAGCAAGTATCTGGTGCTCATGTGCGCACATGTAAAGGGGGGCTACAGGCTTGTGCCTGAAGACGTAACCAAAGCTGATGCTGACCCTGACGTCAGCATTAACATTCAGACAGAACATTCTTTATTGGCTGCAGGCACAGGGCCAATGAGAAGCTGCACAGCCAATTTCAGGTGGGTTCTGCTAAACCTGCCTACAAGATACTATCTGCCTTTTCATACAACCACTTTAACAGGTGCCTAAGAATTCTAAACTGTAAATAAAACATTACATAACTTTAAAACATTTAATCACTCTAAATATATTTATTTAGGCTCATTTTTTTTGGCTCATATTAGCTTTTTTTTTTTTGTGGCTTATATTGCTTCTCTGTCCTGGTGGTGTTTTCCCTATATTGCCCCACCATCAATATACTACTGTGCATAAGAGTATCTTACAGTATTTTGGGAATGCTGATCTGACCACTGTATAGATTCCCATCCACTTCTCCCCACCCTCTCCTGTGAATATTAGGAAGACTCCCACGGGGGAACAAGGTCAGAATCCTGGCTAAGACTTCCAAGTCTCATCTCTGTGAGGGTGGGATGCAGGGGGGTGGGGGAGAGAGCAAACACTTACCGTGAGGGCTTGTAAGCGCTGCGCAAACAAGGAACTCTCTGCCATTTTCCCTCTGAAAGATAAACAGAGCCTCTTGGGAAGTGTCCAGAGGACATTGGATGCCAGTTGGATGCAAGCACTCCTCTCACTCCCTCTCCTTTCCTCTCTCCTCCCCCAACTTCCGTCTCACATTCTTACTCTCGGTGATCCCTGCACACAAACAGACCCCCTTCCCCCACACCTGACATCAGGTCACTGCATTCATGGCATTCAGTAGCAAGCCCAGGCACAGCTAGCTCTCTCTGTGTGTGTGTGTGTGTGTGTGTGTGTGTGTGTGTGTGTGTGTCTGCGTGCGCACATGCATTTTGGCCCAGTTTTGTCTATAGCCATTTAAACACTGAAGGCAAGTAAATTACACTCCAGCATCTTAAATAAAGTACATCAGTGGTTCCCAACCTATGGGTTGGGACCCACCAGTGGGTCATGAGCCAATTTCAGATGGGTTGTAAAGCACCTAGAGCAGCCATATTGAAAAATTTAAGATAGGATGCTGGAAAGGGGGAGGGCTAATAGGCTTTTTTCTTTCTGATTCATTTTGCTATTGGAAAATGGCTGAGAAATAACCCAACTGGTTGCTGCATTCTTAGGAAAGCAGCAGGCACTGGCTTCACAATGATAGAACTTTCAGCCATAGCATCACTTCCAGTGGGTTCTGGACAGATGGTCATTCTGAAAAGTGGGTCCCAGTGCTAAAATGTTTGAGAACCACTGCAGTACATCACAGTTGTTTTCAGTTCTGAGTTCCTGAAAAGGCTTCCAAAAGATACTTGGGTTCAAGCTTCATCACCACATCTGATATTGCAATAACTTTGCATATCCACTGGTACTACAGGCACAGACAATGAAGGGACAGCCTGGTTTTGCATTCTAAATGTCAGTTGCAAGTGTTCCCTTCCAGACAACTGCAGTGACATGCCAAAAGCCTATATTAAAAACCTTTTGCATGCATGTTTGGGAATTATGCAGTCATCTTGATTCCGTTTTTTGCACAACCACCATGCTCTTGCGTGGCTCCAGTTTGTTTTAGCAAAGCTTGCGCAAAAGAACCAAAAGTTTGTGCTCTTTGTTTGCACTGCAACTCAGTACATTTGTATCAGATCATTTGCTCCTTCGGAGTCCCTGTATTCCTTGTCAACACTTAGGTGACTTTTGAGAGGCAAATGGAAAATGTGTGGACATTGTCTGCCTTCTTTTCTTTTCCTAGCTTCTTGTATTTAATGTCTATTCAATTCAACTATGTAATGGCATATTCACGTACTGTGACAATACTAGCCAGTTATATGAGAGAGCATATGCATGATGACTATCTGGGCTTATTTAGTGACATTCTGCAACTGTAGAGATAATAAAGATTGCAAACTTATTTATTTAAGAGATTTATATACCGGTTTTCTAAAACTCAAAGTGGTGTACAACAAAGGAATAAAATGTACAGAAGATAAAATATTTAAATGAAAGCATTAAAATGAAACCAATTAAGGGTGCAGTCCTAACCAATTTTCCAGCACCAGGGTAAGGGCAATGCAGCTCTGAGGTAAGGGAACAAACATTCCCTTATTTTGAGGAGGCCTCCGTGACTACTGTTTCACTGCGGAATGCAGAAAATGCCCCTTAGGATTGCACCCTAAAACAACATTAAAACAAAATGCAAGATCAGATAAAATGTAAAACATAATATAAAGCAGAAACTGGAGTCAAAAGGGTCATATGACATTCATTCCTCCTCAAAAGTCAGGCAAAACATATATAATAGGTCTGTAAGCCTTTGGAAGCCATGCAACGAAGGGGCTGTTTTCAGGTAACACTATTCCAGAGACATGGTGCCACCTCAGAGAAGGTCCTGCACCCTGCCAATATCTCCTTGGTTTAAAGTGTGGCTGTATGCTAAGAAGGGCCCTCTCTGATTCTCATAGGGGGCATGCTTGATTATATGAAGGTGGTTTTCCCTCCTTTTGATTGAGGGGTTATGAAGAAGAAATAGATGGAGGTAAAAAAGAAGAAGCAGGGGATGACCTGCTCCATCTGCTTCATAGATGCTATGATCAATTTGCACAATTTCCACCGTATCATATGAAAGCCCATGGAAAGAGCTTTAAAACGAGACCACTCCCAACTCTATATCTCAACCAGTGTACGAGGTATCACTAGTTAAAGGATAACTAGCGAGCCATTTTTTGATAAAATTTTGGACGTTTACTTAGCTATAAAATTTAACATAATAAACATAGGCTGCTAAAAATTGGTATTTTTTGCATTATGCCATAGGACAAGTAAGTACTTCAAATTTCATAAAAATCGAAGGTCAGTCGGAAACAGCATGATGATTTGCCACAGAATGACCCATGTATATCTTTTTTCCTTGCACCTTTTAAACATTGACTATAAATGAGTTCCGTGTACCCTATCTCTCTGAAACCTTTCATATATTATGCTTTAAGGGAGTGATACCCATGAAATCCAGACATTATATGCAATATTCATGCAATGTGTTTGGAAAACAGCCATTAGGCGTTTAGAAGAGGTGATGGGTTTCCACTAAAATCAACATGGAACAAATGGAATTTCCGTTAATTCAAAACAGAACAAAACAAAATTAAGAAAAAAAAGTCAGTCTTATTCCACCCCGATGGCAACAACTTTGTGCCTGGCTCATATTTTGCTTTCATAGAAAATGAGAGAGGTTTGTTGGCTTCCAGCACAAACCAAAATGGTGACTGCTGCATCATATGGTGGGAGGGGCAGTCCAGGAGGTCTCCTCTGGGTAAGAGAACATTTGTCCTGGGGTTAACCCTCAGCAGTGCAGAGGCTTCTACCTGGATCTGCAACATCTAAATAGCTGACCTGGTCTGGGAAGGAGGATAGGATACCACAGTGGCGCTGATACTGCCCCCTCCTAGGATCAGCCCGCCCACCCCTTTCCTGCTTCTGTTCCACCCTCCCACCACCCCTGCCACCTCAGCCCTGACTTACCTTCACTGGCGAGTGGTAGGAGAAGTGCTGGAATTTGGAGCCTGTTTGGGCGGACTGCAGCGGTGACAGGGGTGGGGAGGAGGAAGGATTGGGCCTGGGAAGGGGGCGGGTTCAGCAACATTGGCAGGCATTGCTCAATCCTCAGTGATCAGGCCTGACCTACCTTCATGGGTCCACACAGACCTGCCCCAGCAAAATCACAGACGCAGGTCTGAGTAAACTGCCAGGCCAACAGGGGCTTATCACGGGGCAAGAGAACAAATGTTCCCTTATCCAGTGGTGGGATTCAAATAAATTAACAACCGGTTCTATGACATCATAGCCAGAGCCAAAAAACCCCAAAGCCAGCCGAGGTAAGCGAGTGGGCGGGGCCTGGCCATTTAACAACCGGTTCTATAGAACCTGGGCGAACCCCCTGAATGTCACTACTGCCCTTATCCCAAGGAGGCATCTACATCCCAGCGGATCACTGCATCAGCATGCAGGGAGTGAGATAGGATTGGGCTGTTTGCATGTCCTATACCTTCCACTGAAAGTTTCATTAGATGACCCCTGATTCCATTATTGTGGGAGAAGGTGAAACTTTTCTCCATGCACACTCTCCATACCAAATATAAATACTGTTTGAAGCATGCCATATTACTTCATCTTTTTTCCAAGCTGAAAGTGCCAAAGGTTGAAGCATTTCCTTGTAAGGAAGGTACTCCAAACCTCTGGTAATTTTTGTTGCCTTTTTTGCACCTCTTCCGCCTCTGTAATATCCTTCAGATGTGGTAACCAAAACTCTACAAAATATTTCCCTTAAGTGAGAAGGCTAGTTAGAAATAAATTGAAAGGGGAGGTAAAAAGAGTCCAATCTCTCCAGGCTTCGTGTAGGCTGTTTAGTTTAAAATAACAGTAGTAGAGGCCTAGCAGAATATATTGCATAGAAAGAGGGGTGCCTCTTTCTGACTTTCCTGACTACCGTAGGTCCAGGAGGGTGTCTGCATGGCTGACGAATAGAGAGGCTGTAAAGAACAAGGGAGCTTCCGTATGTAAATGAAAGTCTTACCCAAATGAGGAGAATAAAAAAGCACATAAATTCTGACAAAAGAAATGTAAGAAGGTGATATGGGAGGCCAAGAAAGACTTTGAGGAATACATGGCCAACAACATAGAGGGGAATAATAAAAGTTTATTCAAATGTGTTAGAAGCAGGAAACCTACTAGAAAGGCGGTTGGCCCGCTGGATGGTGAGGGGGGGGGAAGAGGAGATAAAAGGGGACTTGGAGATTGCAGAGAAATAAAATGAATTCTTTGCATCCGTCTTCATGGCAGAAGACCTTGGGCAGATACTGCTGCCCGATGGCCTCTCCTAACAACAATGGAATTAAGTCAGATAGAGGTCAATAAAGATGATGTTTTAGATCAAATTGATAAATTAAATATAAATAAGTCACTGGGCCCAGATGGCATCCACCCAAGAGTTATTAAGGAAACAAAGAATGAAGTTGCCGACCTCTTAACTAGAGTATGCAACTTGAGAACATAAGAACATAAGAAGAGCCCTGCTGGATCAGGCCAAAGGCCCATCTAGTCCAGCTTCCTGTGTCTCACAGCGGCCCACCAGGTGCCCCAGGGAGGCATGAGACAACAAGATGCTTGCATCCTGTTGCCACTCCCTTGCACCCGGTACTCTGAAGTAGCCCACCACCAATGTAAGGAGGTTGCACAATCCATCATTGCCTATAGCCCACGATGGACCTTTCCTCTAGAAATCCGTCCAATCCCCTCTTAAAGACATCCAGACCAGATGCCATCACCACCTCCTATGGCAAAGAGTTCCACAGATTAACTACCCACTGGGTAAAAATGTAGTTCCTTTTATCTGTTTTAACTCTCCCAACCCTCAGTTTTAGCGGATGCCCCCTGGTTTTGGTGTTTTGAGAGAAGGAAAAGAACATCCCTCTATCGACTCTATCCCTTCCGTGCATTATTTTGTATGTCTCAATCACGTGCCCCCACAGGCGCCTTTTTTCTAGGCTGAAAAGCCCCAAACGCTGCAGTCTTTCTTCATAAGGGAGGTGCCCCAGACCCGTAATCATTTTCGTCACTCTTCTGCACCTTTTCCAGCTCCACTATGTCTTTTTTGAGGTGCAGCGACCAGAACTGTACACAATATTTCAGGTGTGGCCTTACCATTGATTTGTACAATGGTATGATAATATTGCAGGTTTTATTCTCAACCCCTTTTTTAATTACCCCAAGCATGGAATTGGCCTTCTTAATTGCTGCTGCCCACTGGGTCGATACCTTCATTGAGTTGTCCACCAGCACCCCAAGATCTCTCTCCTGAGCTGTCACAGACACCTCAGAACCCATAAGCCTATAGGTGAAGTTTTGGTTTTTTACTCCAATGTCCATCACTTTACACTTGTCTACGTTGAAACGCATCTACCATTTTGCTGCCCATTCCCCCAACTTGGAGAGATCCTTCTGGAGCTGTTCACAATCCCTTCTGGTCTTCACCACCCGGAAAAGTTTTGTGTCATCTGCAAACTTGGCCACCTCGCTGCTTATCCCTGTACTGTCTCCAGGTCATTTATGAACAAGTTGAAAAGCACTGGCCCCAAGACAGATCCCTGGGGCACTCCGCTTTTCACTTCTATTGTGAAAATTTCCCATTGACCACCGCCTCCACTCTCTGTTGCCTGCTCCTCAACCAATTCTTAATCCATAAGAGGACCTGCCCTCTTATTCCCTGACTGTGAAGTTTCTTCAGCAGCCTTTGGTGGGGGACTGTGTCAAACACCTTCTGAAAATCCAGGTATATGATATCCACAGGTTCACCCACATCCACGTGCCTGTTGACCTTTTTAAAGAATTCCTAAAGGTTCGTGAGGCAAGACTTACCCTTACAGAAGCCATGCTGACTTTCCTTCAGGAGTACTTGTTCCTCTTCGTGTTTTAGGATTTTATCTTTGATGAGGCTTTCCACCATCTTACCCGGAACAGACGTTAGACTGACCCCTTAAAACAGCCACAGTGCCAGAGGATTGGAGGATAGCCAAAGTCACGCCAATCTTTAGAAAAGGGAGGAGGGGGGACCCTGGAAACTACAGACCGGTCAGCCTAACATCTGTTCTGGGTAAGATGGTAGAAAACCCCATCAAAGATAAAATCCTAAAACACATAGAGCAGTGTTATTCAATCTGTGGGTTGGGACCCAATTGGTGGGTCACAACCTGATGTCAGGTGGGTTGCGGAAAGCTGGGAGCAGCCATCTTGGAGACTGCAGACCTTACTCTTGTTGTATTCCTTTTGTGAGTGTTAACAGTTTGAATTTTCAAGTTAGGGTTTTTTTTAATTGTTTTAGTTCAGTGCTTTAATAGACTTGCCAGGTGTCCCTTATTATAAGGGACTTCCCATATTTAAGATTTAAAAATCATGTCTCATATCAATGTTGAACGGGACTTAAAAAATCACATTCTAAAATTCTGCTGTGGTTGCTGCTTGCTGCTGCCTCACCATGGCTAACTGCATAATTTTTATATTCTTTCTGGTAACCATGGAGAGTGCAATCTTAAACTGGATTTAGGCCGGCATTAGTTAACGTGTTTGGACTACTCTCAGAGTCAGGGAGGATGGCACACGTCTGTTTGCTGGCCTCTCTGACTCCGAGAGTGGTCCAAACATACTTTATGGTGTCCCTTATGCTGGCCAAACTTTGCTGGTTTAGCTTCTGCCGGCCTAACTCAGTTTAGGATTGCGCACGGTGTGATTTGATAGGCAGCAGTATCCCGATACCTGTGTGTCCCTTACTGTCATTTTGGAAACCTGGCAAGTCTATGCTTTAACATCACATTTTGTCCTAATCTTGCTTTCTGTCAGGGATGTTTCATGGTTGTACAATTGTTGCAGTCCAAGAATGCCAATATACGTACATTTCAGGAGTGTCATTTTATTAAGTTACAATGACAGCATTTCCTGCTTGATGATGTCACTTCCTGCCACATCACTTCTAGGTTAATGACATCACTTCCATTGGGTCCTGACATGACTGCCATTCTAAAAAGTGGGTCCTGGTCTAAAAAGTTTGAATACCACTGATCTATACTGTACTTACTGTGTTCATGATAGGAGAGAGCCATTTTAGACAGACAAGGTTCTCAGATTGTTCATGCCTGTTCCCTTATATGCTTCCCCTTGCACGTTTATGGGTGCAAATTCCTTCAATACTACTGTATGAACAAAGTCTCTCTTTCTCCCCCCCTATTTACATGAAATGAAACGTCTTGCCTATTTTTTGGAGGATGGGGGGGAGACCTTTTATGCTAAAAAGAAATGCCTGTGAGTAATATCTGGAGCTGGATGCAAAAAATGCTTTTGGACAAATACTATAGCCACATTCTAGCCAAAGTTAAGCACTTTTCAGTTCCATTGATAACAATGGAGGGGGGAGACTAGCAGCACAGTGGAAAATCCCAATGTCTTCATTGGGGTTCAGGGCCCAATCCTATCCAACTTTTCAGTGCTGATGCAGCCGCAATCCAGGCCTGAGGTAAGGGAACAAGGCTTAAGGAGGCCCCTGCGACTGCCACAGGATGCAGTGCACATCCCACTGGCACAGCTACACCAGTGCTGGAAAGTTGGATAGGATTGGGCCCTTAGTCCCTATGAAGTGTGGTTTCGGCTTGCAGGCTCAAGCACATGTCATCCATAGAACTGAAAAGTGCTTAACCTTTAAAACTGCTGGATTTTACCAAAATGTTTAGAGGATTCAGAAATGTCAGATGCATTTCTCTTCAAACAATCATACAGTTCATAGTGTACACAGATTTGCAAAACAATGGGATACAGGAATATTCCTGAAGTTTGTTTTATGATTTATCTCATGGTTACTGTGAAATTGTGTGAATGCATCAATGCAGTGCGTGTTATCTCAGCTTGCATAGCTTGGATTCATTGAATGAATCCAAAAATGTAAATACTGCAGAATATACAGCCTCATGCTACATAACTAAGCTCCATTTCATGCTGACTAACCTAAATTATTAATGTATCTTAAATAGAAAACTATCTTTAGATAGATTTTTACTCCAAAAGCATTTTATTAAAATAAATTTGATAAAAATAAAAAAAATCTTTTTTTTTAAATCGATTTTTATCCACCTGGTCTGCCCCAGGATAACGCAGCATCATATTGTCATTCATATGTAGGATCCCACAGCAAGGTAAGGTGCCTTGCAAAACATAGTGCCCCACCCCCCTTGAGAAATCAATCGGCATTTCTATTCCGCTTTTCAACAAAAAGTTCACAAAGCAGTTTATAGACAAAAATAATAATAAAGTTAAATGCTTCCTGGTCCCCAAAGGGTTCACAATTCTGAAAAATGCAGGCATGAGAATGACCCCTCCCTGCATGACTTGGAACAGGCAGTGACTCTCCCAGCCTCCTTGCCTACCTCGTAGGGTTGTGGTTGTTGCAAGGGCAAAAAAGGAGGGACCCACATTACATGCAGTGCACCACCTCCAGCTCCTTACACGAAGGGTGGCGTTAAAAAAAAAAAAATGAGCAAGCAAGGGGCCAATACCACAGGGCTGGCATGAGGGGCACTCAGCTCCATCCACCTCCAGCTGCCTTGGCCCTGGGCGGAGGTGTTGGGCATGCAGGCCCCTCCCCCCACAACAACCTGCAGCCCGTAACAACGGGCTCACTCAAGTCACTCCTGCACAATATATCCAAGTGGTGTGATACTGTAGGGTCGGCCCAAAACACGCCCCCACCCCGGCACCTCCTGACCCTTTCCGCCCCACACACTGCTGGGACTGCAAAGGGAAATGTGCAGTGTGTGTGGGGGGGGGCTGCACTGCCTCTTGCCCTTGTTAACATTACTACTGCGTGAATATTTGGCCGTTCCATTCAGCTCTCCAAACAAGGCATTGCTGTGCGGCTCCTTCTCCATAATTGCGATCACCTCCTCAAGCAAATGACCCTGACCGGCCAACAAATTCCATAATATAAGGCGTCCTCCGGCTTCGTGCGAGGTGACGAACGCGGGCTGCCTCCAGCCCCGCTTGCCAGGCGACGTCACAAGGCGGCGCTTCAAGGGGCCTGCCGGAGAGGCCTGGCAGCGCGGCACACCCTCAGTTCTCAGCTGCTCCAGCGGCGAAGTGTTCGAGGCCGCTGTCGCAGTCCCGGCCCCGCGCACACCGAGGCAGACATTGCACGCAACAGTTGTCCTCGAGCGCGTGCCTTCCTCTCGGGGGACAGCTCCGCAGGTCCTCGCCGTCCGGACACGGGCAAGGCGGGAAATGACCCCCCCGGCAGGGGGCGCCATCCCGGGGTTAATTTTTGCCATCCGTGTGGGGGGGGGGATGTTGAGGACAAAAAGGGCGGGGACCGTCTTGCTCGTCGGCAGCCCAGGCCTTGCAAAGAGCGCGGGATGCTGCTGCGGCATCGCTTTCCGGGGGGTGGGGAGCGAAGAGGCGGCGCCACTCACTGTCGGCACCGCGCAAGGGGGACCCGCTGCTGGGAATGCTGAGCATCTCCGCCCGCGCTAAGGGAACTCGCCTGCGAGCCCAGTGGCAACCGCCTGGCCTGCCTTGTGGCAGGGGAGGTGGATGCAAGTACAACCCCCCTCTCCAAGAGCCCTCTGAGTTCCAAGTGGCGGGAGCGCGGAGGAAATGACAGCACTGCATAGCCCGGACAGGGCTGTAACCCCAGACAAAGAGGGGCACCAATCCAAGAGAGATCCCTTTGGATCTCCGTTTCATTCCTGATTCATGAGCCCTTGCTTTTCTGAATCATCCCCAGGCGCCCAGCATGCCAGGTTTTTCATGCAGTGCACCAATGGTCTTTGGAACTCTCCTCCACATTGTATTATGTTGTCAGCCTCCCAAAGCAGCTTCCTTTTGCCTTCAGCACGCAGAGAGCTGGCTGGGAAGGAACTTGCCAAAACTTTTCATTTTGCTTTTTTCCTCCTTGAGTTGGCACCTGCAAGGCTGCAGGCACTAAAGAAGCACACCAACTTCCATATGGCCACAGAAACAACAGGGAGCCTTGTAGCACTTTAAGCACATTAAGCAGATTACTTCACTCTGTACTTGTGTGCATGATGCGTACGTATATGGGGATGGTGAAAGAGGAAAACATTGCCAAAGGTGGGGGTCAAGAGGCTATGAAATGGGACAGTCCGTGACCATGATGATTGGCTACAGCAGTAGGAGTTGATGAAGCAGTCTTCTTGGCTGGGTTTATTAACTCAAGTACTGGCTTCCTATCGGGCTACACAGGTTGGCCAAACCTGGGCCTGTGAAGGAAGGGACCAAAGGGACATTGTGGTGGGTTGACTTTCTTATGTGAAACTAAAGAAGAATAGCTTACAAAACAATGTCGTTATAAGAATAAGTACAATGATCATTTATGTTTAGCTTCTCATAAGAGTAGCCATCCATTATCTCTCATGTTCTATGAATTGTTGGCTCCTTCTGTCACAGATGTCACAGTGTCCATCTCTGTAGCCTCTGATAAGAAACAGCTTTTACCCAGGCCAGTATGAGGTTGCTGGGGGCCCTGGGCAAAGCCTGTCACTAGATCCCCCATAAGAACATAAGAAGAGCCCTGCTGGATCAGGCCAAAGGCCCATCTAGTCCAGCTTCCTGTATCTCACAGCGGCCTACCAGGTGCCCCAGGGAGCGCACGAGACAACAAGATGCCTGCATCCCATGGCTCCCAACACCCATCACAACAAAAATGCTGTCAGACAGGGAGATTTCCCACCATAGTTATGAATCTGATGTGTCTGAAAATGGCCTTTGGTCAACCTAGCTCAGTATTGTCTACTACTGCACTGTCTGGCTCTCCAGGATTACAAGACATAGATTCTACCCAGGCCTACCAGCAATTGAACATGGCACTTTCTGCATCTACAGCATGTGCTCTTTCCCAGAGTTACAGGTCATTTGAGGTATAGTCTCAATTCTTCCTACAGGCTACCTGCATGTTGCACTCTGGCACAGTGAATTCAAAGCAGCCACAATCATTTAACTGTCACACTCCCTCTTAAGAATCTCCAAACCAGTCTGGTCTTTCAGCTACCTGAGTTAAGCCTGTAGGTATAAAAACCTGTCTCTCTCCTACCACCTAAATACAGATTTTAATGCTGCCATGATCCTAACCAATACTCTCCTTAAGGGGTCCCCTGCGCAGACCCCTTTGCTGGCTGCATGGCAATTTGGTGTTGTTTCCTGATGCATGACGATGACATCAAACATCATTGCTGAACTTCATACTCACATGAGTCCAGATGCTTGGTCCTTGCGGCCCCACTAAGCCGGATGAATAGCTGATTACCACCCCTCCTACTCAAAGCATCAGATGCGCCACATGTAGGGTAAAATGTGCAAAGGGCAGTGTTATTTAAACTGTGGGTCAGGACCCACTTGGGTTGCGACCTGATGTCAGGTGGGTTGCGGAAAGCTGGGAGACTGCAGGGCTTATTCTTGTTATATTCCTTTGGATGAGTGTCAACAGTTCAAATTTTCAAGTGAGGTTTGTTTGTTTTTAAATTGTTTTCAGTTCACTGTTTTTACATAATATTTTGTCCTAATCTTGCTTTTTGTCAGGGATATTTCATGGTCGTACAATTGCTGCAGTCCAAGAATGCCAATTTGCTTTTCAGGAGTGTCATTTTGTTATGTCACAATGACAGCACTTCTTGCTTGAGTATGTCATTTCTGGCCATTTCTGGTTAATGACATCACTTCTGGTGAATCCTGACATGAGTGCCATTCTAAAAAGTGGGTCGTGAACTACAAAGTTTGAATACCATGTACATAGAGGAACAAGCACTGCTGAAGGAAAGTCAGCATGGCTTCTGTAAGGGTAAGTCTTGCCTCACAAACCTTAGAATTCTTTGAAAAGGTAACAGGTATGTGGATGTGGGAGAACCAGTGGATATCATATATGTGGATTTTCAGAAAGCATTTGATATGGTTCCCCACCAAAGGCTCCTGAGAAAACTTCACAGTCAGGGAATAAGAGGGCAGGTCCTCTTATGGATTAAGAATTGGTTGAGGAGCAGGAAACAGAGAGTCAATGGGCAATTTTCACAATGGAGAGAGGTGAAAAGCAGAGTGCCCCAAGGATCTGTCTTGGGGCCTGGGCTTTTCAACTTGTTCATAAATGACCTGGAGACAGCAATAAGAAGTGAGGTGGCCAGGTTTGCAGATGACACCTCACCTTTTCCGGGTGGTGAAAACCAGAAGGGATTGTGATGAGTTCCAGAAGGATCTCTCCAAACTGGGGGAATGGGCAGCAAAATGGCAGATGCACTTCTATGTAGAGAAGTGTAAAGTGATGCACATTGGGGCAAAAAAAAATCAAAACTTCACATATAGCTGTCTGTGACAGCTCAGGAGAGAGATCTTGGGATGCCGGTAGACAACTCGATGAACGTGTCGACCCACTGTGCGGCAGCATTGAAGAAGGCCAATTCCATGCTGGGGGTAATTTAAAAAGGGGTTGAGAATAAAATGGCCAATATTATTATGCCATTGTACAAATTGATGGTAAGGCCATATCTAGAGTATTACATACAGTTCTGGTCACCACATCTCAAAAAGGAAATAGTGGAGCTGGAAAAGGTGCAGAAGAGAGTGACGAAAATGATTACTGGGCTGGAGCATCTCCCTTATGAAGAAAGACTGCAGCGTTTGGCGTGCTTCAGTCGAGAAAATAGGTACCTGAGGGGGAACCTGATTAAGACATACAAAATTATGCATGGGATTGATAGAGTGGATTGAGGGATGTTCTTTTCCCTCTCTCACAACACCAGAACCAGGGGACATCCACTAAAATTGAGTTTTGGGAGAGTTAGAATGGATAAAAAGAAATACTTTTTTACCCAGCAGGTAATTAATCTGTGGAACTCCTTGCCACAGGATGTGGTGATGGCATCTGGCCTAGGTGCCTTTAAAAGAGGATTGGACAGATTTCTGGAGGAAATGTCCATCGGGGGCTATAGGCCATGATGGGTTGTGCAACCTCTTTACATTAGTAGTAGGCTACTTCAGAATGTCACGGGACGTGGTGGCACAGCAGGTTAATTCGCTGTTGCTGGGCTTTCCAACTGGAAGTTTGGGGGTTCAAGACTGCGTGACGGAGTGAGCTCCCGTTGCTTGTCCCAGCTCCTGCCAACCTAGCAGTTTGAAAGCACCTAAATGCAAGGAGATAAATAGGGATCACTTCAGTGGGAAAGGAACGGCGTTCCATGCGCTATGGCGTAGAGTCATGCCAGCCACATGACCACGGAAGCTTGTCCTTGGACAAAAAACGCTGGCTCTACAGGCTTTGAAACGGAGATGAGTGCCACCCCCTTCAGTCGGTCACGACTAGACCATCCGGTCGTGGGGAAACCTTTACCTTTACTTCAGAATGCCAGGTGCAGGGGAGTGGCAACAGGATGCAGGCATCTTGTTGTCTCTTGCGGCATCTGGTGGGCCACTGTGAGATACAGGAAGCTAGACTAGATGGGCCTTAGTCCTGATCTAGTGGGGCTCTTTTTATGTTCTTATTTCAAATATGACCACCATTGACTTGTAGAGGCGCATATTAGCAAGTTTATTCTTGATCCCTTTCCCAATTAGCACTATCATGTAATTTGTCATCTTCATGGCTGTCATATACTGGGTTAATGTTTTCTTTGAACTATCCTCCATGATCCCATGAGCTCTTTTCTGGTTCATCAGCAAATGCTTAGATCCCATCAGCATATATGTGAAGACTTTTGGGGGGGGGGTTGTCATAACAATACTTCATGTACTGATAGAAATAAACACAATACACAGTGCAAACAGCCAAGTACAAAATATATGGGCCTTGTAAATGGCATGAGAATATTGAAATATTTATTTGCTGCATGTCTATCCCTCCTTTCTCCCACACTTAAGGGGACCCAAGGCAGCAGCTGTTGTGATGTTTTGAATAAAAATATTCTTAAGCAGAGTGCTGATTACCCCAATCATGTATTCTTAAAGAAAGAAAGAAAGAAAGAAAGAAAGAAAGAAAGAAAGAAAGAAA
>JAJKFI010000082.1:3118565-3133663 GCA_029204185.1 Lerista edwardsae | reverse complement strand
AGAAAGAAAGAAAGAAAGAAAGAAAGAAAGAAAGAAAGAAAGAAAGATTAGTCTCACCAGGAGGCCAAGATAAGCAGACAGTTCAAATGGCAGATTTTGGGCATCATTGTGGGCAGCAGAGTGAGAGATGGTCAAATCAGGCTGATCTCCTGCACACATTTCACTGAAATAAGCAAGAGCTGCATAAGAGCAATAGCAACCACAAAATACTTCGTATGAATACACACACAGACATAATGGTTTTCCATAAATGCACACATGGAAAGCAAACATACACATGAGGAAAAGAACCCATTTTGAAGTGCCAAGATTCAGGTTTACTGGGAAGAAACACACATTTAGAGGCAAGGAGACATATGAGATAGAGAGAGGCTTATACACAAACAGGTTTTATGATACATATCAGATAGCCACAAATAATGCTCCATGTATTCAGCTGAGTCCCACTGTGAGTTATAGGCTATTTATATTTACTCAATTAGTGACCAACAATGGCAGGGGACCAAGGGATTTGATACCACAAGCTCATGGGCAAACTCCCAGTGAATACTCTGCAGCTAAACCACCAAGCCATGCTGTTTCCCTGGACTGCCATGTCAGCATCTCTCTCTGTGACCCTGAGCAAATGCCCCATCTGTTTGTAAGGTGAATGAATTGCCTAATCCTCTGACTTGCACAGAGTTTAGCCCAGCTACAAAAGTGCATTAGCCCAGTTTAATTCATACTCATTAACCTCTTATTGGACAGCATCTGCCTGAGATCAGCATCAACTAAATACACACATCCTGAAGTTAAGTTGCCTCTTTGCTCTTTGAGCTGCCTCCCAGATGCCTACTGCATCAACCAAGTTAATATTCCAAACCACAAAAAAGTGCAGCTTCAGGAGAAAGAGGTTTGCAGCTTCCAGGAATAGCACCAAAGGTCACTCTGTGGGAGGCTAAGGCAGCCAATGAGGGCAGCAGTCACTTTCTGCGTCCTCTCAGAGAGCCAAGTAGTACTAGGAAACAGGTTAATGGCTGGCTTTACCTTTGGAGACTTTAGCACCTTCAGCCTGCCATAGAGACAGATTCAACAGCCATCTGTGGCGGCCAATTCAAGTTATACCTGCCACCATTTACTTCACTAGAGGCTCAGGAATGCACTATTCATGCAGGAGAATCTCGTCCTGCCCCACCAAATGCAGCTTAAAAACTCACCCTTGAGCTAATTCTGCTCCCAGGCAAAAGTGCATGCTATGGCTGAAAGCCTGTAGAGCTGGCCCAGAGAATGTTTGTGCCTGAGCCAGATCATCTATATGGCTCCTCCCATCCCAGTAAAAATAACTGACAAACCACTACCCAGAGTCCACCATCCAGAATAGTCACTTCATTCTGCCTCATGGTAGGACCAGTCCTGAGATACACCATAGCACCTTTCTAGACCTGTGTTGTTATTAATAAATTTGTATACTATTTCCATTTTTTATTGGACATTTTTTAGTTAGTAACACACTCAATAAATAATCATTAAGCACAATGTTAAACACTTTTGATTTCAAGATTTTGACCACATGTTTCTCTCAGGAAAAATGAAGAGATTTCATCTTGTCTCAAACATATCTCTTATGATTCCAACTGATGCTATCCATTTGAATTTTTAAAAATATTTGCATCTACTTGTGTGACCAAAATGGATTATTTCAAGCTCAGACTAAGGGTTAAGGGAGCACACAAATGCTACCAACTCATGTGTTACCCCAGCAATACAGTAATGAGTAGCTGAAAAAAAGGCATGGCACGACATATTGTACCTTCTTGTGGCCAGCCACAAGAAGATGGCCATGAACAATGTTATGCATTTTCCCAATATATTATCGGGGAGGTGACACAAGTCAGCAGTAACCACACAACTCCTAAAGTTAAGTGTAGTTTGGACCTCCAAGTAACTTACAATGTATCAACAACATCATACAGACCAACAAATAAAATTACAATACCATAAAATGCAACAAGAAGGAAATTAATTCATAGGTAGAGGTGTTTGAAAATGATGCTATTTTTTTCAGAAGTAAATCCACTGTGTTCAGTAAGGTTTAGGCTGTAAACCTATCTTACCAGAAACAAATACCTCTATTCATAGGTTACATTCAACAATTGATATAACATTCAACAATGCCCATCTAAGCGAGCAAGACTTTTACCTGTCTTCTGAGAGAGGACCGAATCCAACTCTGGCAGGCCTCCTTTGGAAGTGAATCCCACAATTGTGGGGGCACAACAGCGAAAGCTCTGCTTAGTGTGTTAGCAGAAGATGGTACCTAGCACAATGTCTCAGCAGCAGATTTCACAGTGCTAGAATGTTCACAAGAGAAAAGGCATTCTCCGTGGTGCATGAAACCCAGGCTGTAAACAGCTTGAAGGGTCACCACGAACACTTCGAGCTCAGCCCGGAAGCTAAGAAGCAACTGCCAGAACATTCATTATGTGCTCTCAGCAAAAGGAAGTGGGGAGCCACGGAGCGCACTAGCTGCCACTTCAGAGCAGTCTTTAAGGGATGAGGACATATATAACACATTGCAATAATCACTCCTTGTTATTAGCAAAATTTGATTGACAGTCAGCCAACGGGCAGGTTCCTGTGAGTTGGCTTCAATATTTTGGAAGCCCCTGAAGTGAGAGGACATAATTGGGCCACTTACTAGCACAGGGTGGAGCCTGAAACAGAGCATCTGTATTGGAAAAGGCAGGAGATGCCCTGAGGAGATAGGGAATGGTATCAGCAATGGCCCCTTGTCCCAGATAGGCCAGGGATTATAGGGCTAATTCCCAGGGTCTTTGCAAGCCTCGGGAGCACAACTGTAGGCTGATGAGGCCCCTGGCAGTGAAGGGAGGTTAGCACAGGTGCAGATGGGCGTGGCTGATGCTAGAGCCTGCCTAGCAACAGACACCGATTGGCTGGCCTCAGTATAAAGTGGGAGGCAGGAGCCGGAGTAAAGAGCCTGGGAAGGTGCTGGATGAGGACCTGGGAAGGTGCTGGAGGAGGGCACCAGGTAGGTGCTGGATGGACAGATGGAATGCTGGACTGACGGAGTGCTGGATGGACTGCCTGCCTGAAGGACTGTTGGAGGGATTGGTTGAAGGACTAGATAAGGTAAGGTTATTGTGGGGAATAACCACTGGGAATTGTATATCTGCCACACCCCTGGAGCCACCAAGTGGAGGAGGCAGTTATGGCTTGGGCAAGCTGACTGCCTATTGTTTGGTGGTGGGATTTGTTGGTGCTAGACTTGAGTAGTTCAGAGCTAAGCCGGTGATGGGGGCAGTCTGGAGGAGGCTGGCCAGCTGGTGATTAGATCCCAATCAAAGCTGCTGGAAGAGAGGAGGCCCAGTAGGTGACTGAACCCCCTCCCTCTTGCCTATCTCTGAGGCTGCTCTGGAAGGGAAACTAGTTAGCCTAGTGTGGGCATTAGGGCCCTTGGGGAGGCCCGGCAGGGAATTTGGCAGAACAGCACCCCAGGATCCTCTGCCCAGTTGACTCATGCAGCACTTAACAAACTTACAAAAGTCCATGGGATAAACAAAGGATGGGGATTTCTATTCTGCATAACAGTCCTGGCTAGAAGGAACAGCACCAATTCTTTTCCATAGTTTTCTCAGCCTACCTACACAAGATCACACCTGAGAGTGAATTTTACTGTCATCCCAATTGGCCATGGATGGCAGTTTTTTTCGCTTACCTGAGACTGGCGAGGGAGAGATGGTATGTTCAGTAGGTTTCTGCGAGGGTAAATAGGCTACCTCAGAATGCCAGATGCAGGGAAGTGACAGCAAGATACAAGTATTTTGTTGTCTTGTGTGCTCCCAGAGGCATCTAGTGGGCCACTGTGAGATACAGGAAGCTGGACTAGATGGGCCTTTGGTCTGATCCAGCAGGGATGTTCTTATGAGAGCATTCAGTTGGCTGTTGCTAAGAATGCTGGACTAGATGGACTTTGGTCTGGTTCAGCAAGGGTTAGCTCTTCTGAACTTAACAATTAAGACCGACTGGATATTCTTAGAGGCAATGAGCAAATCTATCTCAGAAAACCATGGTAGCATCAGCTTCTGGGTGGCAGGTGCATGTCACTACCATTACATATACATACTACATGCATGCCCATATCTCCCATATGTGCATTCTGGCAGATACATAC
Source organism: Lerista edwardsae (assembly GCA_029204185.1). Taxonomy (NCBI): domain Eukaryota; kingdom Metazoa; phylum Chordata; class Lepidosauria; order Squamata; family Scincidae; genus Lerista; species Lerista edwardsae. The sequence goes on along the minus strand of JAJKFI010000082.1, from coordinate 3,129,492 downwards.
TCTGGGACACAGTGTACACACATGCCACACTCTTCTGGAAAGCTATATATTACTTCTTCCTTGTATGTAGGCTACCACAGAGGGACCATGCTTCCCACAAGTATATACCTATTACCATTTTCTAAACAAGTAGACTTCCTGCCTGTGTTACCACACCCACTTTCAGTGACCCCATGATGGTGTGGAAAATATGACTATGCTCCCCACTTTCCTGAGCAGTGGGAAGTCTCTGGACAATCTTTTGAAACTTAGGGCGCAATCCTAAACAGAGTTAGGCCGCCATAAACTAAGCTAGCAAAGTTTGGCTGGCACAAGGGACATCATAAAGTATGTTTGGACCACTCTCAGAGTCAGAGAGGCCAGCACACAGACGTGAGCCATCCTCCCTGACTCCGAGATTACTCCGAACACACTTTATGGTGGCCCTTGTGCTAGCCAAACTTTGCTGGCTTAGCTTATGCCGGCCTAATTCCAGTTTAGGATTGCGCTCTTAATTACATGTATGTACAGCACAGTCCAAGTGTTCAAAAAATAGCACTTTTAGTCCCATTAATTTCCTTGGAGGAAGAGAGCCATGAACACTGGAGCTTTTTGCATTAAGATATTTAGAAGTGAGCAGGTTGAGCAGGTGGATAGCAAGCACACCCACAGATTCTATGAACAATATTATGTCTTTGCTGTGGCTACAACACAGGTGATATACCACGTACGCATGCACGCAGAGCACAATCCTACTTATAGCTGCACCAGCATAGAGTGTCAGGCATGCAGTAAAGAATGTTCGTGATAACTCAGGGGTAGTGAGCACTGGTGGGGAAGTGTGAACCGTCCTGCCAGTGCAGGATTCAATGCTCCAGCTGCCAGAACTGGCAAGAGCTGCTCCATAGGGCACCGGAGTGAGGGAGGGGTGTTTCTGGGCAGAGGAATAGGATGGATCAGGCCCAGCAGGGGGGCGGGATCAGTGGAGGAGGCCTCCGCAATATCCCACCCCCCTTTCCAGGCCAGAAAGCCCTACACAAGGCTTCTCAGACTTGTGCCAGTGATTTAGGTAGCACAGATCTGAGTAGCCCCATTGGGCAGGCAGGGGCTTTACCTTACAAATGTCCCCTTATCCTGAGTAGACCTCCAGCCTGCTCCTAATCAGCACAGAATATAGCACGGGCTGCTTGGCCCTGGTATGCCAGTGCTGGCTAGGATTAGATTGCCCATTCAGCACCTCCATATTCCAAAAGTGCTTCTGCCAACTAGAACATCTTAAGAAGGAATCTTTCCCAGCCAACTCCCAATGGCAACATTTATCTTTTTTATCCACATTCAGACCACAAAAGCTGTTCCTTTCATGTCCAATGTATCTGGATAGGATATGACACAAATTTGAATTGCTTAAAGCAGTGGTTTCAAAACTATTTTGACTGGTGGCTCTCTTGACCTACTGGGCCATCAACTTCAACTTCCCATTAAGGCTACAGTCCTATACAATGTATAAGGCAGTGGGGTTGGGGAACCCCTGGCTTACAGTTAACTACCTACCAACCAGCCAGGCACAGTCCAAGAGGAAACTCCACCCCAGCAACTATGCCCCGCGCTGTCCCCCAAATCCTTGCATGTGCACACTGTTTATGTTGCTACTGCCGCCACCTCCTCCTCCTTGACCATCTGGCTGCTTCAGAAAGCAGCCGGATAGATGTGGAAAGAAGAGGGGTGAGGTGAGATACTGCAGGGCAGGGCGATCTGGAGCCCACCCCTTGTTGTTGAGCTGCAGTGTCACCTTTCTTTGCCCCTGTTTGAAGTAACAGGAGCTCCCATCATGCTTCACTCATTCTGAATATTTTCAAACAGGATTGCACAGGGGAAGAAGGCAGTGCTGGAGCTCAAATGGGCTCCACCTCTCCTTGTCCTCCTAATTGCTTTCTGAAGGAGGAAAGTAAGGCGGCAGCAGCAGCAGCAGCATCTGTTCCCCACCTCCTCTAGTGGCTCTGAAGGAAGTGGTTGGCTACTGCTATCCCACTCCTCTTCTTGCTCGCTCTCAGTTGCTCAGTGAGCTCTCATCAGTTTCCGACTCCTCAGCTCTCTGCTAGAAACTGCTGCTTTAGTCAGCCTCCTTTCTAGGCTGGCCCTGCTACCAGCCATTAAAGGCCATTCATTGAGGCCCTGTTATCCACCACCAATTGCCAACCTCCATGAAAACAGGGCCCTTTTGCAACATCAAGGATTACAGCAAGATGGATAGTTTCTGCTGTGGCAGAAGTTTCAGAGATCTTGATGGAGGTTAATAATAATGCTCTTCTCCTTTTACAGCGCCCATTCATTTCAAAGGGAGTTGCAAACGATCACTCTCCAGTGGAGCCCCATGCTAATGAGTGAAGGTTGTGGTTGCTTTTGGTTTTGCTATCCTGTCAGGCATGAAAGTGTCTTCAGCCAGCTCCAGAGCAAGATGCATCACAGGTGCCAGATCTGAGCCTCCAATAGTCAAGTGCCTTGACAGGTGGAGTTGGACACATACCTTAGATCCATTTTCTGATAAGCTGCTTTTTCCTCCATGCTGCCACGGGTGCTGCTGCCTTCAAATGCACTTGCTCCTCACTGCCGTGATAAGTGGCACCTCTGCCACATCAACAATCCCAGAGCATCACAGTTGCTCCTTGAGCCAAGTCTTCCTGTTAAGGGAAAAGCACCATGCAGGCTGCCATTTGTGAGGACATGCACCATCTGGTACAGCAATATAAAAAAGGGTCTGATTATAGAGTCAGGGTAGACATTCCTCATCATGGAGGTTCAAAAGAAATCCCCACACAAAGTTATATGTTGACCCTGAGCCTCTCCTGTATTGGTCTGTAAAATGGGACTTACAACTTCGCACAACAACTGGCAAGCAGGAGAATGGCTGTGAAACATTTTGCAAATAAAAATGTGCTGAGGGAGTGAGCATAGGTTGAGTCAAGAATGTTTTATTCATTGCAAGCAGGAAAAGACCCGTATGAAAGCTAAAGCAAGCTGTGCTCTTGCCCAAAGAGCACTCACGGATTCCTGATGCCAAGAGGCAGTCCGGCTTCCGTCTGCAGCCTTTTCAGCAACATTTTTCCCAAGAGTTTATATGGACTCCCTGGATCTACATTAATAAAGTACAGTGTGAGAAACTGTGCCAGAGCTCTACAATAAACACATGAATGAAAGCCCAATGTACCCATCAGCAGAGGAGGTTACCTATGGTGCCTCTACATGATATACTCTATTGGTTTCCCTCTTATCAATCAACCTTTGCTGGGAGCAGGTAATTGTTCTGCATCAAGTAAAACCAGACTGTTCAGAACTGCAGAGATGTTGAAGACTAGAAGCCAGAGGTGGCTACCTGTTGCATTGCTGCCTGAATAACTCTTCTGGGCAGAAACACAGAGTGAACTCTTCTGAAGGCACCTTCTGAATAAGAATTCATATTCTTAGGGCACAATCCTAACCAACTTTCCAGCACTGACATAGCTGTGCCAATGGGGCATGTGCTGCATCCTGCAATTAGGGGGACAGTCACAGCCTCCTCAAGATAAGGGAATATTGGTTTCCTTGCCTCAGAGCTGCATTGCCCTTACCCCAGCGCTTGATTAGGATTGTGACTTTCAGATCAAATCTCTTGGGGTTTAAAAGTGAAGTGGGCCTCCAATTTAAATTCAGAAAGAGTGTCTTGGCTGCCAGAAGTTTAGGAAAGCTGATGCAGAGCCAGATTTCCTTACAATGGCTAAATAAATGATTAATTTCATGATTTAGTATATGGTTGCTTATTAATTCCTCTTAATAGAATTGCACAGATCAGCTTTTTTTCACAAAGCTATCTAGCAACAAATTCCAGTAATTCTTTGTCTCTGGGACAAAAAGGGTTAGATCATGGGGGGGGGGGGACAGAAGGATCCATAGGCCCAGAATCACAAGTCCAAACACTGGAATTTCATGAGTTCAGGAACAACTCAGGTGTTCAGAAGCTAGGGCAGTGGAAGTCCTTTGCGGATTGAAGGAAGCGGGTAGGGACTGAAGATTTGGGTAATAGACATGCTTTGCTGTTTCCCAGGACATGACAAAGGGCCTAATCCTATCCAAATTTCCAATGTCAATGCAGCAGCAATGCAGCCCAGAGGTAAGGGATGAAGCATTCCCTTACCTTGAGGTGAACTCAGTGACTCCCTCGCCACCTCAGGACGCAATGCATGCCTTGTAGGCATGATTGCATCAGTGCTGGAAAGTTGGATAGGATTGAGCTCTAAGAAGCAGCAGAGGATGACTGATTGGGAGCAATGTTCAGCATTATATTCCAAGAGGACCAATCATCACCATCTCATAATGTGATTATCTGGTGATGGGGTTTTAAGCAGCTTAGCCCGCTCTGTGGACAAGCAGAGAGAAGTCACATTTCCAGGGGACAGATTGCCACTGTATCATCTCCACCCAGGACTAGTCAAGTGCACAAACTATCTAGACGCCTAAACAAGGCACCAATATTTTAAGCAGGATGCAATCTGACAGGTGCACTCCTGACTGCAATAACAATTTCAAGCCCTGAGTGGCTCCCAAAGCAATTTCATCAGTCATTTGGGTGGATGGACCTATGAATGAATGAATGAATGAATGAATGAATGAATGAATGAATGAAGACCTATGGAAATATGAATGAAGAGTTTTTGTTGCCCACAGTTTCACATGTAATGGAAATAAATAAATGTTTTTTAGTTATAAGAAAGAGATACTATCTACTTTGAATTCAAAACCCAATGAGAGGCACAGCATTCATGCCCTGGCTATACCTGAGCACATGTGCTCCGGCGGGGCAAAGCACACAGACCAAGATGGCACCACTTTATAAGAGTCTGGCTGTCCAGGAAGGGAACCATTCATGTGGCTAAGAACACTTTCAGGCCATAGACCATTATCTGCAGAACAGAGTGCCCCCCCCCAAATTATAGAAGTCGGCAGTATAGAAGAGAAGGCTGGGATGCAGCTCTTGGACCATTTGAACAACTGCACACACTCTGAAAGCTGTACCCCAAGTTCCTTCACAATGGAGCAGGGCTGCACCTCTGTGCAGTGGCGTTTCTACAGGGAGGGCAAAGCTCTAAGCGTTGCAAGAAGCCTTATTACCCTGTCATGTCAATCCCTCCTCTCCCTTGCTGCTGTAGGCAGTAAGCAACGCCAAGATGTTGCTTTTCCCTGTGAGGATTGGCTAAAACGGTGCAGGAGTGATTTCCACTGCAAGGTAAGGCTTCTTGCAAAACTTAGAGCTTTGCCCTCCCTGTAGAAATGCCTCTGCCTCTGTGAGTGTTCAGCATATCTGCTTGGGCAAGACAACTGTCCTAGTCAAGCTCTGCTCCCAGTAGTTGATTCATACATTATTTAAACATTTGAATAGCATGGTTGTCATCATCCTGTGGTCACAACCATGGTGCTCTGGTAACACAACAGTCTGCAAAATGGTTTGGTGTGGTGGTGAACCTCATGGGCATGATATTCAGTCATGCAGTCAGTCCTTACTACATGGAGTGGAACAGAAGCTTTACACTGGAGCACTATGGGAAAGTGATGGCAAGCAGTTATGCCACTCAGGGCACAATCCTAACCAACTTTCCAGGACTGACATAGCTGTGCTAATTGGGTGTTTGGAGAAAATTCATGCCTTATCTTAGTTTATAATGCATCCAAGTGCTAGTTTTAATTGGTTGACCATTCCCAGTTAAGCCTATAAAAGGCAGCTGCTCTCAACCCTTGGGGTTCTTCAAGCTTAGGGTTCTGTGTCCTAGAGATAACAGCTTGCTCTCTCTCCCCTGTGCCATCTAGGGAGAGAGTCCTCACTTAACATCTGGTTCTGCCTGGTCTCTGAGATGTAAGATGGAGAGGGAAGGTCTCTGTTATGCTATGGATATGAATGCAATATTGGACACGGTGTTTTGGAAAATGTGGAAGATTACTCCAAGGAGATAGGGAATGGTATCAGCAGTGGCCCCTTGTACATGTCAGACAGGAATTACAGGGTTAGCCCCAGAGCCTTTGGCTGCAGCTGGTTCACAGCTGCAGCTAACTGGAGATAACAAGGGCCCTGGGGATAAAAGAAGCTCCTGGAAAGAGCACTGTTGTGGCTGTAGGAGATCTGGAGTGTGGGTTGAGGAAGGAAGGAGTTTGGGAGTAACTGGATAAAGAATACTTGAGGTTGTGGTTGCAACTAGGGTTGCTGTGTAGGGAATTATTGTGTGGCTGCCATGCCCCTAGAGCCACTGAGTGAAGGAAGCAGGAGGGCTGGTGTGGCAAGCTGACTGTTTGGTGGTGGGGTTTTGTGGTGCAGAGAGCATCTTCCGCATTCACTTAGTATAGGGGCTGCTGAAATCATTCACCAAGTTACACTAGCTCTGTTCGTCTGATCAATGTAGGTATACTGAACACATGGAGAGCGGTAACATGCAGTGAGGCCCAAGGCTGGGGAGGGGAGGCAACACACACACACACACACACACAGAGAGGGGGGGGCATTGTGCAGAGAAGCCTACCTCCCATAATCTTCACTTAAGTGTGCGCTCACTCTCTCTTGCTTGCTCTCTTCCCCAAACCAGAAATCAATTCAAAACCAGTTCCCTGGTTTTCATGGCTTGGACAGAACAGAGGCAATTCTGGCAGCGGCCTACCCGGAGCTTGCTGATGCAGGCACCTTCTCTTTTTTGTATTGGAAGGCAGCCATGATTGCAGCTGACTGACTGAGGTGGCTGTTAGCTGACTCCATGTTTTTTGTATTGTGTGTGTGTACTGCTTAAATAAGTGACTGTGCTGGAGCAGAAAGGAGCCACATGGCAAGGCAAATTTTATTTTTTTAACTTGTTGAGTCCAGTGAGGCTCTTCCTTCCCTGACTGCATGTTCCTGGTGGAGAGCGTATATCTTGCCACCAGTCACCAAACATTCATTAGGTCTTCTGCCCAACAGTGCCAGCAAATATGTTGATATAAAAAGAGCTCCCAAAAGATAGAAAGCTTGAAAATTGTTCCTGCAGTCAGTGGCACATTCTACTACTACTACTTTGGTGCATTGCTACAGTGTTTGCTCCACGACCCAGCCTTAGGCAAGGCATACTCTATGAGAACCCTTCACCTGGTAGAGACAGGATTTGTGAATCTAAAAATTATCTCATGTTGATTTTCTGAGTGCTGTGTACAAAGGGATAACAGCAGCGCTGTTGAGGTGGGATGGTCGGCTGTTTTGGGGCTCCAGAAAACGCCTGACCTTGTTATGCCCTGGTATGGAGCTTTCCCTGCATCTGTACTTCTGGTCAAAGATATTCAGAGTGCTCATTGCTTTTGCGCACCACACACACCCCTCACCTACTACCAGAGGCAGATCTAAGGGAGGGCAAAGCTCTAGGTTTTGCAAGAAGCCTGACCTTGCAGTGGAAATCACTCCGCTCCTGCACCGTTTTAGCCAATCCTCACAGGGAACAGCAATATCTTGGCGTTGCTTACTGGCTACAGCAGCAAGGGAGAGGAGGGATTGACATGGCAGGGTAATAAGGCTTCTTGCAACACTTAGAGCTTTGCCCTCCCTGTAGAAACGCCTCTGCCTACTACACTCAACTCACATGTTGGAGGATGTGTGTTGTTTGGACATGAAAAGCCTCAGAGAACAATGAAGGAATTACAGTAAAATAGTGGAGTGAGCAAGGCTCAAATGAGTCAAGGAGCAAAACGAAACATGCAAAGCCTATTCAAGAAACCCTATCCAACCGCACTAGGTCATTCCAAGGTCAACCCACGGTTATCGTTATTCCTGAACATGCAGATGACAAATATAACATGTACAAGGTCACAGATCTTTTTTACTGTGTAAATCTGGAATAACTGCCTCTCCACCCCCAGGCTCCATGCAGTCCCTAGAACAAAGCAGAGTCCCCATCCTCCAATAAGCATGCTTCGAGGCAGTATTGTGAAGAGAGTCATACTTTTTCCCCACACACATACCTGACACATAGAACATGGTCGTTAAAAGATTTTAAATCCATGTCAAGTCAGCCTCACTACACACCGTAGAAATTCTTTCAAAGGTGATGTGAAACACCCAGAAGTTACGCAAGGACAATTTTTATTTTATTTTTTTCTGTTGTGGCTCATTTGAAATCTCTCTTTAAGCACAGCTGCGTCTCCTGCAGAAGCACACCCCAGAATATGCTCTTATCAATTCAATTCAATTCAAACCTTTATTGGCATAATGATATGCTCTTATCATGCAAAACATCCAGAGAGGCAAAGGTTACATCTCACCCCCTACACCAAGTTATACATATACGTGCTTCTTCCTACAGCTACCTCTGCATGTAAGCATACTCTGAAGCAACTTGTGGAATGTGAAGGTTGCCCACCCTTCCTTCCTTCCTTCCTTCAACTTTGACCCTCATTGCAGCGCTGGGTTTATTGCCCAGAAGACTGGTGCCATCAGACTGCACTCTCGGTGGGGTAACCAAGTAAAAATGTCAGTAACCACAGCTCTTCTCCTGCCTACATGCCAGTCTCCACCTGCTAAAAGTTCCTCTTCTACATAATTGCCTAAAAGGGACGGATGCTTGTTCATCCCAACTCCCAAGGCCGTGAACAGCAAACGCTCTGAGAATGCTTGGCAACATGGATGCTAGTGGGAGAAAGCAGTTTGGCTAATTCCTTATTTTGAGGATATGCCAAGGCTGGTTTTAACACCAGCAGCAAAAAAAACTTGGTAATTCCCTTTTATGCATTTTGCCCTGGTCTAATTAAGGCACCTGTCCTTGACATCCTAGGAGTATACCTGCCACAGCGGCTCTCCTGGATCCCCTTGCACTTTTCTCTTACCTGGTCAGCTCTCCCAATAGTGAAGTGCCTTTCCAGACGTAAGCTCCTGTTGCAGCAGAGGGGGGTGGGGTGGGCCCCCGCTTCCAGAAAGACGCCTGTGCTGTTCAGATCGGAGGCAGAGGGAAGCCTTTGCACAGGCAAAGCAGCAAAGTCAAAAAGTTGGCATCTTTTCACATCCTCCACTTAGCAGGGCCCAGCTTGGCTCCGGCCTCCCTTATGTGTGTGAGTCAAAACACAGAGATAGGGAAGAAAGCCTTGCTGGAGCTGGTCAGGCCGGTTTGAGTTCAGGAAAGCTGAGAAGCAGGCAGAACTTGGGCAAAGGGAGGTGAGTTTTCCTCAGTCAGCACAAGCAATTCCGGGTCTGGGTGCCCTTGAGAACCTTTCCGCAGTGAGAACTTTCCTGGGTTAGAGACATTATCAGCTGTCCAGCTGAATTATTTACTAGCATTCCTGGGCGGCCTTGTTTGGTTACCTACCTATTTTGTCTCCTTTCTTTCTGAGTGTGGCACAACAAAGTGAACTCCTGGCCCCTTTATTTCTTCTGCATTTATTTCTTCTTCTCTAAGGCACTCTGGAAGGTGTACATGGTCCTCTTCCTACCCATTTTATTCCCACAACAACATAAGAACATAAAAAAAACATAAGAAGAGCCCTGCTGGATCAGGCCAAAGGCCCATCTAGTCCAGCTTCCTGTATCTCACAGCGGCCCACCAGGTGCCCCAGGGAGGCATGAAACAACACGATGCTTGCATCCTGTTGCCACTCCCTTGCACCCGGTACCAGTAGCCCACCACCTTTGTAAGGAGGTTGCACAATCCATCATTGCCTATAGCCCACGATGGACCTTTCCTCCAGAAATCTGTCCAATCCCCTCTTAAAGGCATCAAGACCAGATGCCATCACCACCTCCTGTGGCAAGGAGTTCCACAGCTTAACTACCCGGTGGGTAAAAAAGTACTTCCTTTTATCTGTTTTAACTCTCCCAACCCCCAGCTTTAGTGGATGCCCCCTGGTTCTGGTGTTTTGAGAGAGGGAAAAGAACATCCCTCTATCGACTTTATCCCTTCCATGCATAATTTTGTATGTCTCAATCATGTCCCCCCTCAGGCGCCTTTTTTCTAGACTGAAGAGCCCCAAACACTGCAGTCTTTCTTCATAAGGGAGGTGCCCCAGCCCCGTAATCATTTTTGTCGCTCTCTTCTGCACCTTTTCCAACTCCACTATGTCCTTTTTGAGATGCGGCGACCAGAACTGGACACAAAATCGATGGATTTGTACAATGGCATGATAATATTGGCTGTTTTATTCTCAACCCCTTTTTTAATGACCCCAAGCATGGAATTGGCCTTCTTAATTGCTGACGCACACTGGGTCGATACCTTCATTGAATTGTCCACCAGCACCCCAAGATCTCTCTCCTGAGCTGTCACAGACAGCTCAGAACCCATTAGCCTATAGGTAAAGTTTTGGTTTTTTGCCCCAATGTGCATCACTTTACATTTGTCTATGTTGAAACGCATCTGCCATTTGGCTGCCCATTCCCCCAACTGGGAGAGATCCTTCTGGAGCTCTTCACAATCCTTTCTGGTTTTTACCACCCGGAAAAGTTTTGTGTCATCCGCAAACTTGGCCACCTCACTGCTTATCCCTGTCTCCAGGTCATTTATGAATAAGTTGAAAAGCACGGGCCCCAAGACAGATCCCTGGGGCACTCCGCTTTTCACCTCTCTCCATTTTGAAAATTGCCCATTGACCCCCACTCTCTGTTTCCTGGCCCTCAACCAATTCTGGATCCATAAGAGGACCTGCCCTCTTATTCCCTGACTGTGAAGTTTCTTCAGCAGTCTTTGGTGGGGGACTGTGTCAAATGCCTTCTGAAAATCCAGGTATATGATATCCACAGGTTCACCCACATCCACGTGCCTATTGACCTTTTCAAAGAATTCCAAAAGGTTTGTGTGGCAAGACTTACCCTTACAGAAGCCATGCTGACCTTCCTTTAGCAGTACTTGTTCCTCTACGTGTTTTAGGATTTTATCTTTGATGAGGTGTTGTGGAGAGATTGGTTTTCGCTGGGGACTATGGGATTGGG
>JAJKFI010000082.1:3101357-3115317 GCA_029204185.1 Lerista edwardsae | reverse complement strand
CTCTCTCTCTCTCTCTCTCTCTCTCTCTCTCTCTCTCTCTCTCTCTCCTTCCCAGCCTTCCCTCCATATTGGGGACCCCTAAGAGTTTTGTGCCTGGCGGATCTCCCGCCATGACCCATCACCCTTCCCCTTACAACCATTTCAAGAACTTGACAAAATGGACATCAGAAGATTGGGCAAAGGGAAGAGAACCAAAGTAAGAAGAAGGACATCCCAACCTCCATCTAAACATGCCACTGCATTATGAAGATTAACACCTGTGCCAGAAAACTTCATCAGCAAATGCACATGAACTGTATATAGTGTTTCTTTGTCTGTATAGTTCTTAATCAAGATGTCCCCACATATCCCTCTTAGCCCTTATGTCATGCATCCTTCCAGTGATGTCATGCACCCACTACGCACCACTACGTGAATACCGGTTCCTAGAAGTTGAGCTGGCCCCGCCCACTCAAAGCTGGCCCCGTCGGCTGGTTGGCTCAGCAGCTGCGCATGCGTACTGCACGCCCGCAGCCGTTGCCTGCACTTTCTGTGCAAGTGGAGCAGCCGTTGCCTGCACTTTCTGTGCAAGCAGGCAGCATGGTAGTGGCGGCGGCAGTGGAGCGAGAGGATTGGAGGCGGCGGCAGCAGCAGCGAAGGAGACCCAGGAATAAGGCAGCAAGCGTGAGAAGGTAGGCTGCCTGGGACTCCCGCTCCCTCCAGCTGCGCAGATCCAGCGTCCTGGTTCCTCCTGCAGCCTCCCCCCAGCCCAGCCCCCACGCGGTCTTTTTTTGGTCGCCCATTCCCCCTCCTGCTCCTTGCCGGCTCCTTGCATTTAACATTAAATGGCTCCCTGTCCCAAAAGGGCTCCCAATCTAGTACAGTCTAGCCTGCTATTTAACCAGGGAACAGTTGAAGCAAAATATGTATATACACAAGCTGAAGTTATTACAAACATGATCACATCCATGGCAACAATCATGACATCACTTTCCGGCTATGACCTCACTTCCTGCCACAACATCACTTCCGACTGATGACGTCACTTCCGGTGGGCAGACCACGACAAGTGCCAATCAAAAGTGAGTACCTGTTCCTAAATCATTTGGATGACACCACTGCATCCTTCCCAGTATCCCCCATTCAAACCTCTTTTGACTGTAGGGTGTTTCCAAACCCTTTGTCTACCTCTCACTTATTGTCTTAGCCTTCAGCTGTCATATCCCAGTGATTAACCTCTTTACCATGGTGCCATACCCACATTCCATTGATTATCATAAATCTCCCCTTGCTCAACAGGGGAGGGGAGAGCTGCGTGCAACCAACCAAAAGCCATAATGTCCCAACCAACCAACCAGGGTCCCCAAAATCCCATGTCCACCAATAATCCAGCCTGCAATAATCAAGTGTATGTTGTTGTTTGTTTGTATCCCCATTTACATGCTAAACTGTATAAATGTCTGTTGCAACTGTGTATCATTACACAGGTCCATGTCATTTTTTTCTGCATGGTATGCTGCTTGCATCCTGTGTCATTTTATTGCAATAAAACTATTTTTCTTTGGAAACATCACAATCCAGCTTTTAGTTGACTTCTAATTTTTGGGAAGGTTTGGCTTTGGGAAGGTTTGGCTTTAACTTTCACAGGAGAAAAACGCACCCAGGAAATGAAACTTCGATTGGGCAGGCTTCTGTCTCTTTCCTTAAAGGGACAGAAGCATCAGGAGAATCTCTCTCTTTGCAGGGCGATTTCCACACAACAGAAAAAAGGGGAGGTGGAGCCTTAAATAGGTGCTTTAAAAAGAACACATTGATGGAGTGATGCACAAATTCTTGAAGCATTTTGGCCTTGGCCTTCTGTCAAGGGTGCAAAAAGAAGCTTCTCAATGTTTACAAATTAATTAACTGACATGGAATTGTAAGAGAGCGTGCACCTCTCCAACCTATGCTTTTCTAGGATTCTGCTTTCGCCAGGTCTTTTGTAAATGTTAAGAAGCTTCTTTTTGCACCCTTGACAGAAGCCAAGGCCAAAACATTTCAACATTACAAAACATTTCAGGCATTACATACACACAAACACTGAAAAAGCATCTTTTAAGCATACATTTGAGGCTTTGTCTCTCTCTTAGTTTTCTGCTTCCCCCCTTTCCCCCACTCATACTTGTATGTGCTCACCATTTTGCATTGTTTCCTTCCTTGGCCTTTCATTTAATGTTTTAAAAGACCTCTTTCTTCTTTTCTTTCCTCCATACTCATAGTACATACAACTACCCACTTGGCTGATTTTTTATTTCACATATGTTCTTGAAGCAGCCACTGGCAAACGGAAGTCTATAACCTTAATACATGTGTGACATAATAAGTATAATGTGTAATAAAAGTGCCAAAATAATTTTTATTTTTTCTTCAGATGACTAAGGCTGCAATCCTAAACACACTTTCCTGGGAGTAAGTCCCATTGCATACAATGGGACTGACTTCTGAGTAAACTTGCTTAGGATTGTGCTCTTAGAGCGGGTCCTACACATGAGCAACTATTCTTACAACTCTGTTATTATACAACTGGCAAAAAGGTGCCATAAAACCAGATGGCCTTTTTTAGGTCTTCAGACAAAAGATTAAAAAAAAAAAACTGCTTCAGAAAAGCCCAGGAGTAGGTTTGCAAATGCTTAACCCTTTCCTCAACTGCTGCTGCTGCTGCTTTGCTGTAATAATTTATTCCATGCTACGTTTCCTGAGAAGATGCTAAATATGGGCTGAGTGCCCTGCCAACAAATGTTTGGAAGCTCTTAAAGGGAAAAATGTTGTGGGGGTAATTTGGCGCAGAGAAGAAACAGGTAGGGAAAAAAATTAAGTATCCCACCCTCCTGCTCCTCCCTTTTGAAACAGCAGCTTAAATGGCAGTGTTTGTTCACACAAGTGCATGTTAAGCCCAGGCCTTCAGATTCTTTCAGAGGATGCCTTTTAAATCTCCAGCTGAAGTGGGAGAAAAGGTATTTATGCTCTCTCCTGCCCATTCCCACTGTAGGCTTGTAAAGTATTCCAGTCCCTTGCCTCATGCACAGGGCACCTGAAATTCTGCTTGCCTCATAAGATGGTGAAAGGGTTGGACAAAGGGGCTTAAGAGACAATGATCAGGAAGAATCATGGACCTGTTTTTCTGGTTCTAGTCAGCGATTTAAGGGACAACAGCCTGTTTGGGTAAGAGGTGGTAATGCTACCTTGAACCTGGTCATACATAGGGCTCCCAACCTTTGAACTGGCCTATGTCACTGTGGTTTTAATAAAATAATAATATTAACCAGTATTTATATACTGCCTTTCTGGCCATTGGATTTGACTTTAATCAAGGTGGTTTACATAGGCAGGCTTTCTCAACCCCATATAGGGGTTGTTACAATCGTAAGTTCTAATTTTGCATAGAACTGTCTTCCTTTCCAATTGGTATCCTTCACAGACTGGCATCTCTCTGGCTGCATACATGTCCCATGCATGATTTGACAACCCTTCAAGTGAGCGTGGAGGAGCTGCCTGTCATCTCTGCTCTTCTCATCAGCTGGAGAGACTCATCTCTGTCAGTAGCATTTTATCAGCAGTTCAGGTTACTTCCAGCTGACTTGAATTGCTGACCCAGGTGATCGTTGGGCTTCAGAGGCGGCAAGTTATCACCCAAACCTCCTGGTCTTCTAACAGTGTTTAAAAGCCATTAACAGGTAATATATTGTATGAAGATAAAACATTTATTACATGCTAATGCCTGCAGATCAAACAGCTATTAAGGCAGGCTGGGCTTTTCTAGTTGGGAACACTAGACATATTACACCTTGAGGAGAAGCTGCCCCAATAGGCCCTTACTCAGGCCAACCACAGCTTTGTCTCCACCAGTGTTGGCATTAGTGTTGCTAGGAGCAAAGGCCTCCCCAACCCCATGGCACACTGGGTACTTCCACCACTACCACCAGTACTGAAGGTTCAGTTATCTTACTGGCCAGGCAGAGTCTGGCCAGTAAGATTGACATTAAGAGTCAATTGGTTTTGGGCTCTGCCCAATCTTAGGTGGAGAAGTGACCTCATTCACCTACTTCTACATTAGCAGACCTGTTATATTTTCATAGCTTCATTCTCTTTTCTGTATTGTTTGCTGCTCTCTTCTTACCAAGAACAGTGCAAAAATTTCCTGCTAGTTCTTTGCTAATATGATAATCTAGTTTGTCATTACTATACCTCCAGATTTAATAGAGCCAAGTCTTAGATCAGGAGCTTAATTTAATTCTTCTGGTTGTTGTCTATGTGAACACCCGGACCTGACCGGGGTTCCCTAAGGTTACTGTCTTGCTCTAGTGAAGGCACATTGACCTGTCAAAGGTTTTGGCAGTACTCGATTCCCCGGCGTGTGTTCCTCTGGAGAAGCAACCTCCCCAACCCAAGAGTGCATTTCAATCCCAGATATTTCCCCTCTACGAGCGCTCACCAAAGGAAATTTGGGCACGTCGACGGAAGAATGCCAGCTGGACTTCAATGTTGCAGAAAGAGAAATACATTTTACTCATGTGTAGGACATCAGTAAAACAGACACAAATGCGATACGCCTCCAAGGAGACCACAGAACTTGTGCAATTTGTACATTTTGGTTTGATCAGTTATACAGTTGAACATGCAAATGTGGAATTGACAACAACAAATAAAAACATTGGCCAATTGCTATTGGCAATTTTTGTTATGTGAGACATCTGATTGGTGGTCCTTTTTTGCTGCTGCTCGCCCTCCCCTCCTGTGTGACCCCAACCAAGGGTCAGGGAGGAGTGATGACAAAGCATAGTCAGATGCAAACATAGGTACATTTAGATTAAGACAAGATTACAATAGGGTTGGCACATTTAAAGCAGAAAGGAGACATTTAGACTAGACAGATTTAGCCACAAGTGCTTGACACATTTGTTTGCTTGATACAACAGTTATCAATGTGGTAAGTAGTTACACAGGAAGATGCAAACTTTAAGAGTTAGAATCTTTCCCTCCCCACCTGATTTAATCAATTTGATAAAAGGCTATTTTGGAGTGGCCAGAAGGGAGTTTGCATTTGAATAGTAGATAAAGGCAGGTATAGTTTTACTCTAATGCTCTAGTCTTTTCCGTTGCTGTTTTAAGCTTTGGTGGGGAAACCTTTTGGATTAGTCCAAAGAAGACTTTCCGGGTTATTTTAGCTCCTGGGCAGATTAGGCTGAAATGGTCCTCACAATGCTCTTTTTGTCAGATATCAGATTTGCATTTCAAGACCCTGAAGGAGGGAGACATTTGAATGTCCTTTGGCACCAATTCTTAATGGTCTGTGCTATCTCTTGAGGATCACCTCTGTGACCTCTTCTAGGATGAAATCCAAAATGGAGTCAGACCTGTACACATTTAAGGGAAGGAGAGTTATTAATTAATGGTAAAGTTATTAATATGTGTAAACAAATTGGCCAACAAAGGAACCTACCATCCTGAATTGGCCCTCAACAATTCTGGGAGAAAGTTATCAATTCCTGGAGCCTTACCTGGTTTATGTTATGAGGGCTTCTATTTCAGATTGTATAACAGGGTCCTATAGAGGTGTGTGGTTTAGTTCTATCTTTATGGATAGATCTATCTTTTAAACGCTTTTCATCATTTTTGTACAGGGCTGAGAAATGCTGTTCCCAAATGTTTGCTGGAATATTACAAGACATATCTGAAGTGGAGCCTAAAGCATAAGTGATGAGGGCCCAAAATAATTTGGAGTTTTTATTTAATGAGGATTCTATCAATAAGTCCCAGCTCTTCTGGTCAGCCTGCCTGTTTTTGAAGGCTATCAGATGTTTATATTTCCTTCTCATACTATAGTAATCTTGTGGTAAGGTGTTCTTATTTCCCTTTCTATACTTGTTATGGATATATCTCAATTGGGCTTTTGACTACATAACACTCCTTGTCAAACCATTTAGGAGCCCTTTTTGGTAGTATAGTTCCTAATGAGATTTGTTTTGGCATTAAAACAGCATTCAAAGCAACAGTCAAAGCGGTATAGCAATCAATAGCCAACTCAGTGGTTGTGGTGTTCACAACTCGGTTTTTTAAGGACCCTTCTTCAAAAGATCCAAGAAATCAGCTACTTTGATATTATTACCTTCATTCCAGTATACTCTTTTGTATTTTAAAGTTGGCTTTTTCTGGGAGTTACAATTTAATCTTTAAGTGAGGAGCCTGTATTAGAATATGTTTCAATTCAAGAGGAAGATGATCACTTTCCAATCTATAGCCAACCTTAACGTCAGAGACCCATCTGGATGAGTCAGAAGTCAGCACATAATCCACAATGCTATTTCCATGACCTGAAACATAGGTAAATTCCCCAATTTTATCAAACAATGGATTCCCATTTAAGATTTTGAGGCCAAGCCGGGTCATCATTTGCATCAGACAAATGCCTCCATAATTCACTTTAAGATTTTTGGAAAATGAGGAAAACAGGCTTAGTTCTGATGTAGGAGCAATCAAGTGTCTATTTTTGAACCTGTCTTATTTAATGGACTGTGAGCTTCAGAAGCTTTAGGCAAGAATGCCACCCTTGCAGTGTAGCACGGTAACCAGCAAATAGCGAAGGTTCTGATCACAGTAAAGCAGTCAGCAGCAATTCTTGGTGGGAAGCACTTCTTGGCTGAAATCCAACTGTTGAGAACCTCTTAAACGTGGCTCTGTACCCCATTGTGGTTATTTTGGCCCTCCAGGTAATACCTGTCCGTGTGTTTCTAGAAGGCACTCTCTGTTGCGAGGCCCATCTTAAATTAGAGATCTTCTCAGATGAGTTCTGTAGAATATTAGACAATCTTCCAAAATAAACATTCTGCGATTGATTAAGCCCTATTGAATTAAATGGAACCAACTCCCCTGTAAGTGTGTATAGGATTGCAGGCTTAAATACCCACTGACCTCCAAAACATGTCTTTTTTTCCTTGTTCACACTCTGCTCCCTACAAATATCTAGTGTTGTATTTTTATAATGGCATAATCCTACCCCACTTCTGCGCTGCTGGAGTATATGCTCTGCTGGCGCTAGCCATCACAAATGTGCTGTAAAGACCATTGCAACAAAGCAGTCTTCAGACCTGCTGAAAAAACAAACCCTTCTCAAGCATAGTAGAGGATGCCTGCTGGAGTAGGCAGATCTGGAACCAGTCAGGGGGAGGGGAGGGGATGTAACAGGGCAGGAGTGTGAAGCAATGGGGCAGAGGTGGGCTGATTGGGTCTGGAACAGGGGCGTTTCTAGGGTGTGGCAGGGGGTGGCACGAGCCATGGGCACCATCTCGCGGGGGGCGCCATTCGCTTGGCGCCCGCCTCCCCAAAATGGCGCCCACGTCCCGCCCGCTCCCGCCCAGACCCTGCGCCGCATTCTCCTCGCTCCGGCTGGCCCAGCCGCAGCGAGGAGAACGCGGCGCTGCCACCCGGCGCCCCCTCCCGCTTCTCAAAGGGGGCGGGGCGCTGGGCGGCGCCGCGTTCTGTTCGCGCCTGCTGGCTAAATTAGCCGGCAGGCGCAAACAGAATGCGCCCCGGCAGCTTGCTCCCCGCCTGTCCGCCGGGACGTGCGAGCACTTTAAAGTGCCCGTGCACCCCGGCAGGCAGGGTGGGGAGCGGGCGCTTTGCAGTCCGAGCCGGGGGCTTTAAACCCCCGGCTCGAAGTGCGCGCCCCAGCGGCTCGCTCCCCGCCTGTCCGCCGGGACGTGCGAGCACTTTAAAGTGCTTGCGCGCCCCGGCAGAAAGAGCGGGGAGTGGGTGCTGCGCTCTCCGGGGCGGGGGTTTAAAGCGCACTTTAAACCCCCGCCCCGGAGTGCGCGCCCCAGCAGCTTCCCTCCTGGCTCGGAGGGAGCAGCGGCTACTCCCCGCCCTCCGAGCCAGGAGGGAAGCCACACCCCGCAGTGTCATGATGTTGTGACGTCATGACGTCGCGGGGGGGCACCCTGTTAGTCCCTGCCATGGGCACGGTTCTGATTAGAACCGCCCCTGGTCTGGAAGGGGAGCAGGATTGGCAGCTTTGGCACATGCTGTGTCATATCTCCTTTCCTGGGTCTGATCTGCCAACTTGGATCAGTGCAGACTTGCACCAGTGGTATGGCTGGCATGGATCTGAGTTGACCCATAACAGTGGCTTTCCTTTCTCTGGGGAAAGGGGACAAATGTGCCAGTGCCACTGCATCAGTGCAAGGAAATTTATGTTGGATTGGGCTGCCTGTTTGCAAAATGCTTTTTTACAATAACTCTGAGGATGCAGTCCTGAAAAGGACGCAGTCTTTACAGCACTGACATAGCTGTGCCAATGGTGCATGTGTAGCATCCTGCAGTTGCGGGGGCAGTCACAGAGGCCTCCTCAAGGTAAAGGAATGTTTGTTTCCTCACTTCAGAGTTGCATTGCCCTTACCCTGATGCTGGAAAGTTAGTTAGGATTGCACTCTAATTTCCATTTCACAAATGGGAAAGCAAGATTGAGAGATAGGGGCTTGCCCAGAGGTGGAATTCAAATAAATTAACAACCGGTTCTATGTCCTTCAGGGCGGCCTTCAGGGCCATCCGCTGCCTTTCTTCCCTCTCCCAACCTAAAATTAGCAACCGGTTCTGCAGAATAGGTGAGAACTGGCTGAATTTCACCACTGGGCTTGCCCAAGCAAACACAGCAGGGGGAGGGTTGAACTAATAGCTTCCTGATCAAAGTGCAATCCTCTGGGCACAGGAATGTTCTGGGTCTCACTGGCTCTAGCTCTGGAATTTTATCCACTAGCAAAACAAACACCATCTAACTCACTAATTTTGTATTGAGATTGTTATGACAATTATAGCAATTGCAAAATTGAACCAGAAGGGAATAGGAAAGGGGAAACAGCAACAGCGAACAATACTTAAGATTAAAGTACCTCTCCACATACTCCCATATGTTTCTGTACAACTCCAAAGTCACCTGGTTTTGAGGCTTTTGTGCAGCTTGTTGTTCCCTGTGAATAGGGGAAAGGCCATGGTGGCATTGAGCTTATGAAACTCCCTGCCTTGTGAAATCAGGCAGTTTTTGTCTGTCCCAATATGTCACTGCCTACGAAGACAGTATTTTTTTCAGCAGGCATTCTGCTTTCAGCAACCTTAAGCTGCCATTTCATCCAATTTGTGTCTATTTTGTATTTATTGCTGCATTTATTATTTTATATTGTACTAGCTTTTTGTTACCTGGCGTTGCCCGGGTAACAAAATAATCTTCCAGAGTTTATGAGTTTTGCACCCCTTCTAGCCCCCCATGCCGAGGGAGGGGGCCAAACCCGGAATCCAACGGCGTCAGGAGCGTCGACGCTTGTCTTGGCGACCCCGGAAACTACGGACTCAATGCCGATTTCGGCCGTTTTCGGCCATTTTCACTTGGCCCCCTGTGCACCCCCACCCCGGGGGCGCTGGGGGGGGCTGATCCCCGCAGTGTTTCTCACCAGGCCGCAAGGCATGCGGATGCCGAGTCTGGCGGCAATAGCTCCAGGCGTCGCAGCGGGGCATGGTGGACGTCTCATTTCGCACCCCTTCCCGCCCCCCACGTTGGGGAGGGCCGAACCCGAACTCCCATGGCGTTGGGAGCATTGTCGCTCGCCTCGGCGACCCCAGAAACTACAGAACTGACGCCGAATTCATCCGTTTTCAACCATTCTCACGCGGGGGCCCTGGGGCACCCCCACCCCCAGGGGCGTTAGGGGGGCCTGACCCCCGAAGTGTTTGTCGCCAGGCCGCAAGGCACGCGCATGCCAAGTCTGGTGCCAATTGCTCCAGGCGTCGCAGCGGGGCATGGCGGACATCTTGTTTCGCACACCTTCCTGCCCCCCCACACCGAGGGGGGGGCGAACCCGGGCTCCGACAGCGTCGAAAGCGTCACCGCTCATCTCAGCGACCCCGGAAAGTATGGACTCGACGCCAATTTCGGCCATTTTTGTCCATCTTCACGTGGGCCCCCCGCGTACCCCCACCCCCAGGGGCGCTAGGGGGGTCTGACCCCTGCAGTGTTTGTCACCAGGCTGCAAGGTGTATACATGCCATGTTTCGTGTCGATCGTTCCAGGCGTGCCAGCAGGGCATGGCGGACGTTGTGTTTCGCACCCCTTCTTGCCCCCCACGCCAAGGGGGGCCCGAACCTGGACTCCAACAGCATCGGGAGCGTTGCCGCTAATCCTGGCGACCCCGGAAACTACGGATTCGAAGCACATTTCAGGCGTTTTCGACCATTTTCATGCAGGGACCCCCGCGTACCCCCACCCCTGGGGGCGCTGGGGGACCCGACCCCCGCAGTGTTTGTGGCCAGGCCGCTAGGCTTCCGCATGCTGAGTTTGGCGCCAATCAGTGCAGGCATTCCAGCAGGGCATAGTGGACGTTTTGTCTCACACCCCTTCTCGCCCCCCCACGCTGAGGGGGGCCCGAACCCCAACTCCGATGGCGTCGGGACCGTCGCTGCTCGTCCCGGCGACCCTGGAAACTACGGACTCGACACCTATTTCAGCCGTTTTCGGCCGTCTTCACGTGGGGACCCCCGTGTACCCCGCCCCCAGGGGTGCTAGGGAGACCTGACCCCCGCAGTGTTTGTTGCCAGGCCGCAAGGTGTATGCGTGCCAAGTTTCGTGCCGATAGCTCCAGGCGTTGCGGAGCCTATGTGAAACATACATACATACATACATACATACATACATACAAACCCACGCTCTTCTTTATATATATAGATTTTTATACTGTTAATTTTGATTATTATGGTTTGATTATTTGACAGCTCCGGCTGTCCCACAAGTTGGTTGGAAAAATGTTATGGAAAAGGTTTAAACAATAATAGTTTAGGAACAAACATCCATGTAACTAGAATTATAGGGTTACAGAATATCATCCATTTTAAATAAAGCTGTAAATATACTTTATACCAGTGGTTCTCAAACTTTTTAGCACCAGGACCTGCTTTTTAGAATGATAATCTGTCCAGGACTCACCAGAAGTGAGTCAACATGAGTCAATATGGCTGCTCTAGTTGCATCACAACCCACCTGAAATTGGCTCATGACCCACTAGTGGGTCATGACCCAGTTTTGCAACCACTGCTTTATACAATACTTGTCATGCCAAAAGATTTATACTTCAAAAATGATTGAAATAAGAAAGTTTGGTGTTCCTGTGATAGGTTCTTCCTTCTCAGTGAACAGACAGTATCCTCAAATGGGTTGCTTGCCTCTGCCTCCTTGCTCCAGAAAGATGGAGCAATACTTGTACTTAGCTGTGGGAACAGCAAGCCTCACAAGTTTGGTTCCCACATCTGGAGAATAAATTTTTTTTTTCCGTTCAAGTAATTTCTCTCAATCACGCATCACACCATCTCACATACTAACGTGCTGCCTCAACGTGGTGTTGGAAACTTGCAGAAAACAAGGATCTAAGTAATAATGACACCCCTTCACAGTGGTAGGCTGCCATCTGTCCACTGTGGAGGAAGAACTTACATTTCACCCAGTGTTTCTCTCACAGAGGAGAAGGGCATCTTCCGGCAATATCTTCAACAGTTACCTTCTCAGTCCATAAGGCATTTTTCCTTCTCACAAACTCTCACAGCCTTCTCACAGGCTTTCACAAACTGCTGGAGGACTCCTCTGCTGAAATGTAGGAGCGCAGCTTGTAGTGGCGAATAAACAATGCAGCTGAAGTCTGTGTGGTCGCTTTGCAAATTTCAAATGATATTGTGCTTGTGCTGACTGCTGCTGAAGTGGCTACACTTTGCATGGAGTATGATGTCCCTGAGAGCACAATCCTAACCTGGAGTTAGGTCGGCACAGTTAGGCTAGCAAAGTTTGGCCGGCACAAGGGACATTATAATGTATATCTTGGAGTCAGAGAGGCCAGCAACATGCGCCATCCTCCTTGACTCCGAGAGTGGTCCAAATGTGCTTTACAGTGGCCCTTGTGCCAGCCAAACTTTGCTGGCCTAAGTGTGCTGGCCTAACTCCAGATTAGGATTGCGCCCTGAGAGTGCTGAGTGACAAGGCCTTAAACCAGAACAATTTGCACCTTAATCCATATGACCCTTGAGGACTTACATGGTTTTTCCCTCAAATTGGCCCGATGAAAGAAGACAATGGGCCCAATCCTATCCAACTTTCTACCACTGATGCAGCCATTCCAATGGGGTGTATGCTCAGTGGTGTTCCCAGAGGGAGGGGGAAACACTAAGTGTTTCAGGCTTTGCCAAGTCGCGCAACGAGGGAGAACACGCAGAGACCAATATGATCTATAAGTTCTACTTTATTGTTACACACAAGCCCATATATATCCTTCAGGTTTACAGAGCAGTATGTTGTTGATTAACCCATCAGAAGGCTGCTTTGATTAACTCAGCGAGTTTCGGCAAACAAGACTGACAAGATTAACAAGGGTAAACAGGCTTGATAGACTTATACCTCAGGGTTACATCGCACATGTTATCAATCAATAACTTGGTAAATTACAATAAACAAGCTTAATGGTTTCATTGACTGTTACTATCGTCTTTTCGCATTGGCGCTTCCTGCCGTTTACATAGCATATGTCACTCATCATTTAACTCGGAAAGTATCAATCAACACCTTGCAAATTGGCTTAACTAGCTTAACGAGCGGTAGACCGGCAAACAAGCTTAAACAGTTTCGCTAACAAGCTTAGGGGTTTGCTAACAGGCTTAAGGGTTTAAGGGTTTCATTAACTTTTTACAATCTCCTTTCCGTCTTAGCGCTTTCTCAATCTTCCGGCCGTATCAGCGCAGGCTGCTCCGTTTCCGATCTCCTTGTTCCGTGCGTTTGTCGTGTTGCGCAAGGGTCAGCCGTGTCGCGCAAGGGTTAGTTGATTGCAGCAGTCTCTTACTTCGTTCTGGCCCATGTTCCCCCAATCCCATAGTCCTTAGCAAAAACCACTCTCTCCACAACATCTCCCCCTCTTCTTTTGAACAGCTGCTCGGAAGTTTTAAAGGCAACATTTTGGATACATTGAAAACAGCAAGGTCCAAATAAACACATTAAAATACATATGACAATTATCATTAGCACTGGTTGAAACATATGTAGCAGCCAGGCTGGCAATCCTAATGAGTTGAACCAGTCTGCAACGGGGTCGGTCTGAATTCGGATTTTTTGCAAGTTTTGCGTTAGCCTTTTGAGTTTACTGACAACGGAACCTGAGTGATCGGAAAGATTAAAACAACACAGACCTTCCAGTTCGTCACATCCATGGTTATGGATTGCAAGTAAATAATCTATTGCCGCCCGGTTCTGTAAAACTGCTCGGCGCACCCCCCTGACATCCATTGCTATATCTGCGAGAACGCTAGCAGTTATATTTATTTGATTTCTAGCCCAGCACGCCAGCCGGCGTATCTGGTCTGCGTTAATTCCTGCTTGAACTCCAGGAGCGAGCCAAGATGCAAAAACAATGGCAGTGGTGCTGCTGAGTTCTACTTTATCATTGCAATCAGCAGGCAGGGCAATATCGCGCTTGGCTCTCCTCTTGGTGAGATTCTGCACGACAGTCATATTTACAGTGTCTAAGTTCAAAAACACAAGCTTACCAATGTAACACGGACCCCCGACCGGTCGCCAGGGTATCCCCGTAAATGCACGGTTTTCACAAATTAAAAACACCCCAGGTGGCAATGCTCGGGGAGTGAGAATTTTCAGATTGACATATGCTGGCCGGGTATGAATGGCAGCATGCCATAGATTGCTCCCTGTGATGTTGGTATATTGCTCCCAGGTGGGTCTGCCTGGGGTTATGCTCTGATAATATGCGGCACCTTCAAAGGCGATCATGCCGGTGCCATTTACAAAATCCATCGGTCTCCCGGTAGAAGCGCAACTCTCAAATTGAGTGACATTCTGCTTTATCCCGGGGGGGATTGCCCATAATAGGTCAATTTCTTCCGGGGGATCTTGTGGGACTCGATACAGGGCTTT
>JAJKFI010000082.1:3057002-3101347 GCA_029204185.1 Lerista edwardsae | reverse complement strand
TTCCCCCAATCCCATAGTCCTTAGCAAAAACCACTCTCTCCACAACAGGCTTCTTAACGGCCATGTAAAACGGCCCCTTCCCCTGGCTTTCACATTTATGGCTGCTGAAGCAAAGTGGAACTGACCTGGTATGTTCAAAAGGAAGCTTAGTCAGAGTCCTGAATAACTTGTAAAGCTCTCAAGTTGGGTATCTGTTAATAGGTATGAGAGAGAACAGGGAAGCTCTTCTAAGTAAGTGCTTAATAGTCCAATCCTATCCTTGGCTGGCAAATAGCTTTACTTGTAGTGGCCCAGCATTGGCTGTACTCAAGAGGCATTCCTGAGGGGGGGGGAAATGCCCCAGGTGCTGGTCAGGGGGAGGCAGAAAAATAGCTGCCAGGCCCTCTGCTTGCTGTCCTGGGTGCCCTCATCTGCCCTCTGCACCAGGCTACCCAGCCAGCACTGGCGCCATTGCAGGCTCCCCAGTGGTGGAGGCAGCAGGAGACCCCCTCTCGTCCCTCATCTGCCCTCCACCCCGTGGGGGGAGGCAGGATAGGCCAGCAGGTGGGCGAGTGGCCTTGCATTGCTCTGCCGCTAGTGCCCAGCCCCTCGTCTGCCCTCTGCTCCACAGACAGAAACAAGAGAGGCAGGCGAGTGGGCACACCTTGCTCTGTTGCCGGCGCCCAGCCCCTCGTCTGCCCTCCACGTTGTGGGGGTGGGGTGGGGACAGGAGAGGCTGGCGGGCAGCCTTGCCTTTGCTCCTTGTCTGCCCTTCAAACCAGCAGCAGGAGACACATGGGCAGCTGGGCATTTGGAAGCCGCATGAGGCCACAGGGGACAGCACCTCCAGGTGGGGGACATACCCATGAAGGTGTGCCCCTGGGTCTCACCCCCTCCCCAAGGATCACCCCTGGCTCTATTGTATGGTACAGGCCAGCTGGGTGCCATTACATAATAAGAGGTAAGTAAAATAAGTAGTATGTAAATAGGTTACTCTATTGCTCCATGCTGTGGCCTCAGTAGGGCTACTTGGACCTGCAACAGCTCTTTGGCTTGTTCAAGTCCAAGTGGACAAAAGGGGGTGTGGTGAGGCCAAACTGGGGGTGGGATAAGGTACCCACGGCGCTGATGCAACCAATATCTGCCCTTGCCTCCCTGACATGGTCCTCTGTGGGCCTGATCCGCCCCCTCCCTACCCACTGCCCACCCTCACTGCCAATTTGCCTCCTCCAGCTGTGGCTGGACACTTCTGTGGTGTGCATGTGCAGTTGCCAGCCATTTGCGCTTGCAGACCTGTTGCATGTGTCATTGCTGTGTCTGCAGCACCTTCAGAGAGGCCCTTCCACTGACAGAAGCACTAGTTTCATTAGTGGAAAGTTCACGTAAGATTGGATGGTAAGATTGCAAAAACAGCTGAGACTTTCCAGTCCTGTGTTAGGTTGCAGCCTAAACCACCCTGAAGGTCTGTGAGGATATCTAGGATGAACACTTCAGATGGCACCAGTTGTTATACCAGCTCAAGAAGGCTTGCCAGAAGATTTCATAGATGTGCACCATGGATGTTTCCCTAGAAGCCATGGTGGTATTTGGCATTCTGCTGTCATAACCATGTTGCTCTAGTCCAGCGGTCTCCAAACTGGAGACTCATATGGGCCCTGGGTTGGTTATAGAGCATATGAGCCTGTGAATTACACTGCTGACTTTTGTTTTTAGAGAAAAAAGACCATTTAGACATTCATGCATCATCATATCAGCTGGAAAAGTGAATGTATTTTGTTCCCTGGTATTGGCACCCAAGTACAAATGTGAGAAGCAATCCTTAGATGTAGAAAAGGGCAGAAAAAGAGCATTAGGGAAGACAGACCATAAAGAAACAGTTTGAAAGGTACAGTGAAAAGACCCCAGAGTTTTTTGCTGAGCATTTCCAAGTATAAGGCTCAGAACATGACAAAAGCAGCACTGCCTATATTGCACTGTCCAGTTATGTTGTGTAGACAAATTTTCATAAGGTCTGTCATAAGATCTTTTATCATATATTCATATATTAAAACTGTCCAGCTAACACAGTGCTACTCAGCTTCCTAGACTGTCAAGAGAATTTCTCAACCTTTTCTATTTTACTTCCTTTCATTCTGAGTATATTTCAGGAGCTGGGATGTGAACAGAAGGGGGAGAGGTTTTGTCGCAACAGGTACTCACAGTTTCCCGCAGCAGCAGCCACCGCACGTGCTCGCTTGTGCAACAGCCTCAGGTCAGCCCAGCTTTGGTGGGGAAAAAAAGTTTTGGCCGGGACTATTTTTTCCCTTCTGTCCTTCTGAGTTGTGATGTGAATGGAGGGGGAAGAAGTTTTCATCGCGGCTGCTGGTTTTGTATGGAGCCGAAGTTCTCTGCAGCCACCCGTGCTTGTTCGCTCACTCAAGTAACAGCCACAGGTCAGCCTGGCTTTGGTGCTTTATTTATATAAATGAAATGGTGGTTCAGTGGAAGGAATGAAGCACTGCTAGCAGTGCATCACTGGCCCACTGGAACATTAATGGTAAGTGTGAAATTACAACTCCAACTGCCCCCCCTACATGTCCCACTTTCGATCATTTGTAGTTGTGTGTGCACTTGACCCACCACGCAGCTTGCCACAAGAAGACTTGTGACTCGTGAAAATGACTTGTGAAATTCCACGGTGGAGTTGCCATGGGCATGTGCTAGGATTTGTGCACAAATCAATTCATGAGGGGGTGGAGACTCCTGAATTGACTTGAATTTCGAGACTTGGGCGCAATATTGGCAGCCAACTGCTTTCCTTCTTTTCTTTTCTTTTTTTAAGGGAAGAAGGTGGCAGCCCTGGGAGTAGCATAATAATATTGGGAGTAACTGTGGTACCCTGATAACATCACTGCAATTACTTCTTGTCAGGGGGTAGCTTTTTTTTTGTACTGCCCTAGGGCTCAAGTGTGGCTAGGACTGCTACTGCCACCATTTCAACTATGCAGCAGCTGTTGGGATTTTGTGAACTTTGGTTTTTCTGCAAGTCTGAGCATGCAGCTTCATTTTAACCAAGTCAGTAAGAACTGCTGTATTCTGCACAGGGCATAAGAGTTAACCTCATCATACAAACAGCAATTCAGAGCAGACATTTCACTGGTAACTGTACATTCATAGCAGTGCATTTGCTTAGGTGATATCACATACAAGAAAAACTACCTGCTGAAGTCTTGAGCATGATATGTTGTATAACTCTGTTTTGTTCTTTTTTTCTGGAAGAAGGGTTACCATCCTCACCCAACTCATTCCAGTGGACATCATTCATAACTTCCTGTTGAAAAACAGCCTTGCTTTTAAAGAACTTGGCAACAAAATCTAATTGCTAGCTTACTCATACAACAAACAGAAATCAATTATCACAACTATTGTTAATGAGTATATCCAGAGAAACGCAAGGAACAATTCCAAGACAGCAGACTTCACAAGAGGGTTATAAGTCATTACTATTCTTGCTGCAGGGAACAAGAGAAATCACCAGCCACTGCACAATGTACAACCGATAACTCCATGTACTCGCTTTAAGCAGAGAGAAAAGGATTGTGCCTCAAGTAAATTAGTGACAGAGCTCCCCCTGGTGGCCCAGTACATGCATATGTGCTACACCAGTGGTCTGGGAACAGGGGTAAATTGCCCCAAATGGGGTAAAAATGAAATTCCTGGGGGTAATGGACAGTCGCGCTGCCGAGACACAGCCGGGCATGCATATGAATCTATATGCATGCCCGGCTGTGTCTTGGCAGTGCGACCATCCATTACCCCTGTTCCAGTTCCGTTGCTGGCTGGCTGGCTCTGTTTTGGCTGGCCACCCTTCCCCCCTGGGCAAGCAGGCGCCCCCTCCGAGGCCAGGGCAGCCCGCGCGGCGAGCGGGGGGGTCAGAACGGAGTGGACGGGCAGCCAATCGCGCATAAGTCCCGTGTAAGTACCGCCCAGCGTTCCATGTCTTCATTTGCAGATCCCACTACTGGGAGGGGGGGGTCAAACTGATCAGGCAACAGATGTATTTGTTTTGCTCCCATTCATCCTTTAATATTTAAAGTGGAGAGGATCTAATTTTTTACATTAAGAGATGTTTGTATGAGGCGAGCTGAATCTCCTTACCTACATGCACACTCCTTGTGATGTAAAAATGAGGTATTCCCTGTTTGACAAGTGCATGAAACAGATATCTACATAAAAAAATGGCTACTGCTATCATTTTTTGGTTTGATCCAGAGTTGCAAACAAATCTTTTAAATTCTGAAATAAGTCTTTGGAGGCTGCCCCTTTATCTTACTTTCTGACCTTAAAAGTGTTTTTCTTTAATCCAGTACAATGGCTCTCAAACTTTTTATCACCGGGGCTCAAAGGAAGTGATGTCATCAAGCAAGAACATTTTAACACCCCAAATGACAAAATCAAATCTAACTAAGCAGGTTAGATATTTACAATAAGAGTAAGATTAAAAAATATTTAAAGAACTTTCCTAACTCTCCCAAACTCTTTACAACTTCATATTTACATAGCATTAATTAAGCTCATTAATTAATCAAATAAAAAGCAATGGGTTCCAATATGTAATTTTTTTTCTTTTATTCTGGCCGGGGGGGGGGGTAATGTTGGCGTATCTAAATATATTTTGGGGTAAAAGGTAAAAATGTTCCCTGACCCCTGTGCTACACGGAAAAAGATAGCCTTCCTCCACATCACATTTTGGCCCTGATGGACCTCTCCTTTTAAGTTATGATTCTACCTACTTGCACCAGGGGCCCCACAGGGCCAGCCCCAATAAAGTCTGATTACTTGGAAGTGGTCAACACAGATATTTAGATGGTGCTCACTGCGAGGCAAATCAGGCTTGCTCTCCGGAGATACAAGGACTTCCCTTATTTTCACCATGGTCCAGCCAACCAATGGCAATTTTGAATTCAAGACTTAATAATTCAGGTCTGTGTGTAGGTGTGTGTTTTTTTTTAAAGCTCGTAGGGTTTTTTTAAATCTCTTAGATTTTTTTAAACTCTATGGCTCTCCTGGGACCTGCCATCCACTCCCCATCATCCTTAAATACCCCATACTCCTCCCGTCTTAGATATTTTTGATCAAATGGCATGTTCTGGGGTGCTTCCCCTGGCCTAGGCTGCACCCACAAACCTTCTGCAAGTAAATAGTTTTGGAAAGCTGCTCCTCCAGCATGTTTTAAAGCTTCTTATTCCTCTCACGCAGATTCTCGTCTTTGGGCTTCACCAAGTCCCTCAAGTCACTGCTCAGGTTGCTGTGATCCACCTGCCATGGGCTCCTGACACATCTGGCAGATGAAATGGGAAAGACGCAGGGAGAGGGAGGTGCCATTTGATGGGTGTCCGCCCAGGAATGCCACCGAGAAGCACCTTTTAAACTTGTGTCTACTCATACCGAGTGGTGCCAGAACAACTGCACTCTTCACCCAAACATGGCATATTTTCCAGTGGTGTCTTTTGCATTTCGTTTTTGCTTTTTAAAGATTATGACCCCTTTGGGGACAGAGAACCATTTATTTAACTATGTCAACCAATTTGTGAACTGCTTTTTGCTGAAAAGTGGTATAGTGTATAAGTAAAAAGTATTCTTAATAATAAATAGAAAACTAGCATATCAGGGAGAAGGCTGGACTTGAACACTTCTCCCTAACATGTTATTTTACATGCAGGGAGAGAGAAGGGGGAGAGCATGTGGGATACTTGAGTAACTATAATGGCAGTCAAGGCACCCCAAAATCCAACACATTGGAGTGTTTTTAGCTTTTATTTTGTAATGTCCTACATTTTTCATGAATGTCCTACATTTTGAGGTGCTGTGTCCTCCTTTGTGGTTATGACATCTGGTCACCCTGGCTTTGTACAATGTACGATGTGTTACCTGTTGTCAAAAATTGTGTTACATCCAGATATAGAGTGCAAGGAATTGAACATAATCCCAATTTTGCTATCCTCTCAACCATGGTTGAGATAATTCACCTGAATTAAACTACAATTAAATATCAGAACACACAGCAACTTGAAATAGGCATTTCCAGATGGAAAGAGGAAAAGGAGTGAGAAAAACCAGAGAGGAGCAGGACACAGTGAAGTCTAAAGCTGAAGCTATAGTAATTTATATAAACCTTTCAAAATAATGTTAAACTCATCATTTGTCTATTATGGACGTTTAAAATTGCCCTTTTACCTAGCAATGTTGGGAGCGAAAAAGAAACGGCTTCAGAACCTGGCCAGTGGCTAGCCCAAGCTCTATCTGCTCTCCCCAGACCAAATCTGCAGCCTCATTGTCTATCCCTGGCAATGCCCTGTGTCCCTTCATACAGGCACACGGCCAGTGATGTCATGCAGGGGGTACGCGGGGGTACGCGAGTACTGGTTTCTAGGATTACAGCTGGCCCCGCCCATTCACCCGCCCACTCGTCGACTCCGCCCTCTGCAACGTTTGAATTTCCTGCATGTTTGAGTTGCCTGCATGTTCTCAGAGCCAGGCAGGCAGGCAGCGAGCGGAGCCTTTCCTTTCCTTGCCACTGAAAAATGAGTTGCTCTGGGGTTTTAACATGTAATGATGCCAGGCCTCCTTAACATGTTCTGGGGGTGCTGTGGAATACTGTTGCAACTGTTGGGTCAGTTTAAAATCATCTGAGGCCTCAAAAAGGGCTTTTTTCATGTCACTTCCTGCCACGACATCACTTCTGGCTTATGACATCACTTCCGGTGGGCGGGTCCCGACACGTGCCAATCAAAAGTGAGTACCTATTCTTAAATCATTTAGATGACACCACTGCACACGGCACATGGTGAATGCTTGCTTCAGAAGCTGAAAATAAACCTTTTTGCTTTCTTCCTTGTTTGTGGGGAAAGTGGTGGGCTCTGCGCTATTTTCTGCATGGAGCATGCCAGCCATTTGGGGACCTCCTTCCCTAAACGAATGTGGCCTGAAAGGATGTGAGCCAAACTGAGTGGAGGAAGCCTTTGGTTTTGTGATGTATTTTATTTGGGGAGAGGGAGCTACCCTGTTGGCACAAGAGCCACCGCCATACATGCATAAGTAAAAAAATGGATTTTTTAAAACTTTCATGTTCAGTTGCAGTGGTGAAACCTGGAAGTCTCCTGTGTGTTTAATACAGATTGTTTTTAGGATCAGCAAACGTTTGGCACAAGGCCACGGTTCCTAGCTCAAGGTCACCCCAGCAGTAATGTGGCCATGTGATTACCATTTGGTACCAGAGCCAGGCTCTCACTGCCTCTGCTCTCCAGCAGTCACCTTGACCTGCTTAGTGGACACCATGCAGGCCACGAGATGGAAACATAGGTAGGTAGGTAGGTAGATGGATGGGATAGGAAGCTATACTGGGCCAAGATCAGAAGGAAACGTTGCACCAATCCCAGAAGCCACCAGGTCCTTGCAGAAGCCACTTACCTTCATTTGTATACCACAGTGGCATGTTCCTTATGGATGCTCTTCCCCACCATGTTTTTGTAGCCATGTTTGGTAGTGGAAGTTCTCCAACTCTCCTCCAGCCCTCTTTTCTCTGCAGAGTTGGTTATTTTCCAGGCCCCTCCCCTCCACCACTCTCTATTTTACCCTGACCATGGCCTATTTTCACTACTGCAAAGCTGCCACCTCTCCCCTTGGTCTCAACACCCGCCTTCTGGTGAGGCTCCTCCACATAGCTTTAGCCCAGGTCACCTGCTGCTGCTGTTAGTTCCTGGAAAGCTGCTCCAATAATACTCCTTCTGGCTTCGTCGTCTTCATTTAGAATTGCCAGTTTCTCTTTTCCAGAAGGCACCTCTGGCTCTGCCACTGAATATGCAGAATTCCCCAGCAGAAGAGATGTACAGAATTGATCCAAGGTCACAATGTTCCTGATCGGATGCAGACTGGACTTTGCAGGCCCTTGTCTGCCATGAATTTTGGTATCCTGCAATTTATCCAGGGAGCAGAGGCTACACTCACTTGCCATTTTGCTAGATGCATTTTGCAAAGTGCTCCCCCTGATGGCACCATGAATATACAGCACTCTAAAAAGATAGCCTTCCTCCACATCATTTCTTTTAGCAGATGAGTGCATAAGGACTTGCTCACGGACAGCCTGAGGAGAGGTGGGTGGGGCAAACTCCCTGGAGCCCAGGCCATGACAAAACAAACTATCAGTACAAAACAAATTTATTACAGAATAAATTTGGGTACCTCAATCTCAACCTACCCACTGTGTTTCTACTACAGCTTTAACCCACTTTCAATGCACTCCTATTACCCCAATGATTCTGTAGACTGCAGTTTGTTAAGGGTGGCTCTAACTTCTCTCAGGCCCAATCCTGTCCAACTTTCCAGCACTGATGCAACCGTGTCAAGGGAGCGTGTGCTACATCCTGTGATGGGATGGAAGCAACTTGTCCCTTAAAACAGCCATGGTACCAGAGGATTGGAGGATAGCAAATATCACGCCAATCTTTTAAAAAGGTAGGAGGGAGACCCAGGAAACTATAGGCCGGTCAGCCTCACGTCCATTCCAGGTAAGATCAATCAATATCTAGTATTTATATACCGCTTTTCAACACAAAGTTCACAAAGCGGTTTACAGGCAAATAGTAACATTAAAGTTAAAGTAAAGATGGTGGAAAGTCTCATCAAAGACAAAATCCTAAAACATATAGAAGACCAAACCTTAATATGTTATGTTAAGCTTTGCTGGATCAGGCCAAAGGCCCACCTAGTCCAGCTTCCTGTATCTCACAGCGGCCCACCAGGTGCCCCAGGGAGGCATGAGACAACAAGATGCTTGGATCCTGTTGCCACTCCCTTGCACCCAGTACTCTGAAACCTTGCTGGGGGAGAATCAGCATGGCTTCTGTAAGGGCAAGTCTTGCCTCACAAACCTTTTGGAATTCTTCGAAAAGGTCAACAGGCATGTGGATGTTGGTGAACCAGTAGTTATTATATATCTGGATTTTCAGAAAGCATTTGACACAGTCCCTCACCTAAGGCTGCTGAAAAAACTTCACAGTCAGGGAATAAGAGGTCAGGTCCTCTTATGGATTAAGAATTGGTTGAGAACCAGGAAACAGAGAATGGGGATTAATGGGCAATTTTCACAGTGAAGAGAGGTGAAGAGCGGTGTGCCCCAGGGATCTGTCCTGGGACCAGTGCTTTTTAACTTATTCATAAATGACCTGGAGACAGGCATAAGCAGTGAGGTGGCCAAATTTGCAGATGACACTAAACTTTTCCAGGTGGTGAAAACTAGAAAGGATTGTGAAGAGCTCCAGAAGGATCTCTCACAACTGGGAGAATGGGCAATAAAATGGCAGATGCATTTCAGTGTAAATAAGTGCAAAGTAATGCATATTGGGGCAAAAAATCAAAAATTAACATATAGGTTAATGGGTTCTGAGCTGTCAGTGACAGACCAGGAGAAAGATCTTGGGGTGCTGGTGGACAGCTCGTTGAAAATGTCGACCCAGTGGGCAGTGGCAGTACAGAAGGCAAATTCCATGTTAGGGATAATTAGAAAAGGGATTAAGAATAAAACAGTCAATATTGTATTGCCCTTGTACAAGGCAATGGTAAGGCCACACTTAGAGTATTATGTACAGTTTTGGTCTCCACATCTCAAAAAGCACATAGTGGAATTAGAAAAAGTACAGAAAAGAGCAACCAAAATGATTACTGGGCTGGGGCACCTCCCTTACGAGGAAAGGTTACAGTGTTGGGGGCTCTTCAGTCAAATCAAATCAAATCAAAATACCTTTATTGACATAAAAAGAAAAAGAAAAAATAATTAAAACGTATTTCTGTAAAATCCAATAAAATCATAGTGAAGCACTCACTTCTATACACCCTCTACTACTATTAAGCTTCACAATAGTATATAAAAAAACAGCAAGCTGAATTATAGATTTTGAGTCAGACGGCGAAAGGAGAATTTTTAACTTTTCCGCATCTGTAAATTGATGGCCCTTCAGTAGAGATAGATCTAACAACTTTACTCGCGCCTCTTCATGTAAAGGACAATAGCAGAGAAGATGGGCCAGAGATTCAATCTCACCCAGATGGCAGGGGCAGATTCTATCCTTGTAAGGTATTCCGGCTCTTCAGTCTAGAAAGAAGGTGCCTGAGGGGGGACATGATTGAGACATACAAAATTATGCATGGAATGGATAGAGTAGATAAAGGGATTCTCTTTTCCCTCTCACACAATACCAGAACCAGGGGACATCCTCTAAAACTGAGTGTTAGGAGAATTAGAACAAACATACAAAAATATTTCTTTACCCAGCATGTAATTAGAATGTGGAACTCCTTGCCACGAGATGTGGTGATGGCATTGGGCCTGGATGCCTTTAAAAAGGGATTGGGTAGATTTATGGAGGAAAACTCCATTACAGGTTACAAGCTATGATGGGTATGCCCAGTCTGAGATTAGCTGGTCACTCATCATGAGGGCGGGGTAGGAATTTTTTTCTGTCATCCAAATTGGCCATGGATGGCAGGTTTTTTTTTTTTTTTTTGCCTACCCCAGACTGACGAGGGAGGGATGGGTGTTCAGTAAGTTACATGATTTACATTGTGCTTAATAAAGTTAAACCCCAACCTCAGTCTGGTGTCTTCCCTGGGGGTAGTGCAAGGGTAATAGTCTACTTTAAAAAGCCAGATGCAGGGGAATGGCAGCAGGACACAAGTATCTGGTTGTCTTGTGTGCTCCCTGAGGCATCTGGTGGGCCGCTGTGAGATACAGGAAGCTGAACTAGATGGGCCTTTGGTCTGATCCAGCAAGGCTTTTTCTTATGTTCTTATGTACATAAGAACATAAAAAAAAAGTCTGTACAAGTCTGGAGTACAGAAAATATAAAAAGAGAAAAATAAAAGATTAAAAAAGGCCAGGCAAGTTTATTTCACCAGTGCTTTGTTTCAAAATCATCACATAAAATGAGGGAGATAGTGAAATCCAGTCCTTGGAAACCAGTGCATTATTGGAAGAAGCAAAAGCAAAAGAAGAGCTCTTTGCTGAGATAGAAGAAATGCAGTAGCATTGCTCAAAGCAAGGAAATTATCCCATTCTGATAATGTAGTTTCTTCATTTAGTTTCAATCTTGCTCATGCTAAAACTGTCAACTTAAAAATTGTTTAAAAACTGCAGTAACATCAGGTTTGTAGGAAAATATAGGAAGGCGGACCTTCAGTAATGAATTCCGATTACTTGGAAGTGGTCAACAAAGATATGGATGGTGCCCAATGCTGGGCAAATCAGGCTTGCTTCATTTTCACCATGGCCCTGCCAACCAATGGCAACTTTGAATTCGGGACTTAATAGTTCAGATCTGTGTTGCACTCTGTACCTGGGTTTTTTAAAGCTCTATAGCTCTCTGTCACCTGCCATCTACTACCCATCATCCTTAAAAACCCCACACTCCTCCTGTCTCAGGCGTTCGGAAATAGCATGTTCTCTGCACTTTCCAGCTTTCACAGTAGCCACGATAGGTGCTCAAGATGTTATCTAATTGTAACTCCTCCGCTTTTATTTATAAACAAAATCCAAAGGCTTTGGAGTGTGTGTCCTCCAGTTGTGGTGGGTCCTCGAGCCCCAAATAATACCAACTGGGATGCTGTGCCTTGCTGAGATACCCCTGCCTCCAAGCCATGACTCCATCTGTCCTCAACAGACCTAGCTGAGTGTCCAACAGCCTCGTTGCTGCTAGTTTGATTCTAGAAGAAACTTCGTTGCTGGGCAGTGAGGCCAGTGAGACAGCCGCTAAAATGACTTTTGCTTTATTCTGTGAACCTGAGGGAAAGAGGAGAGGGAGAAATCCCCCTTTTTCCTTTCAGGACAGCCAACACAACTCCCACATCAGTTCTTCAGTCCGCTTCCCATTAGAGAGAAAAGGGGGAAATGTTGTGTGTGTGTTGCTATTTATATTACCCTATACTCAGCGGTGTCATCCTCAAACGACGTTCCGGAACGCGAGGCGGGACTTACCGCCTGATTGGCTGCCCATCTGTGATGTGTCGCTGCCTGCCTGCCCGCTGCGCGGGCACCCCTGGCTTCGGAGGGGGTGCCCGCTTGCCTGGGGGGCGCGCCAGGTGCCTGGGCAAGCAGTGGAGGGGTGCGCCAACTGAAGGGAGCCTGCACGGCGGGCGGGCAGGCAGCGACATGTCACGGACAGCCTGTCAATCAAGCGGTAAGTCCCGCCTAGCATTCCGGAACTTCATTTGAGGATGACACCGCTGCCTATACTGCAGTGGTTCCCAACCTAGGGGTTGTGACCCCCTCAGGGCAAGTGTGTGTGTTTTTGGTTGGGATGCTACCCCCTTAAGGAGGGTAGTGACCTGACACAGGACCTATAGTGTCAGTCGTACAGCAAGTTTAGGTTTCTCCACCGCCATACATGCATAAGTAAAAAACAGATTTTTTTAAACTTACATGTTCAATTGCAATCGTGAAACCTGGAAGTGCTGTACTAACAGCACTACAGATCCCTAATTGGAGCATTACCCTCCTTAATGGGTTGCATCCCAACAGAGGTTGTGACCAATTGCTATACAGCAGGCATCACCAAACTCTTCCTGATCCGTCACCCATATGAACGGCTTTTACCGTTCCGCTGGGGATGCTTGCGAAGACCCTGACTACAGCCCCCAGGGGTCCTTGCCACCAGCCACTTCTGCATGGAACTCCCAGCATGAGACATGAGAATAAGAAAAGAGACATGCTGGGTCTGCAGACCCCAGAGGTGGCTGGCTGCAAAGACTCCTGGGAGATCAATCAATCAATCAATCAATCAATCAATCAACAGGTACTTATATACTGCTTTTCAACTCGAAATTCACAAAGCGGTTTACAGGCAAATAATGTTAAATGGCTTACAGCTTCTTTCCACCACATAAAAAGAAAGGGGAAAGCCTCTATTTCCCTCTTTTTGCCCCCTTTTTTTGCCTCTTTGCTTCTTGCCTCAAGGACCTCCCCAGGATTTGGGGGAAGAGAATAAGCAGGTTGTGATCAAGCAGCCAGGTAGGCATCGCCTCTCATTGTGTCCAATGGGATTTCCTTCCTGGAAAGTGTGTACAGTATAGGATTGCAGCCCAGGCAGAAAAAGGCCATGGTGGGCATCTTTTTTCCTCAGGCAGGGAGATGCACCTCTCCATGCAATGCACTGTGACACAGTCCTATGACTGCCCATTCAGAAGTGGCTCACTCCCAGGAAAATATGCATAGGCTCAGCTTGAAGGGGGCTGCTGCTGTCTCTGCTGTCTCTGAAAGGGAAAGGATTTTTTTCCAGGCAGTGCAAGATGCCTCCAGGGCGTAGCTAATCAAAGTGTAGCCTGGTGCAGAGGGCAAGAAATGATGTCACAACAAAAAGTACCAGATGGAGCAAATGGGCCCGTGTCAGGCAGCGTAGGGAGTGGGGAGAGGAAGTTTCTAGGCAGGGGGAAAGCAGACTGGGGGGGGCAGATTGGGCCAGAGGGAGGGTGTGATGGTGGATTGACTCCAGAGGGGATGGGATCGGTATCCTAACCCCTTCTCCTGGCCCTAAATAGCTGGTGCGGATCTGAGAAGCCCCATAGAGCCGGCTGGGGCTCAACATGGGGAAAAGGGAAAAATACCTGCATACCCTGAGGAGATCTCCAACTGCCGCCAAACCTGCACTGAATGTTGCACAGGCCATGCCACCTGGCAGTGCTGTCACAGGTTAGGACTGGGTAGCGAGTCTGCCAAAGGATGATTGGCAATGCCAGAGGAGGGACTAGTGCAGCTTTTACAATGAAAAAAAAAACACCAAGCTTGGATGGAGTGTTATGTGTAACTGCAAATCCCACATGGGTTGAAACTCCTGAATGTGATTCACAGATGTGTTTTCCAGTTGCATATTTGGTGGGGGCATTAGCCAAGTCTTTGCAATTTAGGGCACAATCCTGACTTGTGCTGGAACAGGCAGGCCGAGTGGCGTGCGCTTTATCCAGTGCAAGAGCAACTCAAGGTAAGTGGATGTTTTCCTTTTACCCCATGTTGAGCCTCAGCCACCCCTAAGGGGCTACTCAAATCTGCATTAGCAATTTCGCTGGCACAAACCTGAGCAGCCCATGTAAGGTTGTTCAGGCAGGGGTTATGATGTAGCCTGGCTGCTGTAGCCATTCCCACCCTCCCAGGCATGATCCACCTCCTCATCCATCCTCCTCCTGCCCCAGCACACCCTTTTTCCT
This sequence comes from Lerista edwardsae, assembly GCA_029204185.1. Lineage (NCBI taxonomy): Eukaryota > Metazoa > Chordata > Lepidosauria > Squamata > Scincidae > Lerista > Lerista edwardsae. The sequence continues at coordinate 3,087,139 of JAJKFI010000082.1, read as the reverse complement.
CCTCCTGTGCCCTCCTGCCACCGACTTCCACCCCCTGCTCCAGCCTGCCTAGGCTGGTGCAAACTCACCGCTCCGGAGCTGGGAGGTTGGTGCATGTCTTGTGCTTTAAGGGATGCTCACAACACTTGGAAGCTGGCACTAGGGGCCTGCACCAGTTCAAGAGCAGGTTTGGATTGCTCGACCCATAGATGGGCATAAGGAAGATTGGGAGGGATCAACTTGTAGATCACTGGATGATTTGCAGTAGATTAACAAGGGTTTCTGACTTCCAGCAGCTAAGAATAGCAACAATGAAGAAGCTTTTGTTTTCTAAATGAGGCTGTTACAGTCTCTGATCTGTAGTAATTCACTTGTTGATTTGTAGTTGCATCTGCAAATCACCCCAGTATATGGGATGCTATGGGTGTAGTTGTAGGCAATTGGTTGTGCCCCCAAGCCATCATTTTGCAATTGTTTACAACCAGATACTTAAAATTTAAAAAACAAGTTGTAAAAATGGGGCAAAGAGAACTGGCTGGAAATTTTATTGCTTGAGTTTTGAGCCCTTGTTGGCAAAATACTCTTAGCTAATAGCTCCTCTTTGAGGCTTCCCTGCTCTTCTCCCTGGAAGGTAAAGCAGCTTAGGGCTCTAAAGTCGACTGTGTACCAAACAGCAGTCAATGGATTAGCAAGACAGAAATAGAAGTACTTTCTTCTAGGTTGCCTTGAGAAGGTGGTGGGGATAGGGGAAAACTTGTAGTATCCAGCCATCATCTACTCAATCCTATACACATGTTCCTGGAAGTAAAACCCATTGAACCCCTTGAAGTAAGTTGCAACTTCTGAGTTACTTCTGCAATGCTTAGGATTGCAGTGTAACCACCCAATCATATTTGGCCCAGCTGCCAGCAGAACACATGTTCCGCTGGGTGTAAAGGGCGTTCTGGCAGTGGGCAGAAGGGGACTGCTGGAGTGCTGGCAGAAAGACTGGAGCCTTCCTGCCCATGTCAGCAGATCCTGGAGGACCTGCTGGCAGGTAAGATAGCAACATCGCGTGGTGAGGGTATGTCAGGTGACACAAAATTGCCCTACCCTAGTTCTTTGAAAAGTACCTCCACTGCTGCTGCAGTGGCTGTGATCCTGCAAACGCAACCCATGGGCTTCAGCTGGTCAAAGCCCGTGGGTTGCAAGTGTTTGCATGATCACAGTAGTGGCAACACTTTTCAAAGAACTCCGGTAGGGCATTTCTTCCTCACCTGACACCCCCACTCCCGCATGTCGCTGTAAGATGGTGGGGGGAAGCTGAGAAGGAATGGGGAGGGGTAGGAATGGGGTGTGGGAAGGCTGGGGGAGTTGGTTGGATCCAGTAGTTATGGTTTGCACTGGATCCTATCCCCCCCACCACCACCAGCAGCCTCCTCACCCCCTTTCTCTCAATTTAACTGGCACAGGTTTGAGGAAACCCATTGCAAAGTATGCGGCTTATAGATGTATAAGGGGATTTAAATTCCCTTTCCCCTCCCAACGTCCTGATCAGCTCCTCTGCTGGATACAGAGCAAAATCCTTACCTGGAGTTAGGCTAGTACAGTTAGGCCAGCAAAGTTTGGCCGGCACAAGGGCCACCATAAAGTGCGTTTGGACCACTGTCGGAGTTAGGGAGGATGGCGGATGTCTGTGTGCTGGCCTCTCTGACTCCAAGAGTAGTCCAAACATATTTTACAGTGGCTCTTGTGCCGGTCTAACTCCAGGTTAGGATTGCACCCAGTGTGCTACTTTTTGTAGCAGCTGCGCCAACACATGGGGGAAAAAGGATAGGATTGGGTTGTGAGTTGACCCAAAACATTTGGCTCTGGTTGGGAACTAGGAAAAGCCCTCTTTCTTCTTCTTCCAGTGGGATAGCCATGTTAGTTTGTAGCCGCAAAAACAACAGAATTTTGTAGCCCCTTATAGACAAATTGATTTCAGCATAAACTTTCACAGATTACAGTCCATCTCATCAGATGCTTGAAATGAAATCCTCATCAGGCAGATGTGTGTGTCTCCTCTCTCTCTCGCTCTCTTAGCTATAAGTAAATGGAAATTAAACAAGGTTCATCTGTATCAAACTTCAAGTTATGCAATATAAGCCTTCAGAGGCAGTAATTGTAACTAACTGCTGTAATTGTAATTCACTTCCAGCTTGGCCAGTCTTGCCACGATGACCAAGAACATTCTGGCCTTTTTGCCTCCCACGTCTTTTGGATGTGAGCTGGGAGAGGCTACTTCTGTCAGGGACCCCAAGGAAGATGTTGAAGGCCAAAGAGGCTTGTATGGAAGGAGGCAGTCTTTCAGATACTCTAGCTCTGAGACATTTAGGGCTTTACAAGTTAAAACTAGGACTTTGCACTGCACCTGGGAATAGTGAAGTTTTTTTTTAATTGGCACAATATTTTCTTTATTACTTGTACAAGTTGGCATTCTAACTGCTCTGTTTTGCATCAGTTGTAACTTCCAAATAGTCTTCAAGTATACCTTAGGTTGGGTATACTCAGTGGTGTCATCCTGGCGGAATGGCCCGGTACGCCGTTCTGCCAGTTCTGCGGATGGGCCCGGCCCGCGCCGCCTCTCCCGAGGACGGGCGAGCTGCTCCTGGGCCCTCCCTCCCTCCCTCGTGTCCCGAATTGCTCTGAAATGGAGCGATTCGGGCACTGTGAGGCGCAGGAAGGCGTGGCTGCCCACCATAGGGGCGGAGGGCTGTTAATCATCCGGGCGTTCCGGTTCCTGGCGCGCCCGGATGACGTCTCTGGATATACTGCAGTACTTCCACCTAGGCATCCTCCCATTGTGGCCAGTGTTGCTGTCTCAAATCACACACTGATTCATTGGCACCCCTGAAGGTATTATGGATCCCCTGCAGTGGCTGTTTGGGTTCCTGGTGCAGTGAGGCCCATGCTGCAGGTGACCTTGAGTTCTAGCTCTCCTTCCTCTTGTGCGTTCATTTCCTTGCCCTCCTGTGCCCCTCCTTCTCCTGCCACTTTAATTCACAGGGCTGATCCCAATCTCTCCCAGGTGACGTGAAAGACTTTGAAGGGACATTTCCTCCCATTGCCACAGGCTTCAGAATCTGGATTTCTCCAGTTTCAGCCTGGGCAGTTATAACAACATGCACGGGACATGGGGTGACTTTGCTTCACTCAGATCTCAGGAAGGAGTTGTTGAGGCTGGCACCTCCACGAACCATGCCTCCCCGCCCCCATCCTACTCGCACACAACAAGGCAGGTGGATCCAGCTTGTGCCGGGCAGTGAAGGGTGGTTGTGCAAAGCCTCTTGGCTCATGGTATTTTTCCCAAGTCCTTGAGTGTCCTCTGATTCCATCAAAATACAGAACTTCGGCTTCAGCTCCCTCACTTCTTCCCCATTTCTCTCTTTCTTTCTCTCTCTCTCACTCCATCCTTCCACAACCCCCAAGACCAATGCGATGGCACAAGCAATCCAATCATTGCTTGGGGTGACTGTGTGTCCAGGGATGCAAAGAAGTGTAGTTCCAGAGGGGTACTCCTGGATACCTGGCCATGTCACAAAAGATGCTGGGATTCAATACTTGCTGAAACTGCTGAGGGTGGCAAAATGTCTTGGGCTGACTCTGCAGCCTGCTTTTCTTTATGCCCTCACTGAGGGTGCAGTCGTAACTAACCTTCCAGCACTGGGGTAAGGGCACTGCAGCTCTGAGGTAAGGGAACAAACATTCCCTTACCTTGAGGAGGCCTCTGTGACAGTTCCCCCAAGTGCAGGATGCAGGACATGCCCCATTGGCACAGCACATGCCCCATTGGAACTTGAGATCACTCCAGAGCCAGATTAAATTACTAACACTGGACAAAATCCAGTGGCCTCTAATCCATGCCCCCCCAACAACCAAAGCACACAGCTCTTTTCAAAGTACACAGCTCTTGTGTAATCCAGACTATTAAGGCTTCAATTCTATATACACCTACTTCAGAGTAAGTCCCATTTAAATCAGTTGCCTCTTGTACATTCCCAGGATTGTGCTGTAATAGTGCAATATATGTTTACTCAGAAGTAAATCTTACTGTGTTCAATCGGGCTAACTCCTACGAATGCAGGAATAGAATTGCAGCCTAAGGTGGCCAGTTTTTATCCAGGCAGGCCCTCTGTGTCTCCAACAACTGCAGGAAAGGCAGAAATTTAACTACTAATGGAGTAAAAGAAAAAGAAATGCATCTCTAACTAAATTTCTATCAGGACTGCATTTGTTAGAGGCATAAGGACCTTCCCAAAAGAAAAACAGAAAACATTACTTTTTCCTGATTCCAGAAATGTAAGGGCTGTTAGTTGTCACTCAGTTATGGGAAGATGTAGTCTTCACATGTCCAGAAAATCACTAATTCCAGGACCAAATTCTGACTTTGAAAACAGATATCAGGCTAAGAGCCTGGTAAACCCCAGATGAAATTGCACTCTGTACTGGAAAACTAGAAGTCTTGCTGGTTGATTCAGATTATGTGAAACAACTAATACACGTGTCCTTAAGACTGCAAAGTCACATTTATTCATGTATTTTATTGAAAAGATTTGTATCTTGCTTTTCCACAGCTTAAAGTGGCATAGCGCTTCAGTGACAGATTTGTCTTTCTCCACAAGCACACAACTTATACAACAAAGGGCAACGTAGAGAATGGGATTGTAAGACTGGGAAGCATACATAAGGATAATAATAAGTGCCTTGCGGGCCCACCTAATCCATCCCTGTTTCCAACAATGACCAGTCAGGCACCTATGAGAAACTCAGGTGAAGGACAGGAAAGCAACTTCTCAGTTTACACCAATGTTTCACATTAACAGCACAATCCTATGCAGGTCTACTCAGATGGGTAGTTCAGTGGGGCTTATCCCTGGAGACAGTGTGTATAGGATTGCATCCTAAGAGTTACATTGCCTCTGCCCATGGTGGTTCCACACATATCTATAATAATAAGTAGCCATCAACAGATCTAGCTCTAGAGTTCGCCATTACTTTCTGTAATCTCGAGAATGTCCCTTGCACACAGTTAATAGTTAATGCTGTTGCAGCTGCCTGTGCTTCAGTGTGTGACTGTTTTGGGGACAGGTGGCTCCAGGGCTGCACATTTTCTTGGCAACTCGTTTTGTAGTGTATACAGCAGGGCTTGTCCTGCCAGCAGATTAGACTTGGGCGGGTAATTGGCTCAGTGGCTGAAGCATAAAACGCAAGGAAAGCACCTCCTGCTGGGACAGACTAGGGGTCTACAGCTGGTTGGATAGGAGCCGGAGAGTGTCAGCGCAAGGTAAGAGGAACCCCGGGCCTCGAAGAAACAGGGTGTTGGTGCCATTGCAAGGAGGAAAGGGCAATCCTCGAACAGGCAATAGCCAGTGGTTAATCCCAGGGATAAAGGGAAGTGGGATGAAAGAAGACAAACTGAGCAGGGGTACATATGGTCAAGCCCTGGTGCATGTCTGATGTCATGACTTCTGTCCATGCTGCTCTCTCTTTCTTTCTCGCTCTGTCTCTCCACCCCCCCCCCCGCATCCCAGTTGGTGCCCACTTTAATGTATATCCCCTTGGAGGCAGAAGATCACTGGTGTCAGACAAGACAGAAAAAGCCTCCTGTCGCTATAGGATTGGAAGAGATTTTTCTAAGCACAGAGGTGATAAATACATTTCCCTTGTATTTTTCTGTAAAACAGATTCTGCTTCGATTTTCACAGACACAGATCTCCTTTTCAAGCTAAGAAACACATGTCAGTGGCTGTTTCAAATAAACATTTTCAAGTGGAAGATGGCAACGCATTGTCCTGCTTCCTCAGCATTGCCACCCACAAACTAGCAAGGGGTCGGGAAGTCCTGACAGAGCTGCATGCTTGGGCTTTCATGGCTGTGCGCATTCACTGTGCAGTTTTCCTGGGTTTTTTTGTCTGTCGGCTTCAACATTATCCTACCCCTTGTGGGGAACTAATAAGGGCACAATTCAGAAAGTGAATTTTCAGATCACCTGTTCTATATTTAATAAATCGGGAGCAACTTTTTGGTGTTCAACTAACTGGTTATGTGTGAGTGGCTAGTTAAAAAATTACACAGGCCTGTGCACTAGGCATGCATGTAAATGTACAAATCCCTTTGCTTAACAAATAAAGGTGCCTGCCTCCTTCTATGTGCAAGTGCAGGCCTTTCTATCTTGCCTTCCTTACTGAACTCTCCCCACCCTTGTATCTTAACTGGCACCCCTACCCAGAGGTGCATCAGGAGTCAGCCAGGTTGGGTACTGGCCAAGAGTATATGATTATCAGATTATTGTTATTACTGAGCTGTACACTTGGTACTGATGGCAGCAGTAGTACCCAGTACCAGTGTGTCTTGGGAGGGACACATGAGTGGCCTACTGCAGGGCCTTGCCCCAGGGTTCTCAGCAACCTGGCGCCAGTACTGGATCTGTCCTTCATAGATTCAGACCACTGACCTATTTCAGCTAATGATCTGATCAGAAGGTGGCACAGTCATACAATCCTGTAAAGCCGTGGTTCCCAAACTTTTTCAACTGACGGCTCCCTTGACCCACTGGGCCTTTGGCCATGGCTCCCCATTAGGCTTCTATATGTTGTATAGGGTGGCAGGTGTTTCATAAGGATTCCATGGCTCCTCGGGGAACCCCAGTTCACAGTTTAGCAACCAATGCTGTAAGGGTTTAATTGGGCTGCCCATATGCAAGGCATGTGCTCTGCCACTCAATTATAATTCATTTTTGTATCTCACTCTTCCTTCACTGAGATCAGAGAAGCATACATGAATGTGGATTACCCCCAGTGGTGGGATTCAAATAAATTAACAACTGGTTCTATGACGTCATAGCCGGAGCAAAAAAAACCCCGAAACCAGCTGAGGTAAGCGAGTGGGCAGGGCCCAGCCATTTAACAACCGGTTCTATAGAACCTGGGCGAACCCCCTGAATCCCACCACTGATTACCCCATTTTAATCTCATTTTAATCTGTGAGATAGGGAGAGTGACTGACCCAAGGCTACCCAGCCCAAAGCTCAGGGCTGAGGAAGGATTTGAACCCAGTTCTCTCTGGCCAAAGTTCTAACCATTCATACTGGCTCTCTGTGCTAGTTAGTGTACTCTCCCAAGCTAAGCTCAGCCCCTAATGTAGACAATAGGCAGTCCATGGTGAAAGTGAGCGTCTTATTAAGCAATGAGGTGACTATTGCCAGATTCTTGGTCAGTTGCCAGTGGGGGTGACTGATTTAGAAGAGCAATCCATCAAGCTTGCATGAGAAAAGAGACCCTTCTATTATTGGTACAAACAAATAAGGATTAAGGACAAGAAATACTAGTTTGTGAAGGAAAGAACAAGGGAAAAGAATAAGGAAATACAGAAAATATTTGTGGTCACACCCCTGTCCACTCACTGTAGCCTCCAGATTTCCTCCCTCAGGCGGTATGCCAGCCTTATTCCCCACTGGTTCAAGTGTTCTTGCTCCAGTGGAGGACCACATATATACCTAAGAATGCATTCTGGAGAAACCCGTACCCAGGTTCTGTGCCTTCACCTTTCTTTTACCTTGTTGCCAAGAGGGGGAGCCATTGTCTCATTCTTTCTTACAATCAGAGTGACTATGATCTGCATATACTACTCACCCTAAAGAGACAAATGCTCTTGTTCCAGGATTTTTGGACAGAGAAGAGCCACATCCTACACTGGATGACCACAGAAACGCTGCCACTGCCTTCCCCCACTGCTGGGGAGTGCCACGGGGACACATTTCTTGAGGGCCAGAAGAAGTCTGAGGTGGATTACTGAGGGGCATGGTGGAGAGTAGGGAAATGGCTAAGAATGTTTCTGTAACCACCATGCCAGATGTCTCCTTGGTACCCCCACTTGACAGTGCCATCAATTCTTTTGCCAACAACAATGTACTGGAAGAATCATCCACTCCAGTACAGAAGGATGACCATTTTGAGATGACTGCCACCTCTCAATTCATGCCGTCAGAAGCGCTTAAAATGCATGTTGTCTCAAGCCAACCAAACCAAGAGCAAAATGATGGGCATTCTGCACAGCACAGCAACTTGCCAGATCCCCCTTCAGAGCAACTGAAAGCTGACAATACTTCAATTCCATTGGCCCATGGGGAAGATGGTGGTCATCTTGAGGCCCATAGCAAGACACCAGGGGCCCCTCCTGACTCCTCAGAGCAACTGGTCCAAGGGGAGGAGAGCAGGTCAGAGCATTGCCATGATAAGGACCCAGATGCATCTACCAACTTGCTGAAGCCGCTAGGATCCCTTGATACACCAAGTGAATTGGGCCAAGAGGAAAAGGGAAGTCCTCTTGTTCATCACAGGGATACCTCAGATCAGCAGGAATCTGCCAATACCTCAAGTCAATTGGGCATGCCAGAGGACAGTTGCATTGTGGATTGCCATGGCCAACCTCCTGTTGTTCTTTCAGAATCTCCAGAGCAGGCAGAATCGGTTAGTAGCCCAGCACAAGCAATCTGCAATGCTGAGAACACTCAAGCCAGTTATGGTACTACTGTTGCTTCATCCAATTCACCCTGCTTATTGCTCCTGGAGGCCAATACTCCAAGCCAACCACAGGGGGGAGACGGTTCTGTTTTCCCTGGCCACCACCTCAGTTCTGCTCCCTTTGCTGAGTCCAAAGGGACCCTTAATGTTGGCAATGTCAGTGAAGACGTAAAGCCAAGCTGCCAGGAAAGGTCAGAGACAGGTGAGGAGAAAAAAGACCCCAGTGGGCAGGATCACCCATCATTAGCTGCAGAGAAAGATTTGGGTAGCCTGAACGGGCAGTTCTGGAGGGAGGATTTGTTGGGTGACTCCCAGGCAACTGAGGAGCAGGTTTCCCAAGGCACTAACTGCACCTCAGATGCACCTTCCCAAGCATTAGCCGATCCTCTAGCAGATGTTGAGGCCTGTAGCCAACAGAGGGCAGCAGATACAGGTAGTGACACTGCTTCTGAGGCAGTGCCGGCGCTGTCTCCTGTGGCAACCGGTGACTCCTGTGGGCCTGCCCACCGAGGCCTGGCTCCTGTGTGTGACGGGCAAAACAGGGAGGGACTGGCTGTTCATGAATCAAGTGAAGCCAGCGACACTAAACCCCAGACTGAGGTTGAAGCCAAAGCTGTGCTGGAATCTGAGAAGGGAGAGAAGGGAACCAGGAACGCGGAGCCTGAGGAAACTACCAGAGAGCCACAGCGTGCCAACAAGGATCCAGCTGGTGTCGCAGTCCTGGCCAGAGAAACTCCTGAGTTGGACATTCTCACTAGCACAAGTGATCCATCTGGTCCCAAAGACCCAGCTAGTGCCATGGTTCTAGCTGGTGCTGAAGATCCATGTGGTGCCAGGGATCCAGGGGACTCTCAGGCTATGGACAGCGCTGGGTATCCAGTTGCTGCTACAGAGCAGACTGGTGACACACCAAAGCCAAGAGAGGGATTGCTCATCCATGCTGAGGACCAGGCTACTCCAGAACATCTGGTGAGTGCTGCAGACCCTGACTGTGCCACACCCGTTCCTGACGAGCCCTCTGAGGCCAGTGGCTCTGGCTGTCCCCCAGACTGGACAGAGGATGCTGCTGGTACTCCGGAGACCCCCACCCCTGTCATTGAAACCCCTATTGAGCGAGAAATCCGTCTGCACCTGGAACGAGAAGAGCTCTTGAGACGGGAAAGAGGCCTGGCCAACTCCCGGGTCACACCGGAGTACGTAGAGGTGCGGATCAGGCCTATCCTGAACCAGAGTTTGTCGTCCTCCCCTCTGCCTAAGGAGAAGGAGCGCCAGTGGGCTGGTGCTCAGATGCAGCGGGAGATCCAACGAGAGTGTCGGCGTGAGGATGACCTAGTGCAGCTGGGGAAGGTTCGGGGGGCCTACGACCGTGGTACACCGCAAGAGATGCAGGAGAAGAAGATGCTCTTCGAACAGCATCCTGGCCTGGAGCCCCCGGCCCCCAGGAAGATTGCATCCAGCGGCATGGAGGGAATGAAGGGGCCGTCTTTTGCGGAGGCCAATTGCACAGCCAACGTGGTCATCCTGGACTCTGGCGCTCTGCTGCGATCCCAGGGGCCCACACCAGAAAGGACCCGTGTGGCCAATCCCTTCTTCTGTTTGCGTGCCAATAGTCCCCAATCTCTGCTGGAGCAAGAGGTCCAGGAGGCCCAGGAACGAGAAAGGGAACTGCAGAGGCAGAGGTACAACCTATACGGCTCGGCGTTGACCTATCAGTCTGCAGCGACCTCTGATCTGGAAGAGGAGCCCCCCACTCCACCAGGTAAGTGACGGCAGGTGCGAGTTGAGAGGAGGAAGCACAACAAGGAAAAGGAAGGATGCTTATTTTGAATTCATTCAGAATGTGCAATGGGAACAAATATCTGGGTCACACGGTGAAATGGATGGGCAATCGGGTTATTTATTTATTTAAGAGATACAGATTTATATCCTGCCTTTCCACTGCCAAGACAGATGCTTGAACTGACAAAAGAAAGCACTTATTCATACAGTGCATAATTCACATAGAATTTGCTGCTATGCTTTTAAAAGAAGGCTTTTAAAGAGGATTAGACAAAAGGGGGGAATGAGAGCCTCATCCTGAGGGCTCTATTGCTGATGGCATGAGTGTACCGCCGGCTCCTAGTGTCACAAACGTGGCGTAAAGCATGCTTGCGGCACCGCTGAGGGCTCCACCCCAAGTGCTGGGGCCAGCACCGTTGGGGCTGAGCCTCAGTGCCCCAGAGCCACTATGGTCAGAGTTACCACAGTTTGGGGGGGGGTAGCCCCATTGCGGGGCCTGTGGCTTTCCTCAGGGGAAGAGGACAAAAGTCCCCTTTTCAAGAGGAGACCCTGGTGGCTGCCACGGCTGCCCAGGAAGCAGCAGTGCGCATTTTGGCAGTGCTGCCCCTATGGGAGCCTGGCAATGCAGGACTATCTGTTAATACTATAAGCTACAATATCGAAGCAGAACCTTCATGTTTAGCTGCAGCCTATCTCTGAGTGCCAATTGCAAGATCAGCTTGCAAACAGTAAGAGAAAATTGTTACCTTCACGCCCCGCTTGTGGGCTTCCCAGAGGCACCTGGCTGCCACTGTTGGAAACAGGACACTGACCCAGAAGAACCCTTGGCCTGATCCACCAGGACTTTTAAGAGACTAGCTGATTAACTGGCATAGATTCTTGTGGGAAAGAGTCTGTTCCATGTGATGCAGGAACTGAACTGAGAAGTTGGGTCCATGCACAAATGCAGAGGAAACACAAGCAGTTTTTTGGGACAGTAATATTTCTGGACTGCTAGTTGGTACATCCCAAGATTCCTTGCAATGTTGCAGATGGGCCCAGTGCAAGATTTGAAGGGAACTTTGGCACCCTGAGGTGGGCACACACTTCCTCATGTGGCCCCTTGCTAACAGGGCAAGAGGCACTTTTTCAAGTGGTGTTCCTCTTATATTGAGCAGGGGGAGAGTAATTGTCCCAATTCACCCCTGCGCAATGTCTTTCTTAGTGGCTGTTGCTGGCGGTGTTTTGCATTTTTTTAGATTGTGAGCCCTTTGGGAAATGGGAGCCATTTAACTGTATTACAGTTATTTGCCTGTAAACCGCTTTGTGAACTTTATGTTAAAAAATGGTATGTAAATACTGTTTCTTGGATGGATGGATGGGTGGGTGGGTGGGTGGGTGGGTGGTGGATGGATGGATGGATGTGGAGGAAACTTAACTGGGTAGTGGCAGCACTAGTTGCAGACAAAGATATAGGTAACCTGGACAGGCAGTTCTTGAGGGGAGGGAGGATTTGTTGGACATCTCCAGGCCAGTTGCCCAAAATTGGCCCAATTCTGTCTGGGCCAGCCAATGTTCCAGTACTTCTTCTGCTGGGGCTGATTGCTGTAACGCAGTCAGTGCCAGTTGTAAAAGGTGTTCTGGCACCAGACTCAGCTGCCACTGCCAGGGATGTTGGTGCGAAGGCCAACCATCCTTTCAGCCTGCACTGTCGGCTCTCCAGCCACCCACTGAGACAGGTAAGTCGGCAGGAGGGGTGGAGGAGGAACAGATGCAGGGGGGTGAGCATAGCAGGGTGGGGAAGCCCAGTGAGGCGTGGGTCAGGTGGCTATGACAAGCGCTAGATCCCACCTCCCCTTTCCTGCAGCCTCCCCATCCCCTTTCTCTCCTCAGACTTGCACTAGCAAAATCACTAATGCACATGCAAGGAGACCCATCGCAGAGCAGGATTAAAGAGATGCAAGGGGATAAATTCCCTTTTGCCTCTGAAGCCTCCCGATCCTCTCCTTCTCTGGATACAGTGCACCTGTTTTTTGTGCAGCTGCACCAGGAGGGAGTGGGTGGGGAAGGATAGGATTGGGCTCTAAGTGACCTTTCAATTTCTTTCAGAGGAGTAGGCTGGGGAATGCCATTTTCCCCACAATGCCCCTTACATAAGCATTGTTTTGAGGCATTGTGGGGGAAAATGGCATTCAGGCCTGAGAGCAGGCATCAGTATGGAGCCCTCTTAAGGTACTGAGGCCCCAGGATCTGCCCGTGTGTCCACTGCTAATGCTAGGCCTGGTCACAAACAATGCTGTGGGGCATAGAACGTGTGCAAAATGTATTTGATGGCGTTTATATCCCACCCTCCCATCTCAGAACTCAAGCAGCAATGCCCGGGCTTCCCAGACACGGAATCGCCCAGCCAGGCTCTGATCAGACCTTCTCAGTTTCAGCTAGGATGCTGCATTGGGTGCTTCAGACCGTGTCCTGGGGCCAAATATCACGCTCTAACAGCCCAATCCTATTCTGCGCTGGAACAGGCAGGCCAGCTGGCCTGTTCTGTATCCAGCGCAGGACAGGAGATGGCTGCAGGGCAACCTGGGACAAGGGGATATTTTCTCCTCTACCCCGGATAAAGCCCCATCGATGTTTATGGGGCTAGTTGAATCTGCGCCACTAATATCACTGGCACAAGTCTGAGCGGCTTGCATTGCACCAACCAGGCTGGAGACAGGGGATGGGATTCTGGCTAAATACTGGCTCCTGGCTCCACTCCACTCCCTGGGCCAGTCCGTCCACCCACCCCCTGCCCAATCCGCCTCCCTCCGCCCTTCCCAACCCCCTGCGCCAGCTGAACTCGGCTGACCTTACCTGGTGCTGGGTCCTGGCGCAGGCAGTCTGGCGCGGGGGACATGCGCTGGCCTAACTGCTCCTTTGGGTTGCATCCTGACTGCTAATCCTTTAGAGGAGTAAATAGGACATTTCCCCCAGGGTTAAATTGGGTAGTGATCCTCAAGGTGTCTGAAGACTGGAAACAGATGATGGGTTTTCCATAGCTGATAGCAGTCTGAAGGACAGGTCTGAAGGGCCGCTTTCTCCTCCAGTACACTTGGTAGCCTTTTGTGTTCAAAACAAACAAAGAACCCAACCATATCTGTTTGACAAGAGATTAGAGTAGGACCCAAGAAATGTGTATGTATACCAAGGGAAGCAACAGCTCTCAAGTTGGTTTCAAATGCTCTTCTCACTTGTGTCTGGCCTCACTTGTAGCATCTCAGGTAGTTGTGGACCCAGCCAGTGGGCTGCCCCAGGGCAAAGAAGGAGGAGTGTGCCCCCTCCGTCAGCTCCCCATCCCTTGTGCTGCTCTGCCACGCCCCAATGCCACACTAGGCTCCATTTTGGAGAGGCAAGGGAGTGCAGGCAAGCTGAACACCGCTCACCTCTGCGAAAGACAAGACACCCTTCTCCCACTCCACCAGTGTGGCACCAGGGGCATTTGCCCCCCCCCCCTTCATAATGGTAGGACCGCCACTGATCTCAGGATACCTGCACTACAGACACAACTAATGTGACTGCAGTGTGGGTGTAATGCAGTTAATGTGCCTTGGGGTTTTTGTATGCATGAAACTTGCACACATATCAGTGTCTTGTGTTTCTACAATCTTGTGTTTCTACAGTCTACATATCTCTTCTACGTACAAGAATGTGTACATGCTGAGCATATACACACTTTTTAAGTGAGTATGATGTTAGCTGTTCACTTGTAAGAACGCAGGCATATGCCTCATTTTTTGATGTGATTCATAAACATAAAGTACACACATTTATGAGTGCACACAATTTACAGTGTGTGCTGCCTGGACATAAATACCGCACATACATGTGATAATCACACTTTTATGCCTAGTTTGTACAGACGTGTGTCTGTAACAAACAGAGGCCTCTATCTGTACGTATCATACCTTTAATCATTTGTATGTGCATGGGTATGCTTTGACCTTAGCCAGGCTTATGTTTTTTTCTGCTTTTAAAAAAGCAGAATTCTGTGCCGAGAAATGCTGAATTCTACAAGTGGAATAAATTATGCAAATTAACCTACATATTTTCCATTTTGTATTATTCAGACTGCATTTTTTTTTGCTGTTTTGCATAATTTTTTTCTGTTTTCTGGTACATGTGAAGGGACAAGGATCTATCCAAGGAACTCAATTTCCATCCTGTGATCATCTGAAACTGCAGTTGCAATCCTATGCACACTTTGTTGTTGTTCAGTCGCTAAGTCGTGTCCGACTCTTTGCGACCCCATGGACCACAGCACGCCAGGCCTCCTTGTCCTCCACTAGCTTCCGGAGTTCACCCAAAAGCTAGTATGCACACTTATTTGGAACTAAATTCCACTGACCTCAGTGGGTCTTATTTCTGAGTATGCATATGATTGCACAACATTAGTTGCCTTTGTGGATTCTGAGATTTTATCACATGTTGTCCACACACTCTCAAGCATATCTTTGCAGCCACAAGGATTAAAAATATGCTTAGGGCCAGCCTTCAGTGGGGAACAGCAGAACAGCTTTACTGTGGACACTCCCACCTGACCATGCCTCCACATGGCCCAAAATGTGCCTCCTGGAAGCGGTTGGTGGTGACATCATCATGTGACCAATACCTATTTCCAGGTTCCGTGTGCAGCACCGCAAGTGCGTTTCTTGTTTAGTGAGAGCCCCACAGGGAGGGTTGGGCCCCCACAGAATTGCCCTACATTGGGCCCAGCCACTCCTGGAGCCAGCCCTGGTGGTGAGCAGAGCACTGTGTTGGTTCTCCCATCATCCGCCCCGGGTCCATAAGCAGCTGCTGTTGACATCACATTACCACCTGTTTCATGATTCATGCACAGCATCATCAGTGCTGGGCTGTGGCTGCTTGTTGAATGGGGTCCATGGAGGGGTGGGGGCCCCTGCCAAAATGCTCTGCATTGGGCTTGCTACTCCTGGGGCCAGCTCTAAATATGCTGGTTTTTGTTTTCTTTTAAGCTGAAATCTTTGGAAGCTGAATGCATTACACACATACACATTCTGTGGTTTTTCTGCACTCCCACAGAACCATGGCACGCAGGAAACTTTGTGATCAGTTCACCCTTCTGTGAAAATGTCTCTCCTTGTAGGAGCATTTGAGCCACAAAGGATCTCAAGAAGCACCCCCTTTCAGCTCATCCGAAAGTGATCCTGCTAGCTCACATCCTGATTCCAAAGCAGCAGAGCCTGACAAGCGAAGGACATTCTGTGCCCAACAGCACATTTTGCACTTGTGCTGAACCTTGGTGTAGCTACAGCCCTGGCCTCAGGACAAGCCCAGCAGAACAAGTCCTATTTAGCTATGAACTCTTGGGAGACTGTAGGACCCATTGATCTATCTGTCTTTCTATAAGAGAATGAATGGGCACATATTGAATGGGCACTTAGATTAATCTCTGTCATCACCAATTTTTCTACAATCGGGTCCTCTTTCAAGCTCTCTCATTTCTGCACATCCAACCCAATCAAAGGCTGGGCCAGTGCCTGTATACAATTTTCTCTTGTTCCTCAAACCCTTCCCACTTGGGCAAGTATTACCAGTAAGCTGAGGCAGCCTATCTAAGGTAACAGATTTTGACACCTATTCAAGGACAGAAAAATTTCAAGAATGCATTATTATACTTTAATACCCATGGTGGGGAAAATCGCTTTGGGTTTCTGCTTCAGGTACCTGAGTGTAGGCCATTTCTGCTTCTTGGGTTAGCTGTTCTAACCCAAGGGTTTGGTTGAGCCGTGGAGGTCTAGTTCCTTTCTTGTCAGAGCCACAGTTGCTACAGCATGGGAACTTGGGCCCTAGCTGAGGGCGCAATCCTAACCTGGAGTTAGGCCGGCACAATTAAGCCAGCAAAGTTTGGCCAGCACAAGCTGCACTGTAAAGCATGTTTGGACCACTCTCAGAGCCAGAGAGGCCAGCACCCAGACGTGCTCAGAGGCAGATCTAAGGGAGGGCAAAGCTCTAAGTTTTGCAAGAAGCCTGACCTTGCAGTGGAAATCACTCCTCTCCTGCACCGTTTTAGCTAATCCTCACAGGGAAAAGCAACATCTTGGTGTTGCTTACTGGCTACAGAAGCAAGGGAGAGGAGGGATTTACATGACAGGGTAAGGCTTCTTGCAACACTTAGAGCTTTGCCCTCCCTGGTGATCCGCCTCTGGACGTGCTTTATCCTCCCTGACTCCAAGAGTGGTCCAAACGTGCTTTACTTTTACGCCCTTGTGCTGGCCTAACTGTGCTGGCCTAACTCCAGGTTAGGATTACACTCTGAGAGTGTGTACTTAGCAGGTAGCAGTTAGTCTTCCACACAGAAACGAACTTTAACCGAGGCAAGATTGAAAGGGAAAGGTGCCTGTCCATTAGCAGGTGTGGCCAAGCATGTGGGAACATCCCCAGTGGGGCACAAGGACTGCAAAATATACCACCATTTTGCAATGAGGTTTTTACAAATATACAGTATTCTGTGATTCACCGAATTCTCAGTCCCAGATGCAGCCTTCACAGTGAGGCTGTATGGCATTGAGCTTCATCCAACTTAGAAGCATATCACTGAAATGCACTCTGCGCATGCTCGGGAACACTTGTACCCTTGAAATGCACTCTGTGCATACTGAGAGGTACTCCTTTATAATCCAAATTAACCTTATATGGCTTCTGAGACTTACTCTTTCCCTTTTCAGAGAGACCTTCTTGCAAGAAGCTGGATTTCACTTGGCCCCCTCCAAGCAATTCTGAAACCTCCCAGGTGAATGGCCTCCATCAGGTAACAACCCCTGTTCCCACTGTTGTGCCTCCAGCTATGTGCTCAGAAATACTGGCGTGACACTGCCCACATAGAATGTATTGCAACTGACTACATGAGTCAGGAAGTACATTAATTTGTGTTCAAGTAATTTGTATAGTGGTTAGTTTTATTGTATCTCTACAGTAACACACAATAATTCAGCGTCGTGTTACGGAATCTAAGCAGTTGCTGTACTGCCATCTAATTATTCAAATATGCACGATGTAAGTATTACCCTTTTGCAAGGATCATATTCCCAAATCTTCAAAAAAATGGAGAGCACAAAGCTTGGCATGACAATTGTTGTAAGCCGCCTTGGGTGCCTTGGGGCAGAAAGGCAGGATATAAATTAATTAATTAATTAAATAATATTTTGATACATGCAGCTGTGAATCAGAGTCCCATTAAATGGGATTTAGGGATTTATCACGGTAGCTCTGTGATAGGGCGCATATTTTGCATGCAGAAGGTTTCAAGTTGGATCCCTGGCATCTCCAGGTATGGCTGGGAAAAACTCTCTGGGAATTGAGACCCGATGTGTCAGTCAGTGCACATGAGCAAGATGGACCACTAGCCTGACTCAGTATCCAGTGGCTTTCTATGCTGAAATGCATGCCATGATGACCTGGGCTTGCCCAAGATATTTTGGTGCCTTAGGAAGAAAATATTGTATAGTCTTTTTGTCCCTCTAATTAACCCCCCAGCCTAATCTCCTATGCAAGCCTCACTGAAATAGGTGGGAACTGTACAAGAGCAGCCTCCCATTGTTTTGTTCAGGAATATTTCCCAGTGGCTCCTGCCCCACGGATTACATCATGGCTGTATCTCTGCTGTCTTTGATGGCACAGAAAATCCACCGCCTGAGGAAACAGTGGAACCACTGTTATCTGTGCCTTTGCATATCTCACCCTTTCTTTTACCAAAAATCTCAATGGGCTCATTGTGAGGCATTTAAATTTTGTTTCATTTGTGTCGATAGCAAGAGGCAAGCAAATCGGACACAACAGTGCTGAGCCTTCATTCTTAAGATTCTTCAGAACTAATTTCATGCAGTGACTGCAAACACTGGCTGGGACTTTGGCCTTAGTTTGCTTTCTTATTGATATGGTGGGAAAACGGCAACTCTTGTTTCTGAACATCAAAATTCCTTAAAAAAAAAAAAAAAAAAGCTGTGGGGCACAAGCAACACTTCTTGAGACAATTTTGAGGCAAAACTATGCCTACCATGAAGCTCAGTAGCAGATCTTGGTCTCAGTAGCAGATCATTGTTGTGGAGCAAGTTAGGGCTGGCCTTAAGACAATGTGACCAATGTCATCACATTGGGTCCTGAGCTTTCGGGGGCCCTGGACCAGCTCAGCAAGCAGATTGCCTACTGCTGCAGCTGGTATATCTATGGGTTGTAAGCAGTGGTGTCATTCTATAATGAAGTGCCGGAATGGTGGGCGGGACTTACCGCGTGATTGGCTGCGCGGTTCTGACACGTCGCCACCGTTCCGAGCCCCGTGCGGGCACCCCTGGCTTCGGAGGGGGTGCCCGCTTGCCTGGGTGGCGCGCTGGGTGCTGCGGAGAGCTGCGGAGGGGCGCGCCACCCGGAAGAAGCCCTCCGCGGCGGAACAGCAGGCGGCGATGCGTCGCGGGGCCCCTGTCAATCAAGGGGTAAGTCCCGCCTGCGTTCCGGCACTTCATTATAGAATGACACCACTGGTTGTAAGTCAGTGGGGCGAGTAGAGCAGCTTTACCTTGGACCCTCCCACCTGCCCCTGCCTCCAAACTGCCCAAAATGGGCCTCCTAGAGGCAGTTGGTGATGATGTCATCATGTCACTACCAATTATTTCCAGGTGCCACATGTGGCACCACAGGCACTTTTCTTGGTGAGTGGGGGTCCCCCGCAGGGAGATTGGAGCCCACCCAAAAGAATGCCCTGCATTGGGGCCCCCTGCTCCTAGAGCCTGCCCAGGAGCAAGTGAGAGAGAAGACCTCGCCAATGGGGTGCAATCAGGGCCAATCGATCCATGAGGCCAACTAAAGCAGTTGCCTCAGGCAGCAGATTGATGGGGGGTGCCTATCTCTGTCCACCTATTTGCCTCCAAATGCTCCTTCTTTCACTTCATAGACTGGAAAAGGAAGAAGCAGGAAATGAGGTGAGTGCTGAGCTAGAACATTAGAGAGTGGGAGAAGCAGAGGCTAGCACATTATCTGGAAAAGGGGAGCAGCCTGACATGCTCCCTCAGAAATCAAGAGGTCTTTGTCTGGTCCTGGACTCAATCTGCTGGGTACCTTTCTTGTTGTTTGCAACAGGAGATCTTCCTGGTAGATTGTGTCCCATGGTATTTGGTGTGAGGGGTGCTGTTGGATTTATAGCTTCAGGCACCAACATGTCTTAGGCCAGTGGTTCCCAAACTGGGGGAATGGCCAAGAAATCAGCAACAACATGAGCGCCATGATCATGCTGCTGCCAGGCAGGGAAAAGTTTTTCTGGAACTTACCTGGGGGTCACTATGACTCTCTATAGGGTCTGGGGAGCTTGCAGCACTCCCTGAGACTTGGAAATGTTGTCAAAAGGGAAAAAAATATCTATAACCAAGTGTTGTTGTTTTTTGTTTGGTAAGTTAAGTTAAAAAAGCCCTTCCATGCCTGGCAGCAGTGCAATCATGGAGATCACCTTGCTCCCCCCCCACTCTGTGCCCACTCAAAGACTTACAGGATTCCCAAAGTCTGAGTAGGCCTGTAGGGACCACTATCTTAGGCTGCCTGGGCTAGACAAGCTTCGAGGCACAATCCTAGCCTGTGCTGGAACAGGCAGGCCATTTGGCCTGCACTGTTTTCAGTGCAGGTTGGGAGCAGCCTGGAGCCTCCACAGGGCAAGAGCCGGAGCAGGACCGACTTACCCGAGTGTCGCATTGCCAGCATTGCAGGGCTGACGCAACTACCTGCCTTGGCCCTGCGCCAGAAGCACGGCACAAAAGTGCTTTATGACGCTTTCATGACAGGGCCAGGCTGAAGCAGGCCATGTGCGTCAGCCCAACACGGACCTTGGCAGTGCCTTCCAAGGAAGG
This sequence comes from Lerista edwardsae, assembly GCA_029204185.1. Classification (NCBI taxonomy): domain Eukaryota; kingdom Metazoa; phylum Chordata; class Lepidosauria; order Squamata; family Scincidae; genus Lerista; species Lerista edwardsae. The sequence goes on along the minus strand of JAJKFI010000082.1, from coordinate 3,066,969 downwards.
GCGGAGTGCCAATGCCTTGGTGCGCCTGCACTGTGCGTCCTCTGTGCCAGCCAAAGCTGGCTGGTGCAGAGGAGGGACGAGGCGGGCAGGATGGAAGGAGTGGGCGGGAGGAGGGTGTTTCTGGGCATGTGGTAGGCTGGCCGGCAGGTGTACTGGCTCAGGAGGGGGGCGAGCCCAGGATTCAAGCCGTGGAGTCTTCCCGAACCTGAGCCTACTGTTTAGCAGGCGCAGATCCGAGAAGTTCATAGGGGAGGCTGGTGCCTCCTTGCATGGGAGAGACTCCAGCCTGCTCCTATCTCGCGCTGGATACTGTGCAGGCCTGACTGTTCCGGCGCTAGGTAGGATTGCGCCCTGGACTGCGTCCTCAGTCTTATGTAGTCTACCTGGCTAGGTCGAGAGCCCATGATACTGCTACTTTGCTAAGCAGGACTAGGTTTGGGCTGAGCCTGGATAGGTGAGCCCAGCGGCAGATCTACAGGGAGGGCAAAGCTCTAAGTGTTGCAAGAAGCCTTACCCTGTCATGGAAATCCCGCCTCTCCCTTGCTGCTGTAGCCAGTAAGCCACGCCAAGATGTTGCTTTTCCCTGTGAGGACTGGCTAAAACGGTGCAGGAGAGGAGTGATTTCCACGGCAAGGTAAGGCTTCTTGCAAAACTTAGAGCTTTGCCCTCCCTTAGATCTGCCTCTGGGTGAGCCCCATATATGCCAGTGTGAATTCCATGATGGGAAAAAAAGAAGATATAAAAGAGACAAGTACTTACAAAATAGAATTCTTGTTCTCTACAATGTGGGATCCCTTAATAGTCGAGGCATGATGGATCTGTGTTGTGATTCTATTAATTCTTGCTTAAGCATGTTAGAAGCAACATGGTCAGAACAAGGTCTATCAGGTCCCATTTTCTTTCCTAGAACCCCCACAATCAGCAGGCAATAAACAAGTGATTTTCAACCTTTTTCATCTCTTGGCAAAATGACAAGATGCTAAAATAGTCAAGGCACACCATCAGTTTTTTGGCAATTTACAAGGCAACCACACTGTCAGTGGCAGGCTCACATCCCTCAATGGCCCTACTAATAAAATGACCCTCTTCCAAACTCCCGCAGTACTCCTGTGGACTATTTGCAGCACACCAATGTGCCTCAGCACACTGATTGAAAATTGGTGCATTAGAATCCATTAGAAACTGGCCAGTGGCCCAGCAGTAGATCATGAGCTATCATTTGCCCATCTCTGCTGCACATTGTACCACATGTTCATTGGGACTTTGGTAAAAGATTACCAAATGGCATATATCAAGCTATGGACAGGCTGAGTTCTGATTTTGAAAGCTTATTTGAGAGTCTGACCCTTGCAAGGAACATATATTTGAATGAGGAGCTTGCAATCCAGGAATGACTTGAGCCTACCTAACCATATGCGAAAACACTTTTGCATGATGATGAGTTACTCTTTCGTGATCTGAGAAAGTGTGGTAGGTTCAGTTAACATCTTACAGCTATGAATGTCTACTCATTTTTGAGTTTAATAGGATTTACTCCCAGGTAAGTGTGTATAGAATTGCAGCCTTAGTGAGAAGAAGGGGTCCCATTTTGATTTTCTGCCTCAAAACACTAAAATGTTTGCACAAATTCAAACCACAATCACAAAAGTGCTGTGGCACCTTACAACTTAACTGGATAATTGTGGTGTGAATTGCTTCAACCACAGCCTTCTTTTTCAGATGTACAGTATGAAGAACCTTGTAGCCCAATCCTATGAGGTTCTTGCGCTGTCAGAACTAGCATTCTAGCAACATAAAGTCCTTTACAGCTATTTCAAAATGCAACACTCCATTCAGCTCAGCTGGGCCACTGCCACAAGCAACCATTGTCACCCCTGGTGCCAGTACATTGGTGTGGGGGGGGATGAAAGGGAGGTGAGGTTAGATGGAATGGAATGGAATGTGGTGCCACTGATATCCTATATCCCTTTATGGCCTCTATCCAGCTTCCCCGGTCCACCTGAACTTGCGCCAGCTGGCATAGATCCCAGTAGACTCAGTGGGGCAGTAAGGCTGTGCTCCAGGGCAAGGGAATCAATGTTCCTTTATCCAAACTAGACCTCTGGGGCTGCCCTTGCCTGGCAGGATGCAGGGTGAGCTCCGTTGGCAATGGCTGCATCAGTGGAGTTTTGGGAGGGCTGTTAATTTTCATCAGAACTGTAAGTAGAGTGTGTTAGGGATTGTGTTGTGTCTAGGGGTCAACTCCTTAGGTCCTTCAAGCATCATTAAGGGCGCAATCCTAAACTGAGTTAGGCCGGCATAAACTAAGCCAGCACAGTTTCGCCAGCACAAGGGACACCATAAAGTATGTTTGGACCACTCTCGGAGTCAGAGAGGCCAGCACACAGACGTGAGCCATCCTCCCTGACTCCAAGAATAGTCCAAAAATGCTTTATGGTGGCCCTTGTGCTGGCCAAACTTTGCTGGTTTAGCTTATGCTCGTCTAACTAGGATTGCGCTCTAAGCCTCAACAGGTATTGATTCTGAATACTGGCCAAACAACATTTACCCCCTGAAGTCCTGGGACTTTCTTTGCAGAGAATTTGAGTTCCTTGCTGCTGAGCCTTTGATACCAGTAACACCCCGACACTCCTGACTTTCATTCATACCTCTGCTAGAGAAGGCCCTTTGACCTCATGCAGGTGTGTTTCGTGAATCGCCGTAGGCTCTTGCTTATACTTTCCATTTTTCTCTCTGTCCCGTCCATCCATTCAACCCCACAGATGGAGAGAAGTCCTCGAATCTTTCGCCGTCAGAAGAGTGCCTTGATCCAGCGCTGGGAGTCGGGGGCTGTTGGCAACCAGGAGAGCGAGGATTAGAGGCTGCTCCAGCAAGGTTGCATCTCCAGGGATCAGACCTTTGGGGATGCACAGTGCCTCTCCCCCATACTCTGAACGTACTATGCCATACACTTCTGGAGTACAGCACATTTCTGGAGCCAATCATGCGTTCTTTCCACTCAGCCTTTCGATTTGACAAAAATCTTCAAAACTGTGTCTGCACAACACCCGCTTGATCACAGGGAGAAAGAACGTTGATAGCTGGCTGTCTTCTTCCCAGTTTGGAATGAGAAAGGCAAGACTAAGGGAGGTTCCAAAGCATCACTATCCGCATTAGTTTCATGGCATGTAGGGATACCTGGACGGACACTGCGGCCTCATTCCAAGCGCTCTCCACAAAGACCTCTTTGCTAGGTTTTCCCTACCTTGAATCTGTGTTGGGGAGGCACAAAAAGAGGTTTAGATGTGTGGAACTGGGAGGGGGGAGGCATGTGCAGGAGGCCTGGCTGACCGCTGCGCTTGGGGGGGGGGGGCGTTCCATGATGTCATTTGGGAGCACATGTACGTGCACAGGAGATGTCTCATGCCAGCATCACCTTGCCCTGTTAGGAGCCTCTCACTTAACTCATTCCAGAGGGTCAAGAAGTCTGGGTCTGGGCTGACTTGTGCCTCTGAGCACATAACCTCAGGGAAGTGGTGACATCAGAGCATCAGTTCCTATAAGATTTGTTTTTGTACTGGGGTGTGCCTGCATTTGATATGCCATGTATTGGGCACTCACACCTAAGGACAAAGAAGCCTTGAGGTAACCACCCACAGGTAGCTTATGCTACCTCATTTCACTAGGGAAGACAGACAGCAAAACATAGACTGCAAGGGCTGCCCTGTAGTAGTAAGCTTTCCCTCTTACTTTTTTTGTTTAGCAGAATGCTTCCATTAAAACCACAGATGCTTGATTTTGTCTATGCCAGTAAGCATTAAAAGTCATTTTCAAATAGGAGTGATTTCAGCCTGTTGACCTTTGTAAATACTAGAAAAATCTTGGCTTATGACAAGTGGGAAGGAAGAACTTCTGGGAGAAAGCATCATCTAAATTTCCACCACTGATAAAATATAGCGGCATCATTTATCTCAAAGCCAGAAGCCACAGCAATCGGGGGAAGTAGTTTTCGAATAGGGGAAATGCTTTAAACATTTTCAAAAGTGTGTATAAATATTAAGAACATTTATATACCCCCTTTTTAAAAAAGGTAGTTCAAAAAGCAAAGTGGTTTACATAGCAAAAGAAATAGTTTCCTGCCCCCAAAAGGCTCACACAGCCCAATCCTATGTAACTGCGTGGTGATGCAGCATTGCTCATATGGCTTCCACTGTGTACCATGGGGGAGTTTACTCCTTGGGGTAAGGGAATATTTGTTCTCTCGCCCCAGGGTAAGCCCCGGCAGCCGCCATGGGTCAACTTGGACCTGTGCCAGCTCTACAGCTGACACATGAAGGTGGATCAGGCCCAGGAAGGGGGTTAGGATTTACTGGGCACTGTTGCTGCCAAACCTACCCCCTTCCTGGGCCCAATCCACCCTCCTCCCCACCTCCCTCTCACGTAGCAGTGGTCATCCCTGGTCTGCTGTTGCAGGGACCTGGCCACTGCTTGTGGCAGTAACCAGGCCACACCTGTTTGCCCTGTTGCTTTTTTGACAGCCATAAAGGGTTTTACACTGCTGGAACTCTTGTTCCAGTAGCCAAAAGGCCCATTAGAATTGGCCTGAGACATAAAAGAGACACCACCAGCAGCCACTGGAAAAGACACCGTGCTGGGATGAAGAGGGACAATTGCTCTCTTCCTGCTAAATATAAAGGGACACCAGTTTAAAATCTGCTTCTTTGCCAGTTAGCAAAGGGATTTTGCAAATCCCCTTCCAGCTAAGCAGCAAGTCTTGCATCTTTGTTTCTGGCAAAAGTTTTCACGATTGTTCCACTGATCTGAACCAGTTAGGTATTATTCAAAAGACCATGGCTGAAATACATTTCAACACTTTTTCATTGCTCATAGACTTCAAAATTCCAAATCACTGAAGTACCCTTGTCAGGTTTTCTCAACCAAAGTTTGCAAGGCGGCCTGCAATATCACATCAGCTGAATCCTTGGCAGCCATTACATCTGAATTTGTGATGCCAGGGAAGATTCTGCATGCTCAGAGCCAGGCTGTTACAAGAGCTGTAACAGGCTTGTAACAGAGCTGTTACAAGAGTAACAGAGGTTCACTGAAACACCACAACAGGTCAGTCAGGATGGCCAGAACAGAATTCCTGGCTCCTGAATGGAGCTCCATTGTCTCATTACACTTACAGATCGTAACAATCTGGATTTTTTTCTCTGAAGCTGGAGTGCTAATGGATATTTGGTAGTGGCAATCATATGTATTTGGCAGTAATAACGTTTTTACAACAGTCTGTGCTTTGCTATGATATTCACACCTTCTTCCATTTCTTCTTGTGATGTGCTTCTGGTTATTTCAGCAAAGCCTGCCTAAAGAGGTTTGTGCATCTCAAAAGCTTGCTGCTATGTCTCTTGTTCCAATATAAGACACCTTAAACTGAGCTATTTTGAACCTTACCAGCAAAATTCCACAGTGAGCCTGTATTGGACTCCGCACATAATCCACATCTGCTGGGATTTTGTGTCCTTTCCTGCTATTGTCAAGCCCTGCTGTTCTTGAATCAGGATATGTATTAGCAAGGAACAATCTGTATCCTTTGTACCTGAATCTGTTTTACAAGAGGAAAAAACTATTTTCACATTGAGTTAACTATGGGTTAGCAAGGCTGGGTCCATGCTACAAGCCGTGGTTCTCAAACTTTTTAGTATTGGACCCACTTAAATAAAAAGTTTCATTTTACTAGCCACTCAAGCCTCTGTGGCTATAACGATGATTGGGCAGAAGTGCTGCTCCCAAGTAGCATATATTCTAATCTGCCCTGTCAGTTTTGCAAACTGCTAAAAAATTGGGATGTGACCCATTGGTGGGCCACAGACCCACAGTTTGAGAACTGCTGCTATAGATTGCTGCTATATGTGTATGATAATCCAGAAACAAGGTTAGTGCCCTCTATGCTTTCTTGCCCCCAGCTCTCCATTATTAGAAGAAACAGAATAACAGACCTAAGCTATACTGGAGCAGGCCAGCCAGCAGGCTTTCACTTTAACCAACGCAGGTTTGGCTGCCTCTGGAATTCACTGCAGGGCAAGGGGACATTGTCCCCTTACCCTTGGGTAAGCCCCAGGCACCCGTATGGGGCTGCTTGGATCTGTGCTTGCACAGGCCCAGACTGGGGGTGTGCAGCCCAAAGATGGGGGTTAGGATCTGGTCTAATGGCCAGATCCTGGCTCCTTCCCCTCCCTGGGCTGCCCAACCCATGGGGCCACCCTCTCTCAGCCCTGTTCTGCCCCACTTCCCCCCACCCTGAAAAGTCTCTGCGCGGGCTCGAGGGCAGCTTACTGGCACCCATCCGTGATGTCTGCATCAGCCCAGCATCCATCCTGCGGATGCAGATGTGCCTGATGCAGATGTGCCATCCTATTGACGCAGATGTTTGCAACAGTGCTGTGCCAATGCAAGCTGCTTGTGCTGGCCCAACACCATTTTTGAATGGTGCCTTAAATTATGCAGAAGATTAAAACAGCAGCATAATAAATTTTGCAAAATACGAGAAAATTTAGATTGCCTTTATGCAAAGATCAAACAGAGACCAGAAAGTCCAGATAATTAATTATGAACTTCGAAAACTATCCCAGTTATCCAAGGATTCAAATATGACTTTTCTTGTTTTCCCAAACCAGATGTGTAATTTCATCCCAAGCCAAACTATGGACAATAAGAACATAAGCAATGTTCCTAGTTGAAGAAAGCAAGTTGAGGATTGCAGGTTGTCAATGGGAAACAGCAAGCTGGGGATCTTCAGCCTGCTCTGGGAAGCCACCTCCAAGTTACCAAGCTTTGGTCTTCTGCCTTGCCCAGTTGAAACCAACAGACCAACTGCTCTTTGCTTCCATCTGCCTTTAAAGGAACCACACATCCTTAAGGCCAATGAGTGGGAGACAGATCTGAGCTATAAGATGCAATTCACTGGAAAGTTTCTCAGTGCAAGATCCACTGAGATGAACACAAGCTGCACAACAGCACATTCATCTTAGCAGGGCTTACTTATGAGAACTTCCCAGTGGATTGTCCCCATGTTAATTCATTGAAAGGATTTCCTGTATCATTTTGTTTTTCTCCACCAAAAGTGTTTCAAACTGGCCCTGGAAGGGACCATTCATGGCTCCTCTTCCAACCATAATTAATTCAGTAATTAATCTGCTTCATTACCTGTAATGTAGAGGAACAATTCCACATCAGGATTCCCTTCTCTAAACAATGTCATTTCAATGACTTCAAGTGGCATGTTATGCACAATCTACAGTGCAATCCAAGCATGTCATAGCATCGGTGTGACATCGGTAGCGCTGATGCCAAGTAGGTGCCAAGTAGCACCTCCACATAGGTGCTACAGCAATGGGGCCAGCACTGCATGCAGTGCGAATCCTGTTGTGCCTGTGCTGCGCCTCCTTGCATTGGCCGAAACTGGCTGGTGCCATGTTGGGACGGGGGAGGGAGTGGGCGGGGGGAGGGCGGTTCTGGGTGGGCCATGGGCAGGTGGTGGGTGAGCCGGCAGGTGTGTTGGCATGGGAGGGAGGCGGGCCTAAGACCGCCCAGGAGGTTGCGCGGCCCCAATTTGGGCCACACGGTCTCCTTGGATCTGTGCCTTCTCGCAGATCCGAGTAGTGCATAGGGGAGACTGGAGCCTCTCCTACGGTAAGGGCAGGAATGTCAGCCTTGCCATTCCAGTGCAGTATAGGATTGCACTCCAAATCTGACGAGGAGGAGGAGGGGGAAACTGCCTGGCTTGGTTGTTTTGTGTACACTACAGCACCATATTCTGCCCTGCCCTCCATTCTGTGGCAACAGAAGGAAGAATGTGTCAATATGATTACCTTAGCAAGACAGAAAAAGTCCTCCTATTTCAACAGAATGGGGTGGGGGCAGCAAAACAGAGGCTTGAGCTACCAAGATTATTTGACTTGTTCACATTCTGGCAGGTCACAATCGCAGCCTCTGAAAAACCTATGCAAACATTGTTATAGCCTAGGCCACAAATTCTCCAGGCTCGCTCCCCCCATGACTCATCAGGGCCTTGGCTTCCGTTCCACCCCAGTTCTGCCAGGTTCAGCCTGGCTGGCGTGAGGAGGGCAGCAGCTCTACCAGAGCTGAAAGCCGGACTGCTAGGAGAGCAGAAAGAAGTGACATCTCCGCCAAGCAAAAGCAGAAGGCCAAGCATCTGCACTCCGAATTCAGAGTATGTTGCCAACTCTTAAAATACAAAAATTGGATACCTAGAGTGGAATCCTTTGGCTCCAGGGACAAAACAGCTGGGTGAATGGCATTAAGCCTGTAGGAAGAGTCAGTTAGTCTGGGGAGGTTAAGAAGGGAAAAATTCAAAAATTGTCTGTTCACCTACCTACAAGTCTGTGTAGAACAAAAAAAACGAAGGCAAAGAGGAAGATTACCTCAAAAGTATGACGCTACCAGGCCTGGCCATCCATAAGGCCGACTGAAGAGGTCACTGGACAGCAGATGGGGGGGCACCCATCTTTGTCCACCTATGTGCCTCCACTGCTCCTTCTTCTCCCTAAATTGGAAAAGGAGGAGGGGGCAGAGAAGGAGGGGAATTAGGAGGAGAGGTGCTGTGCTGGAACACTGAGGAGTGGGAGGAGCAGAGGACGGCACAGCACTTGGAATGCCACCTCAAGGCGTCTTGGGCCAGCCCTGGACGCTGCCTTATTCCCAGTCAGTCCATGACTAGGGTTTATTTTTCTCACCCCTCCCTAGAAATTTCAAGGACTGTAATTGGGATTATCTATATGCAAAGCAGGTGCTTTTTCATAGAGCTGCTGACGTGAAAGAAAACAGTTGTCATTTAAAAACAAATCTTCAAATATAATAATAATAATAATAACAACAATAATAACAACAACAACAACAACAATAATAATAATAATAATAATACATTTATTTATATACCGCCTTTCTTAAGATCACTAGATTTCTCTAATGATTGAACTCAAGGCGGTTTACATAGGCAGACTTTCTCACAAACCCGAAGGTTTTTACAATTTTACAGAATGTTCTGTCTTCCAAGAACAACACTCCTACAGATCTTTCTTTCTGGATTTAGCCTTCTTTCTTTAGCCACCCGTCTGTCGTCTGCTGGCTGATGAGGCTTCCCTGCTGCCACCAGAGATGCAGCTGATTTCAGCACACTCCTCCTCCCACGAGGCAGCTGAAACTCAGCTTATTAATCAGCCGCAGTTTCCAAGGTCTGCTGCTCGCAGAGACTTCCGGCAGTCCCGAGCTCACGACCTTGAGATCTTCAGGTGTTATCTTCGGGCAAACGGAGGCATTAACCCTCTCGGCTAAATCTTCTGCCCCCTTTCTCATTCTTATATGAGTCCAGGCCCAGCCAGAGGCTTCATTGCAAGGGCTGCTGTTCCTATCTAAGCATGAAGTTGTCTGTGAGGCCTGAGTTGAGCACATGTTACTCCACGAATCCTTTCTCCACTTTTTTTCCAAATGCAAAGCATCCGTGGCAGGCATTTAGGCTGAACAGAGGAGGACGGTGGGAAGAAAGAGGCACCGCCATTTACCTTTCTGCATTTGTCCTCTCACAATCACATTCCCTGAGCCAGTTTACTCCTCGAGGACAAAAAGATAGGGACCACATTTAGAGTGGAAAAACATCCACAGGGAAAGAGTTACACACCTTCTCTGCTGCCCCAGCCTCATGGCTTCTCTGTTCAGCCTTGAAGCTATACACTTACTTACTGAGGGCTTTGCCTTAGAAACGAAGTTGCATTCAAGAATCAAGGATTTTATTTACACAGAATGTGTAGTTTAGCCCACAGTGGTTTACCAGGCTAGGTAAACCTGGGATTCTTGGAAGCTACCTGCCAAGTGGCAATGTTAGAAACATGGACAATTTTAAAATTATGGCTGGCTAAATGAATGAATGAATGAATGAATGAATGAATGAATGAATGAATGAATGAATGAA